>OZ017738.1:183229448-183611948 GCA_963969285.1 Odontomyia ornata
TGTCCTTTCAGTTATTTGATTTCTTTGTTCTTTATATGGGACTTAACAAAAAGTAAGTCGTATCATTTGCTGAAAACAGGACTCTTCTATCTATCCCCGTTCAAAAGTTATGCGTGAATATACATGAGAAAAATGTAAAAAAATAAATAAACGGGACAAAATGATAACCTTCTTTCCTTTAGAAGTCGGTGAAAAAATCATACACATAGCATGCACGAGTAGGAACGTCAAAAAAGCTTGAGAATACTAAGTTTTTTGTGTAATTTGAAGATAAACTCAGGATGATGTAGTTTTTCCATCTTTTTTTTCCTTAATCGGCACAAAAAAAATGCGAAAGGTATCGAATTTGAAACAATTTTTCGTCGCAGGCATTTGCTGGCATCAATTATGATTTCCGATAATAGAAAGGATATTGGACTTAGATCGTTCGGACAGAATTTTAATCCATTAACGGATTCTAGAGATGTTGAGAGTTACATCTGATTGAGTTAATTTTCATATAAAATGTACTCAAAAATGCTTAACCTCAAGAGTTTTCATTGCGTTAGGTTGAGAGATGGTAGAGACGATCCATGTCTTTCATTTTAGACTAAGACTGCGTTCACACCAGAACAAATTATGTAATTTTGAAAGTTAGATGATTTGCATACAAATCAAGCGCACAAGTACATAATTTTCCATACAGATTGAAAACTTGCAAATGATTTCAAGTCTAGTAATTTGAATCAAATCACTTGCAAATCCGTTTAAATCAAGATATCCGAACCATATGTTACCATAGAACGTTGAAACTTGAACAAATTCGATCAATCCCTCATTGATATATTTTTTTAATTTATCAAATTTGCTTAGAAATGTAACACCCGACAAAATAAATTTGTCACTCATTTGTCTTGCGACAGAAATGTCAAACAAAATCACGCCAACCTGGTGTGAACACTTTGCTATGATTTAAGAATTACGTTCACCAAACTAGATAATTTGGGATGATGCGAACGTAACATGGCGGTACATTTAAACTAATCTGTGGACTGGGAAAATTTCATGAATTAATGATTCATATCAATTGAGCTAGTATATTCATGATTACTAAGAGATATCTTTGGGTTAAATTTTCATGGATGCCTTTTCTTCTGGATTTTTGTCTTTCAGCTGAATAAATAAAAATAACGAGCCAATATTTCAGTGCTCCTTATTTTTTCAGATGAAGATATTACAAACATTAGAAACAATTAGATTGCGTGACTGAAAATAATTGAATTAGTTGAAACTCAAAGATTTGTTAATTGAGTATCTATTTGTTTAAACTAATATCAATATCACCAACAAGGCGACTTACTGTAGGGAGTAGGAATATGAGGCGACGCACTCAGCAAGTAGCTGTACCAAAAAATGCTTGGCATAAGTACAGAGAAGAAGAGCATAGTGGGTTGCATGTTCATATCCGACGATCTCTGATTCGGCGGTGCTAATCATTGAAGGGGTGATACACATCATCTTCCTTGTAAGAGAGCGCCGTATTGTCCACCTGCGTCCAAACGAAGACACAAAGGAGACAGGTGCCTGTGAGGAGAGACAAAGCTCACTCAATGTTTGGCAGAAGTCCTGGGTGAACAGCACGAAGGGAAGATGGACTGTGCGCCTCATCCCTGAACTGAGACCGTGGCTGAATCAAACGCGGGGTGAGACTGACTTCTACCTGACCTAGCTTTAGAACGGGCATGGATGTTTTCAGCCTTAGTTGCACAATATTGATCAGTCAAGATCCCCGACAGTGGGTTTTGTGCAGAAGAGGAAAACGATGCCTACCACACATTTTTTAGAATGCACAAGATGGGGCAGGCTGCAGAAATCTCTAAAAGTAAACCGAATAGCTCTCCTAGAATAGTTTAATAGGGAAAATGCTTGCATCGGTTGACAAATGGAACCATTTGGTATATTATGCTCGGCCAGTCGTAAAAGATAAAAAGGACTAACAGCCACCGGGGACGTCAGGGTTCTGGAATCACTTTTCAAGCAATCCCTCTTCCCTTTGCCCCTCCCGCTAGAGGAGGGATTCCCAAATTTGAAGGCACCCCACGGCGTAGTAAAATGAGGCTTAGCCCAAAGTACTCGTAATGTGTCGAACGACTCCAGGCTAGGTTCTCAGGTTGACAAGGAAGGTGTTTAGTGGGTAGTCCACACGTGCTGTGCGTCTGGAAGCCAGGCACTCAGAGCATAGTCTTCATTTTCAACCCACAAAAAAAAACATTAAAATTATTGATTCCTGGAATGAAGACCTAAAGAAGAATTTTTCATTAAAAATAGTCCATGTAACTTGGAATATAATTATATATTCTAATTAATATATGTGAGTAGGTTTGAGTGGGTATATTTCTGATTTATGTTGCCTTTATATGAGCTTTACTTCAATTGATTTTTTGGGGTAATGAACAGTTATGCAACAGTATAAAGTTTTTTAAATATCAAGTTTCAATTTATAGTAAGAACCATAATTGACCCTACATTCATGCCAGCGCAAATTATCTAATTTTGTGAATGTCATATGAAAGCGTTCACACCTAGTTGGCGTGATTCTGTTTGACAGTTTATTTGTCGAAACATGATAAAATGATAAATTTATTTTGAAGGGTGGAAGATTTCTAAGAAAATTTGAAAATATAAAAAAATTTTCAATTTTTTATGGAAACAAACGGTTGGCATAGCTTGATTTAACACGACCTGCAAGTTATTTAATTCAAACGACTGGAATTGAAATAATTTTAAATTGTCAATCTACATATACAGTGAAGGACAAAAGTCTACGACAACTCCTTATATTGAGATTCTAGTTAATTGGAAGCTTTAATCAAAAATCCATTGGTGTGCATTTTTCAGTAACGTAAATATATTTACAAAAAAACAAAGACAAAAACACCATAACAAACGTAAGGAGAAAATCATAAAAAAAAATGAATGGACAAAAGTCTACGACAGTCAGTGCTGGCTGACTTGTACATAAAATATTATCAACTAAACGTATTGGAATTTTTAAAACTTTTTGCTTTTGGTTGGATCCCCTTTTGCAGCAATTACTGCTTGCAGTCTTCAGGGCATAGAGGCGACTAAATTACCAGTTTCTGCAGATGTGATTCTCGCCCATTCTCTATCAAGCGCTTCATTCAACAAATTTTTATTTTCATGCAACATTTTCGAATTTTCCGTTCTAAAAGCTTCTAAACATGCTCTATTCAGTTTAAATTCGGACTTTGAGAAGGCGTATTAAGTTGCCTCGGAGCGTAGTACAACAACCAGCTCTTGACGAAAAGTGCTGTGTGTTTTGGATCATTGTCTTGTTGGAAAATCCATCTCTCTTCAAGACCCAACTTCTCCATTGATGGCTTCAAATAGGTTCTTGTAAACATAACGGTCTATCGTAGTTTCAAAAAAAGCCAATCTGCCAACCCTAGATGCTGCGATGACTCCCCAAACCATCAAGTTACCTCCACCGTGCTTGACAGTAGGAATCAAATTGTTGGTCTCTAAAGCCGTGTTTCTTTCTCCATACTTTACTGCGACTATCACTTCGGAATATGTTGAATTTGAACTCATTGGTGAAAAGGAAGCCATTCCAACAATCATTGTCTTTGCCAATATGGCCCTTGGCGAACTGTAGGCGCAGAAGTCGATTTTTGATGGATATTAATGGCTTTTTACGTGGAGTTCTGCTTTGAAACCCATTAATATTTAATGCTCTCGTGATGGTTCTTGCATGGACATCCTTTTTCCTTTCCGTAAGCACTTGTTTCGCCAAATCTGGAGCCCTTACTTTTGGATTACTGTCCACTTCTTTTAGAATGAAACTAATGTCTCTGCGCGACAACCTTTTCGGTCGGCCAGTTCGCGGCTTATTTTCAATGGAACCACTGTTTTCAAAGTTTTTGCTGATTGGATACACAGAAGTTCGTTTCAGTTTCAGTAATTTCGCGATTTTCGAGCACGATTTATTGTCTTTTTTATACTATACGACCAAATTTTGGATATCACTAGAAACTTTTTTTCGCGATGACATTTTGCGGTCCTTACAATTAGAAACTAGCGATAAAACTAAAACAGAATTGCAGCAGCTCATATATGGCACGGCAATAAGAGCAAATAAACAATTATTGATGGCATTCCGATACGTTTAGTTGGAAATTTTTTGTGTTTAACTGAATTAGCACTGAATGTCGTGGACTTTTGTCCGTTCAATTTTGTTTCTTGATTTTTTTTATAAATATATTAACGTTACTAAAAAATGTGCATCAATGGATTTTTGATTAAAGCTCCCAATTAACCGGAATGTCAATATAAGGAGTTGTCGTAGACTTTTGTCCGCCACTGTTCATACTCGTATATGGAAAATTGTGTAAAATGCAAATTATCAAATATGCCCAAAAAAATGGTTTTTTTCTTGAACTATTAGAAAACAAGTTGGATAGACACCCCCGCGCTCATTTCAGAAGGGTTTTCTACCCAATTTCGCCGAAATGCAGCCACCAGCACCGAATGATGCCAAGAAATATGTCAAAGAGATGTGCACGTTTATAAGAAAATTCATTGTTTCTCTATTTTCAACGGTCGCCATTTTGCTGCAAACCAACAAAAATCACTCAAATCATGAATTACCAATTATATTTTTGTTATTGATCTGATTTGAAAATTTGAAGAAGATCAAATCAAAACGGCAGTGTCTGATTCGATGGAAAGTCCAGAAAATACCAAAATCATGTGCTATTGTTGTTGTAATTGGAGAAAATTCAAATGGCTATAACTTCCGTACGTATCATTCGATTTTCATTAAACTTACAGAATATAAGGACCTTTTATAAGACTACTTAAATATCGAATTTTGTTGTGTTTAAGACTCTGTCGTGATGACATCGGCAATATCATCGCTGTGAAACCAAGATTACGGAAAGATGGGCATCATATTTCAAATATCTCCTTAATCCACCGCACAGCTCCACAAAATCAGAGCCTTTAGATGTCTGCGGAGAGCTTCCACTGGCCCCACCAACTCTGGATGAAGTGTGCTCAATCATCAAAGCCAAAAAGAATAATAAAGCGCCAGGCATCGATGAGATTCCAGTGGAGCTTATCAAATATGGTGGCAGCAGTGTTATAAAGCTATTCACAAAGTCATCCAGCACATTTGAAAAGCGGACCATATGCCGAAAGAGTGGAGCCCTATCCTATCCATAAAAAAGGTGACAAGCTACAGTGCGAAAATTATAGAGGCATATCACTATTTTGTGCGGTGTACAGAATATTTCCAAAGAAAAGATCTCAGAAAATAAAATTGGATCATATGCCAACAGTTTTATTGGGGAGTATCAAGGTGGTTTTAGAGCAAGTAGATCGACAATAGACCAATTGTTCACAGTCAAGCAGGTACTTAAAAAATGCTGGGAGTTCAACATAGACGTACACCAAATTTTCGTTGACTTTAAGCAAGCATACGACAGTATTGATCTTAACGTACTGTACCAAATAATGCTTTGCTTTGGCATCCCAGCCAAATTGGTCCATCTTACCAAAATGACAATGACACCGATGCCTTTGACACAAATTTCGGACTAAAGCAGGGAGATGTGCTGGCCCCATTGTTATTCAATTTGGCTCTGGAGTACGTCATAAGGAAGCTACCTGTCGATACAAGAGGTACATTACTATACAAGTCGAGCCAAATAGTAGCCTACGTGGATGACATGCGGAGGCTGCAATGGCCAGGACACATGTATAGTATGGACGAATAACGGATACCCAAAAAGGTATTAGTTGGGAGAACTGAAGGCCGAAGACCAATGGGGAAACCGAGGAAACGCTGGTCTGACTCGGTCGACAAAGACAGTTCTTTGCTGCTCGGATTTTGAAATTGGAGGACGCGGTCAATGGACCGAGACAGTTGAAGGCGCTATTTGCAGGAAGCGGAGGCCCGAGAGGAGCTGTAGTGCTACTAAAAAGAAGAAGAAAAAGGGTACCTATACGATTTTATTGGGGAAAATGTAAAATTCGAAGATCATACTATTAGTAACAAAGTTGAGCGAATTTCGACGACTACTAAGGTTTTTGTTGTTGTTGTTGTGCTCATAAACACGTACCTCCATAATTTTTTTCAGATTTTTCAGATTACAAGTTTCCAATCGCAAGGGGATCCCCCGAAGCAAAAAATTTCAGTTTAAGACCTGTTTTGAAAAGCTTTTATCAAAACCTTTCATTTGATATCCATATCGGCTGCCTTTGATGAAATTTTTTTTCGGGGGCCGCTCCCTTTTATGGGGAGACCCCGCTTAAATACCTTATAACATTTTTTTGTGGTTGAACTTTGAAGAGAGCACCACTTTACAGCTACATACAAAATCGGATGTTTCTAGCTCAAGCATTTTGCGAAAAAAAAAAATTGGTGTGATACACGGACGGACGGACGAACAGACAGGACGCGATTTTAGTAGGGTTTTGTAAAATTAGTTTGCAAAACCGCAAAAAAGATAACTTATTTTAGCATACCCTGAAAAGGACAAAGTAAAATTTATGAAGGCGGTGCAAAATCTATTTCAACATAATGAAGGATTAAAAACCCCATATCCATAGTGAAAGAAACGGGAGAAAATTGGGTTTGCGACGCTTCCTTAAATTTTATTTTACCTTTTTAGGGCATAATGAAATCGGGTTTTTTCTAGTTTAAATGTATTTTCCTTGGATAGCGTTCTAGAAGAGATTCGACTTTATGCTGATTGAATGCATTATGGTGAAAACATTGGTACAACCGTTTTGTTGAAAACCCATACTGGAGCAAGAGAAGTTTATGTTCCATTAAGTTTCTACGCATTTCAAGATGATGAACTCTGGTTTTCAAAATTTCATCGAATATCGTAGGCTGATTGGTTTAACGATAGTAGGGTACAGTTTACTATTTATAAACTGAATGCTGCAGTCTTAAAGCTCCACTTCTAATGAAATCTCAAATATTTGTGAGAAATTCTTAATGTGTAAATAGATAGTATACGTTTCGTGAAAATGTAAAGTACAAGAAAATATTCCTGGAAAGATTCTTAAATTCATTTTTAGTTATGCTGTAAATCAAGATGAAATCGCTCACAGCTGGACAATAGCGAAATGGAAAATGATGCAACGCATTTTTTAATAAATAAGATACGAGTACATATCTACGAGTACTGCATATGCTTACAGTGACAATATACACACACAGAAAAAAGTTATGCGTAAGGCGTATTTGTCAGTTAGAACCAGAATGTATTGAAGCTAAATATAACTTATACAAAACTAATTGAATATTATTTAACCTGAAACTTCTGCTCCATTAGCCTTGAATGTTTAAATCAGTGCAAGTGTAACTAAATACCAAAGTAATTCACACAATCACTTAAATCAGATAACTCAAGTAGAATGTAATCCGGTAATCCCTGTTTTATACTGGCATCTGGTAAATTTATCCTGCATTACAAATTAATTATTTCTTGTAATATCTGATAGCCAACGGGTGGCCAAAGAAAATATGTATATTAAATTCTGTCCTAACAGACGGTGACTTAATGTTGACACAATTTCTCATACCCCATCGTTACGTAAATATAAATAAATAAACGTGTGTGCGTATGTACTCAAGGATGATGTTAGCAGTGGTCAGTTTATGATTTAACAGAAGAGAAAAAACGTTAAGCGCAAAACGGTTCTGGATTTTTTTTTGATTACAACAAAAAAAAAATGATATTAAAACGCAAAAGAAAGCAATCAAAAAGTACAAATAAGTAAAGAGAGCTTTTGAAATTCCACTGCCTGGAAGCAATTTCTATGAAAAAATATTTTTACGCGGTCTCTAGGACGTGAAGTATCTCGTGTTTTGTTTTATTTGTGGCTATAAAATTAAGTTCCTCCTTTTCTCTTACAGAGGCGTCGTTTGCTAACAAAAAAGTCCAATTTTTGAAAATTTTTCAAAATTGTCATTTTTAGCTAGGTAAAGTGTATGTTTATTTATTTGTGGATCGCTGTTATACATACAAAGTAAGAATCATTTCCTTATTTGATCAAGATATGAAACGAATATGAGCTTCAAATTCATTAAGCTGAAAATATCAATAATAAAGTCAGGACGAAATCGTTTCAAAAAGTTACCTTCGCATGAGGAAATGTATGAATTTAAATTTGAATAAATGTGGTTTGGGAAACAATCTCGAATGGGACGGCTTTCGAAAATAATAAGCATCCTGCGAGAAAATCGAGTAAAAAATAAATTGGTTCAATATTTAATTATTAATGTGAAATCTTTGGAATTGCGATCGATATCCCAGTTTTTTTGAAAAGAAAAGTTATCTCTCCAATTCTTTCTTTGCTCTCAGAATTGGCGCGAAACAAATCCGGCAGAATCTTTGATTTCTTTTTAAATGACCCACACTATCTCTCATTTGTGGTTTAACGAATACGATTGGAACGTAATATGCATGTACAAAATATGAGAGTGGAAAATAACATTTTTCGGTTTCACATTTCCCAACATTTATTACTTGCTGTCCCCACAGAATTTAAATATTTTTGCCTCTTACATAATAAATGGAAACTTGGTTTCTTTGCTGGATAAAGAAGTGAACGGAGACGAAGATGGATTGTTAGCAAATTTAGAATTAAAGGGACGAATGGATTAGGAAAATCGATTGGAAAAATTATTCTCAGTCTGTTTGCAGCCTTTGATGTTTTGTAAGAGGATTACGAAGATGCCGATATGGGAAAAGAGCGACAAGAGAGAGAGAGAAAGAGAGAGAGAGAAAGAGAGAGAGAGAAAGAGAGAGAGAGAGAGAGAGAGAGAGAGGAACAGAGAGAACAAGCGATGCGGTACGCTGGGCAAATGGAATTCTTTTCATTATTGAAGTGCTTGCAACTTAAGGACCTAGAATAAAAAAGCTGAATGGTATCTTCAGTGATATCTAAGGAAGAAGCCTAATTAAGTATTTCACAGCTATACAAGTGGAATATTTAAGCTTTAATCTGTAAGGATTATGAAGACAGAATTCAACACTAAAGAATGAATTTTATAAGAGAGATGTTTCAATAGCAAGCGTAAAAACTGCATTATCGTTAACGAGATGCGCAGAGGCAGGGAAGAAACGCGAAGAAAGCGATGTTCCTCCTCGCGATTGAATAACTGAGTATAGAAAAAATTGAAAAATCGTAGAGACCTTTATGTATCCTAGAGCAACAAATAGCCTAGAAGTTGAAATTCAATAAACTTTGTTAATAATAGTTAAGTTTGTTAATTTCAATTTTGGTTCCATAAAACTTTAACGATTCTTTCAAACTCAATGAATATTTTTTTCAAAGTAGCAGTTATTTGAAAGCTTGCTATATTAAAGGTTCCAAAGAATCAAAGTATATCCGAAGAAGTTTCAATCATTTCTGTTTCTCCGCATTGCAACAACAGTACGTGGCTGGGGAACGATAAGCGCTTCTCATCGACTTAGGTACTACGGTTTTGATGACGTTTAACCATAAATACCTTAAGATAAAAGTCAATATTTCATGAAGTGGACATGAAATTCTTCTAGTGGAGCATACTCCTGTTTACTCAATAATTTAATATAAGTGCTGAAAATGAAGATTTTCGGATAGTTGGCATCAACATTAGTAAAATTTTTACCGGGAATGAATTATGAATGATTGCCACACATTCTTGGAATGTACTTTATTTATTGAAGATTAACAGACAGAGTACTTATTTGTCATTTTTTAAGCATTAAATTTTTTTTGAGCAAGAGAACGCTTTCACGATGTTTTTTTTTAACTAGTCCCTACTCTGCAAATTTATCTACATTGAGAGAAAAAACTACAGTAAAACTACCGAAATTTACTTGGATAGATTTTTTTCATATTAACAATGCAAATTACACGTAATTTTAGACAAAATTATATTGTAATATAAATTATATAATGTACACGAAACTTCTGTAAATTATACTGTACTCGTAAGGCAATGAGCTTCCGGATGATAACCACCACGACAATCGAACATCGGGAAGTGCCGTGGCTAGATGCGAGCACGTCTGCCTTGTGATCTGTCATATGTAGGTTCGATTCTAGACCACGTTACTGAATTAGTTTAAATTTAAATGAATGAATAAATATTCATCCCCAACTATACATAAAATGTAAAATTGTAGTTTCACGTTCAGTATGTGGCGGAGGAAGAAAGAAGAGGAGAATAAGTTTAGCTAAATGCCTTCATAATAAATTTAAGGTAGCTTATTTAGGTAATTCATCCATCTTTCCTGGGAACTTGCCATAGATTTATCAAACCCAAAAATGCTCCAGAAATTGTATGGTATTCACACGATTTTTGTGTAATTTAGGATTCGTTTTTTAAGGATTTTGTACTAAAATACAAAACCCTATTGCAATCACGACCTGTGTCCGTCTGTCCGTCCGTCTGTCCGTCCGTCTGTATGTCACAGCACTTTTTCTCCGAAACTATAGAAGCTACAGCAATGAAACTTTGTGGAAAGGTCAGAAGTGGGGACTTCTTGAAAATTTTGGGGTGGAAAATCTTTTCAAAGGGGTTTAAGGGGGGTCTCTCCATATAGGGAGGTGATCCTTTCAAAAAAAATTTTCACCATTGGTAGTCGAGCAGGATTTCATTGGAAAGGTTTTAATGAGATCTTTTCAAAACAAGTCCTAAAATTGCCTTATCGATGCTGAGGGGGGCAGGGGAAGGGATAATGTACGAACTTTTCGGCCACCCCCACTCGCGATGGGACACCTTTCATCCGAAAAATCTGAAAAAAATCATGAGTACAATAAAAACAAAAACGTGAGAAGTCTAAATTCACTCAACTTTGTTAGTAATAGTATGATTTATCGATTTTACGTTTTCTTGAATAAAATCTTAACAGTACCTTCAAACTCAATAAAATTTAGTACACAGATGACTATTTATAAGCTCAACCTGTCTTGTTTCATAAAGATCGAATGGTATTTAACGAAGATATAGCGATTTGAATTTTTATGTATTACTATGGAACAGTATGCGCAATATTACTATGGAAACATATGGCTATGGAACAATATTTGCTTTTTACCGACTCAGATACTATAGCTTTGCTAGGATTTGCATGAAAGTTTCAGGAATGATAGGTAGCATGATATCTTTGAGAATTGGTTCAGCTAGTGGTATCAGTAATCGTAAAACAAGATAGTTGCTGTTTTAAATGAGAAGATTGAATAATTTTGAGTTATTTTTTCCCAACTTCAACGTTTAAAGAGCAATGCTTTTAACACTTGATTCAATTTAAAGAATGACTGAAAGTGAGTACCTACAATTAATACTCATAGGTGAAACAAGTCGAGGTGGCAGGAGAGAGTTCCTTATAAAAGAGCTTTGTAACAATTCTAGGTTTCGAAAACACTAGACCATGAATCAATGATTACAGTGCAGAGGAGTGGCCACTGAAAAGAAAATTTCATCAAAGGTAGCTGATATGAGTATTAAATGAATGTTCTTTATGAGAACTTTTCAGAACAGTTCTTGAACTGACAGTTTTTATTTCGGTGCGGGCACAGGGGAGAAAATACACGAAGAATGTGCTTCCCCCCACGCGATTGGACACTGGGAGATATTCATAAGTAAAGCAATAACAAATACCTCAGAAGTCAAAATTCGTTCAACTTTATTAATAACAGTATAATCTTCGAATTTTATATTTTCTCCAACAAAATCGTATGGACGCCTTTAAACCCAACAAAACTCGATATTTAAGTAGACTTACACAAGATCCTAATACTCTGTAAGTTTGATGAAATTCGTATCATATTCACGAAAGTTATATCAATTTGAAATTTCCCTAATTACAACAACAATAACACACTATTTTGGTATTTTATGGACTTTCCATCGAACCAGACACTGCAGTTTTGATTTGATCTTCTGAAAATTTTCAAATAAGATCAATAACATAAATATTATTGAGAATTTATCATTTGAGTGATTTTTGTTAGTTTGCAACAAAATGCTGAACGTGGAAACTAGAGAAACAATGAATTTTCTTTTAAAGGTTCACATCTCTTTGACATGTTTCTTAACTTTATTCGGTTTTGGTGACTGCATCTCGGAGAAGTTGGATACAAAACCCTTCTGACATGAGCGTAGGTCTGTCTACCCAATTGTTTCTCGTTGGAGATACATACAATTCACTGCAATAAGAATGAGTTTATTTTTCTTTCAGGAAAGCGATTTTGATTAGACTGCCTAATTCGCTAATTTAAATATCAATTCTATAAGTGAACATTTGAACCTCATTTTAAAGAGTCCTGAAAAAATGAATGGACCAGTGCTCTTAACAATAACCGTGGACATACTAAATTAATATTTTAATTTTCAACAATTTAAGTGATCAGGTTTTGTTGGAGAAGTTAAATTTTTGTGGAACTTGTTGGGTATAACAATTTAATGTATGACATGCACCCACCCAATGATGAGATATGTGAGGGAAAACGCCCAAATGTATCAAAAATCAAATAGTGGAATCCATGTTAACAAGTTAGGTGTTCATCAATTACATTGCAAGGACTTCAAGCTTTACGTAAAAGTACAGAGCAATAAGGCCATTATCTTTTTGAAATCAATGTACAACATTTTAAAATATAAAGCTTTTCAGATCATCTATATCTTATACATTATTTACCCGTCGGATAATTTATTTCTGATCCAGAAATAATATAAAGTAGATGGATATATGTATATATTTTTTTTCGTAGCACTACATCCCCTTTTGGGCCTTCGCTTAGAGATAGTTAGAGTATCTCATTGTCATGATCGAATGTATCGGCACTCCACAAGGTGATATGATCATTATCACGCTTTAGCCGTGTGTCCGTCCACCCAGCTGCGATACGTTCTGATTTTAAACCAGTACGTATCACAACTGAACAGGCTTATAGTCCGTCCAAAGAATCACTCGAACTACTTGTAAATCTCGTTGACGCCAACGAAACTTGAACCAGAGACCTTCGGCTTACGGGCTTAGTGCTCTAACCACTACACCATGCGGACTACATATATGTATATCTATCGTTTCTGAAATTTTGTAAAAATAATTCCTCTGGCAATTTTAACAATTAAAAATTTTCCCTGAAAGTTTTGAAATTTATTTATTATGTTTTTGCAACGTATGTACATTCTACTTATGTCAGAAGAGGATTTGAAATTCTTGTAATTTAATATACTGAAAATAAATGACTTCTGCAAGTTCATCCAGATTCAGGCAAAAAATTCTCAAGATCATTTATCCTTTTGTCTAATTACTGCTGCTAAGCAGGTATTGATTGATAATTTTTGGTGCATTTTTATTAATCTTAAAAACTACAAGCGAGAGCAATAAAAGGTCACTTTAAATTCATTTGGCATCACTCAGATGAAGATATTCAAAGTAAAGGGTTTTTGCAAATCACAAATATCCCAAAATCGGCAATTTTTTCGGAAATTGATTAAAAGTGCAAATTTAAAAATATATTTTTTTTGCGTAAGCATGATGCCTTCCAAAAGAATTATAAAGCGGATAGAAATCCAAGCATTGCATTCATTCGGCTACAGCCATGCCCATATCGCCCGGACATTAAACGTCAAACATGACACTGTCAAAAAATTCTGTTAGCAGCCACACAGCTCTGTGGGAGATAAAGCAGTCGACCGTTAGTACTTACTCCTGCAGCAAAAAAGGATTCGCAGGTTATCCGAAAATAAGCGAGGGATCGATACCCGATCAGTGACCAAGCGGTTGAACAAGTCCCCGGATATGTTGCGGCAAGGCACTATAGTTTAGAGTACTGTGCACCGGCATATTCAACCAACTCACTGGGGCCAGAGAGCATAACGACAATAATGAAAACTTTTAACATAACAAAACATCGAGGATCGATTAAGGTTTTTCCAACGACTCAAAGCCGAGGGTTTCACGGATGATAATGCCCATGGACGGACCTTTCAAGCCCACATTTTATTTACTGACAATTGGTGGATGTATTTGCATCTAAATATGAATCTGAAGAACAGGTCAGTCCAAAGGATCGATCCCTCAAAAATACTAACCATACAAATTTGATTTGAAAGTGATGGTATCGGCAGTCGTGACAAAAACTAACTTCTTCTCGTGCAAGCTAAAGTATCCGTGAACGTGGAATATTACAAAGATAATATTGTCCCTGTGTATGCAGAATGACTAGACAACCAGCTATGATTTCTAAGCAGAGCACCCGCGGCGACGTTAAGAATTTATGAGGCGATAATAAAATACTTTACATAAGTGTGGATAGACTGGCCAGGAAATTCACCAGACCTTAATCCGATCGCGAACATATGGTCCAGGCTCAAGGGTATTATATTTAGGCGCCCTAACCTCAAAAGATTAAAAATATTCTTTAACAAGCACTATTTTTATTTTCCCCGAAATCTCGGTACGTGGCAGAAAAGAAAAATAAAAATAGTGCTTTTTAAGAAAATTTTTTTAATCTTTCATTTATTTTAGGCACTATTAATTCGAAAATAGGTATTGCAGTACCTTCTGTCCGTTCGACTGTCAGTTACAGTGTTTTCTCGAAAGATACATAATCTAGACATGAAAGTTAGTAAATACATCAAAAGTGACGCCCTCTTCAAAGTTTTAATACAGTAACAAATCAACCTAGAAGGAAAGTGTTGCTGCCAGAAGGATTTGTAAACCAATCATGAACCCAAACAACGTCTTCTGAATATCAAAACTTGACTCATATACAGATTCCATAAACTAAGTTCGAAAACCTAAAATATGGTTATTATATATTTGAATTCACCGCCATTTTGTTTTCAGTGCGTTGACTTCATTATTTGAGTAGTCATGATATTGTGAAGTTGTGAATTTTCTGAGTTTTGACCTCGTGTTTTTAATTGCTAAGTAAATGAAACTAGTTTTTCCCTTATACACGGGTTTATTTTGTTTTTTCTCATATACGTATTTCGGGATCTAGTTGACCCCTTCTTCAGTGGTTTGTTCACACCTGTAAACTAGAGAAGTTAGAGGCATCAAATCTTGTGAACAGCTCAGAAGTTGCTGATTAATGAAGGTTTTATAGTCGAAAAAGATTTCTCTCCACATAAGGATGTGACCTCTTAAATTTTTTTTATTCGAAGAAAGTTATTGTTGTTCTAGCCAGAAATTGAATGAAAACTTGAAAGCATTTACATTAAACGATTAAATTAACTTAATTTTGTTTTCGCATTACTGTGATATTCCTGAAATATATTGTAGCTGAAATTTTCGTAAAAACTGTGGTGTCTGGATCAATAGAATCGCATATTGATGCATCGCCACATGTTCTTTTTGTTGATATTCAAAGAATTTTAAATGACTGTAACTCAGTTAAACATTGCATGATAAAACGTAATGTAAAAATTACGAAGCATGCTATCGTTGACAAAGTTGAGTGAAATGTTACTCCTGAAGTAGTTTCCGTTCTTATCCTCATGAACACCTACGTGGTATTCTAATCATTGCCCCTACTGCGGATACTGACTTGCTAAAACCATTCACTAGGAAATTACTTTATCTGTGGAATAAAAACTTCAAATGTATTTCTGTGCATAGCCTCAAATCACCTGAAGACATTGTAAATTATTTGAGTTGCTTTGATAGAATTTCAACTTATTGCAAAACTTCCGAAATTGGTTGTTACATTTTGATAAGGTTAAGGCAGCCATATATCGGCTAAGCTAAAAGAATATGCTGTGGCAACAAGCGAGTCGTGTATTTTAAACAAAGAAAATTAAATTTTCTTTTATATTGTCAATTCTTTTTGCCTGCATAATAAATTAAACCGAAGCAACATTCAAACCACCATTTTAAATGAATAAAGAAAATGCGAGATATTATGCCAAATTCAATTTCTTTCATTTTAATCATTATTTGCTTTGTTGAACTTCTCTTATAGTTGAATCTTGTAGAATTTCCATTAAACATTAAATTATTTCACTATCCGCGAAATTGTTTGATCTTTTATTTCTTCGTTTCAATCATGGAAACTACGAATTCAGTATAAGGTAGAAATTACTGAACTTTTTTCAGTGAATTCATAGAAAAAAATTATATCTCCTGAATTTTTATCAGTCACTTTCAAATAAAATGTCCCATAGTCCTTACTCTGTGAAATTCCAGAGTGATTTAACTTGGTCGCAGGGAACTGGCTGAGTTCACTTCTCTTGATTAGCAAGTACGTAAGACTCAACGTGTAAATTTGGTTTGAGATTACCAAACAAAATACTATCATAATATACAAGTAGATACACATAGAAAGAAAGCTTCAAACAAATTCATTCAACTCGTATGGAGATCTTGAAATATGCGAAGCGGCGCGGTCTCCAACAAAATCTAGTTTTAGGGGAAAGCATTGCAAGGAGTTGTAGTACCTGAAACAGCATGGTGATTTTGAGTGAGATGCGAAGCTTTCTTTCTATGTTTCTATTCTGTGATTGGAAAAATATATTATTTTCTGAGAGTCGAAGAGCTGCTTTAAAAAAAAACTTGCCTGCTATCTATTTTCTGTGGGATATATTTTGATTTACTGCGTGAATAATTTTTGAAGGTGCGTCCATGTAGAAAAACAAACTTTCTGTTAAAAAAAGTTCAATGCCAATTAATTCCCTTATTTTCATCCACAAAGTTCCTAAAATTTCTTTCATTGATTTTGAATGTTTTACCTACAATATTCTGCTACAAAGAGAGTAACCAGCACCGAAGAATATGTTTTTAATCATGTTGAAATGGAGAAGCGGTTATGTGATTCTCTGTAAAAATATTGCTCATAGTAATCTTAAGTTGAAGCATCTAGGCTATAAACTATAAATTCATTGATATTTTTTCATAGAACGGAATAATTCAAACGAACTCTTAGTATTTAGAATCGGGGACAGTGATTGCTTCTATTTTATACTTCTTTTTAGCACTACAGCCCCTCTCGGGCCTTCGCTTAGAGAGAGCATCTCATTTTCATGACCGTATTGATTTTTTCGGAAGTTGGTTTGGTCAGTATCATGCCCCCGTGTGTCTGCTCAGCTATGATATGATCTGATTAAATCAGTGCATATCACCTCCGAGAGAACACTCGTAGTCTGTCCGAAAAATCGTCTGAACGAAATCACGTTCTTCACCAACGAGATTTGAACCTGGGACCTTCGGCTTATGTGTCTCATGCTCTAACCACTAGAACACACAGACTGCTTTTATAATTTATGAGTATTTTGCAATTAAATCTTTTTAAGCATATAAAACTATTTTGAGTACATTTACACAAAAGTATCTTGTAACTCGATTTCTGGACTAGATTGAACCCCATATTACTTTTAATATCTGAATCAACACATACAGTTCAGTTATGCTAATAAAGCGCCGAGAAACTCACAACCATTTTCTTATTAACGATAATTGCCCTTTACCGTTGTCCAATTCAAATGTTCTTTGTATGGGACCTCACGGGAAGTACACCTAATAGTTTATTGAAAATAAACTTGCCTCCCTTTCTTTGCTAAAAAGTAATGCGCGGACAAACATAAAAAGAGCTAAAAGATATATGTTTTAGCTTAAAGCTTCCTCTCTTGAGGTAGACGGTAAAAAGTTTTACAAACTGTTGTCACGTTTAAGTTACGACGATGGCAGAGGTTGTCGAAATATTTTAAAGGAAAATAAATAAATTAATATATTTGTGTAACCAAAAGACATAAAAAATCATTCAGAATGAAGTGAAGAGGTCTCGTATCTTGCCTAAGTGGTACATCACATTTATTACAAATTTAAATCTAAATTTATCTCAACTTTAAATTCCTGAAAACAGTTGATTTCAATTTAATATTGACTTGCTTAGAGCTTTAAATTCAATTTAAAATAACTCACAGTTAATTTCTATAATTTTCAGATGGATTTAGTTATACCACCGGAGTTGGAAGACTTAATTTTATGCAGTTGTTGCCATTTACCATTTAATGAAACCGATGCACCACCAAAATTATTCTCATGTCGACATCATTTCTGTCTCAAATGCGTTAATTCGATTTTACTCAAAGGCAGCGAATTATATTGTGTCCATTGTTGGAAACGTACTGAGCTTCCAGGTCCCGATATGAAACCCGAAAATTTACCAACATACAATGCCGTTTTATATCTCGCGCAAAATCTAAGCATGTTGAATTTAAAATCAAAACCACCTGACAAGCAATCGTCATCCAATACATCATCATCATCGACATCCTCGTCGGTTACGGTAACATCCAATAATCAACAGCAACAACAACAGCAACAAACAAGCCTTCAGGCAGCCAATACCGCAAAAGCATCCAAGAAGGGTGAGAATTGCATAACACATGCAATGCCGAACGCCCTGTGGTGCACGAAATGTAATAGTTTGTTGTGTCGAGCGTGTGCCGGCTCCGAGGAGCATCGCAATCATATTATAAGGACGAAAACGGAAGCGAAAAATTCGATACACGAAGATATTGGAGCGGAATTAGCTACGATGCAAAAGATACTTAACGAAGTACAGCATTTAGTTTTGAAACAGCGTGATTTTCTTTTGAAGATTTTGGAATCGTGTACAGCATTGAAAACGCAAATCGAGACAGAATTGATCAACCACATACCCACTTTGGAGATTGCTGAGATGCGTGAGAGTCTGAGCAAAGCGAAAATCTGTTTGGATATGCTCGAGCAGCAGTCTCCGGCCGAAGCGTATAAGTTATTTTCAACGTTAAATATCGAGAAACAACGTCTACAATCTAAGCACCAAGAAATGTACCTGCAATGTAAATTGGACGACCTGATTCGACACTACGGCGTCTTATTCGATTTCGATTTAATTAAGCAAGCCCTGGCGACGCTTCACACAAACGACACGTATAGCACAATCAACGGTATAGGACATCACAACCCCATCCTGCTGCTGGCCAACTATTGCATATCGCAACTGTACTCGCGACACGTCCTCTCGGCCAAACATTCACAATTCTTGAACAGTTGCAACAGCAGCAACTACCATCATATATCCAATGTTCCTCAGTCACAACAACAATCGCAACCGCAACAGCAGCAACAACAATCGCAGCCGCAGCAACAACTCATCGTGGGCTCAAACCACCAGTCGCCGTGCGAGGTGGTCACCACAAAAACATATGCCGATATTACAAGTTCGCCTAAAGGGAACCAATCAGGTACGAGCTTTGATTTACGACCCTTCTTTGACCCTAATGGTCAATCCTCTTTTTTCTTGCAGAGTTAAACGGGATGAGTGTCTCAACCATGGCTCTAATGCAACACCAATTCCAGCAACAACATTCCAACCATGTGCAACAAAAGACTCAAATCGCTGGTTCCTCGAGCTCTAATTCCGTGGGTCAGTCAAGCTCGCAAAGCACTGCCACCCTCATTTGCAGTCCTACCGTTCACGTCTACCCCATCTTCTACTTCAACATCGAAATGAACGGCTCGCCATGCGGCCGCATTCTTATCGAAGTGCGTAACGATGTCGCTCCGAAAATGGCGAAAAATTTTAGCGCTCTGGCAACGGGCGAACTAGGATTCGGCTATAAAGGTTGTCAAATCTTTCAGTGTTGGGAGAACGAGAGTATCATCACAGGCGATTTCGAGCTGAACAACGGTCGTGGCGGACGATCGGTGTTCGAGGAAAGCTTCTTCATGCCGGACGATACGAAAATCCTGGCCATACGTGGTTCGGTCGGGATGCGACGCAGTCAAAAACGTCACGACAATTTAGGATTAGTTGGATCGCAATTTCGTATAATTTTAAGGGAGATGCGTGGCTTTACCGGGATATTTGCGTTTGTGATTGAGGGTTTGGAATTGGTTGAGAAGATCAGTCAAACGGGTGATTCGGCTGGGAAACCTCAAAGTAACATTGTGATTGCTAGTTGCGGTAAATTGCAATAAACAAATATATTATATATGTGCATATATATATTATATAGTATCTTCTCATCATTAAAAATGAATGTTTCTATCTATACGAGTACGTACATATATATATATATAACTCTCTTTGTAGCGTAGTGTGCAAAAAAATTCATATTCATATATTCGTACACATATGTATGTGTAGACATTTTGTTATTTGTTTTCAAAAATATAATAATTGTTTTATTGATTGGTTGCGTGAAATGGCGAAAATTTTTAATTGCATGTTAAAATGTGATGGAAAGTTGTAGAGCAGCGTTTATATTGAGGCTATCGAATATTTGGTCATTTTTTATTGGTATTGAATTGCAATTACGTTTTTAAATGTTGCACAGTAGTTTATTATGCAAAAACAATTGTTATGTTTGAAATATATAGTATATCGACGAAATATTAGTTAACTCGCGAAACCTCTTTGAAAATGGATTAACAAGCCTTCTTTAAACAGTTTTACTCGTATTTGCAATGGTAAAACTGAAATTAACTAATTTCCAGTCCATGTTGAGTTTCTTTCTTCAATGAAGACAGTTTTTTATAGTAATCGGTAAACTGAATTGGTTCGGAAAATCTCAAAATATTTAAATACCATGTTTGTTCTTTAACTTCGAATTGGTCAATAAAGTTTTTGCTTATATCAAAAAAAATTCTGTCAACGATTTTTCTTATTGTTTTTGTCATTAAAATGAAATAGCATATTCCTTTAAAATAGTTATAGTTTTAAGATTAGACAAGTACATCGTTTTTATAGCGAGGAATCGATTTATTAGTTTCGTCAAAGAACTATTCATACAGATGAGAATACTAGAACAATTTAATAGGAAGGCCTTGTTTCCAAAATATGAGTTACCAATACTTCAATTAACGATCAGTTAATTCAATATGAAATGTTTAATATAGTCATGTCAAAAGTTGTTTATGCACGTAGTGTATTATTTGACAGCACAAAATAACTTCAAACCCCTGGTTAGTGAATGTCAACTGTATAAATTGAACTTTTTTATTGGCCCTGATTGGATTACTCAGCTTACTAAATTATGCTAACAATCTATGATATTTCTGTACCGTAAATCTTAAAATTTATATTGTCAGAAACTGTGCATAGAAGGCTCATGTTGGGAAATAAACGCCCGAATCCTTCGGTGATAATCTTGATTTAAAAACAATAATTTTTCCAACCCACTCTGAATATTTCAAGCTATGAGATTACGTAAAGTTTCTCTCATCCAAACATTCAAAGATTTTGAATTCTTATCTAAACTAGCATAGCCACATTGTTGCAGTTTTATTGGTTTTTACCACAGAAATGCTTTAATGCACCATATGCCGAAAAGTTGTAGATAAGATCCTTTATTACAAGGGACTCTCCAAGTAAGATATTTGCTTATAAAGCCACTAGGAACATACGAGTATGTACATGCACTTTTCGTTTTAAAAGCCGTATTACGTTTTGGTTTAAAAAAAATTTCATTCGTAACCCGGTTGTGCTGTCGAATAAGTAGTCCACCGGTGGTAAAGAATTTTACTTTAGGTAAGGTGAGCTTTTCATTGAACTACTTTATAAACGAGCTTTCTTCTGTAAAAGAGAAAAATGGACTTAATCATTGTTTAACATACTTTTCTCAAGATTACCTTTAAAGTTTCGGAATGCTTTTCTTTATTGTGATATTCTTTTTCCTGTAATTTCAAATTCTCTTTGGCAAAAGTAGCGTTTTAAGCTTAATCAACATTTATGGCATTCAAAAATGATTTTTTTTTGTTTAGACAGGGAGAAACCTTTAAAAAGTAAGTAGACAGGAGAGGTTGACTCTGGTAGACCTGTCTTAATTATGTTGGATTTTGGGAACGCTAAAACCTATCCTGCCGACCAATGAGCTGAAAACTGCTTTTGCATCATTTCAGTTCGGCAGTACATGTCACTTTCAGAAGTCCACTAGCTTTCTTGATCATTCATCATCGGATTGTGCGTCCACAAGGTATTCTTTCTTTTGTAAAACGTCAACATACTCGGAGACCAATAATCAGCTTTCTGCAACGTAGCATTCTTCTGACTATCGGGTCTGGCTTAACGGCACCAATGTTTGGCGGCTATTTGATTCGACTTTGTATGATATGAATAGACGACATTTGAAGAATATGTACTCTGCATTATCGTATTTTCCTATATAGCAGCAACAGAATGGATCTTACTTTCCCTACCCAATGCAGATAATTTCCAAAATAACCGCAGTCTGATAGAAGCTGGAATAAGAAAAAGTTTACGTTGAATATGATGAATTCGATTAGCCTGGCCGTCTACTGACCGAGAGCGCTCACACCATATGTTAATTGTGTGGGCTTGAATTGGAGTCGCCGTCGTTGTATAACGTCCCCGTCATACAACTTAGAGTATGGATAGGGATGACGCTCACTATTACGAGAGCTGTATCCGCCGGCATCGTTCGGTAGCTGCTTTCTATCCTGAGTGGCAATTTTTTACACGTTCAGCAAACGTTTCTTGTATTTTATGCACTTCATTGCGTCTGCCCATATCTTTGCCCCATTGATAATTATGGAATGAATAGTTGACATAACGAGTTGTCACCTTGTTTGTCGAGGCCTCCGACATTAGGTTTGCTATTACTTTTGCTGCCTTGTCACCTAACTTACAGATATGCTCCTAGCATGTATGCATCATTGAATCAAGGGTCCATCCAGTGCATGGGTTGTACTTATCATTTGATTCCCAATCGTAGTTTGGGTACCGATTGGAAACCTTTTTCTTGATAGCGAAACAATTTCTGTCCCCGCCAATTAAAGCTCATTTTTTCAACCAATGGCTGATTTATTTTCAATTGTACGAGGTTCACCGGCAATGATGTGAACATTATCACTGGGTCATCGGCATAGACGACTATGAAGGCATCTTGCAGCATTTCTAGGCAAAGAAGGTCATTATAAGTGGCATCTCGTAGATTGAGGTCTAATATGGCCGCGTGGCCTAGTGGTAAGAGCACTAAGCCCATAAGCCGAAGGTCTCTGGTTCGAGTCTCGCTGGTGTCAACAAGATTTAGTTTGAGTGATTCTTCTGACGGACTTATAAGCCTGTTCAGTTATGATACGTGCTGGTTTAAAAAAATTAGAACGTATCGCAGCTGGGTGGATGGACACACGGCCAAAGCGTGATAGTGATCATATCACCTTGGGAGTGCCGATACATTCGATCATGACAATGAGATACTCTAACTATTTCTAAGCGAAGGCGCGAAAGGGGCTGTAGTGCTACGAAAAACAAAAAAACAAAACGGCGCTTCAAGATCTACATTGGTAGTGATTCGTTTTCTTTTTAGTCCATCACCAGTTTCAAATTAGATTACACGAATTCAAAACGATTTAAATTACCAAGCCTTCAAGGATTGAAAATGCAAAGCCAAAAGTAAATACGCATGTCTTCGATGCCATATTCTCATTTCTCATGTATTCAAATTGAACGAAACCCTGTTATCATCCTCAAAATATATTTAATCAGTTTGATTACATTTACAAACTTTTCGCAATTCTTGCAGCTATTGCATGTAAAATGAAAAATTTCCCCTTCGACAGGATAACGAGCTGGTGAGCATAGTATGCTAAAATCATAGGTCTTACTACAATTAACGAAACATTTCACTTTTACAACATTTGTAAATTCAAGTGAGAGAAACGCTTCCTAAAAATTGGACATATACTAATTGGAGATTTTCTTGTACAAGGACCTGAGCCAGAACTTTTCAGTAGATACAGCTTTAAAACACAGGGCAGCAAACGATTAACCAAAATACAAGTCCTCAATTATTATTGAATTATCAACACACCGTTTTCATGCAAATTCCAGCTTTATAGGTAATTATATTAGTTCATAAATAAATTTTAAGTGGTGTTGTACTAACTTTATTCTATTGAAATCGCGACTTGTCTGGCCAGCAGGTTTTCTTTCAAACTATGTTGTTGTGTATGCAGTTAGAAACACCAAACTTGGTAGGTGTGTACGAGTAAAAATAATTGGCTCTTGAAAGGGTTCAAATGTTCTTTAACCATAAAGCAAGGAGATTCTTAAAATGTTTTTCATTGCGGTGGTAATCATGTGGGGTGTCAAATAAAAGGTTTTAATAAAAGAATTTTAAAATTGCATTATTCACATTGAGGGGCACAGGAAAAGTATGAAAAATTTGTACATTGCGATTTGACACACGTTGTCTGAAAAATCGGAAAACATGGTGGTAGTTTAGTTGAACCATATTTACGGAGGTTATTTGGATTTTCTCCGATAGTAAAAATTAAAACACACAGTTTTAACAATATATGAACCTTCCATATCAAACCTGAAACTACATTTTCGATCGAATCAACTTAAAAAAACATTTTTGTTTTTCATTTTTTTAAGCCAGTGATGTCTTTTAAAGCGCTTTCGCAATTTTTACCGATAATCAAAATCTGACTTCGTTCTCCGTACTTGCGCTTCATGAGTGTACGCATTAACTCTAGTTTCAATGGACCCCAAAGTTGATCCGACCAGAGATTTCTTTCTTCTGTTCAGGTATTCGTTTTTTCTTAAGAGGCTTAAATTATTCACAGCTATCGAATTTTGAAAGAGTTTAGATTGAGTTTTCTCTTTTTTCAAAGAAGTCATAGTCCAAGGTTGGCCGCTAATGATACGAGCCGTGTTCGTACTCAATATCTGCGTCGAATGACCCAATAAGCGAGTGTTTTTCGCATTGTGTGGAAACACTTTCATTGTGTTGTTTAACATGTAAAGTGAAAGAAAGTTGAACGTTGCATGTGTTTTGAAATAAAATGCTTAAACGGCTGAATTCATTACACAACGATATGGAATGTATGCATCTTATTTAAGTTGTGTAGGTGTTTTATTCCTTTTCCTAGTTTTCATGCAATAAATATTTTGTATTGAAACCTACGGGCGTTTAATTTTAAAGCATTGCTACTTTTTAAGTTCATGTGTTTTATTTATTGCACTTCTAACGTTTAATTTTATTTTTTCGTCTGCTATTTCAAAGCAATGGATTGTTCTGAGCTCATTTTCACAGTTTAAAGTTGTAGTGTTTCATTCACGTTTTAAATATTTAAAATAATTTAAAATAGACCTCGGATATCTAAATTGAGCGTAATAAGTTTCTGTGTAAATGATGCATTTGATTTTCAAGTACAGGCAATTTAATAATAAATTTTCTATTGTTTTATCCAGAAAAGTATCATAATATTTTCCATTTGATTTTGCATATGCTTAGCAATTATATAGTGACAACAGCCATAAGTTTGCCGGAACTGACAACAATTTGAAAAATAAATTGGTTTGAAAGAAAGTGCTTGTAACATTGCACTGTGGAGTGATTAGTTGCATAGCAGCTACAATCAACAAACTTGGTAGGTATATCAGAGTGATTGCCTTTTGAAAGTTTAGGTCGCGAAAAAAGGGTAAAGGGTCTTAAGGACGATGATTCCTAAAAAACTTGTTTACCAAAGATAGTTCTTTGATAAATATATTATATGAAAGATATTGATTAGAGCTTTTCAAAATATCTCTTAAAATAGCTGTATTTGAATCGTGGGATGCAAGGGAATTGAAATGCATCAACAATTGGTGTTCCCCCTGAATATTGGATTAAATCGTGATTCGCAGAATCTGAAAAAATCATGGAGGTCTTAAATGAGTAAAACAACAACAGATACCCTAGAAATCGAAATCTAGACACACGGCATTGTGTCCGCCTAGTTCGGGGACACACCAGTGTTTATATTTACACGAACTACTTCGAGCTACTTTTGACCCCCTTACAACTCAGAAACTATTCACCCAGAAACATGAAATTTGGCATCGCTAATGGGCCTATCTAGGACAGAGTATCAAAATTTAGGAATGTAACCGATACAGTTATGGAGTTATAAGGGTCTGAAACGTGTTATTTTCATCATTGACTCGTTCATCAAAAGCCTAACTCTAACCTGCTCTAAATATATATATATGTACAAGTACATATATATATATATATATATATATATATATATATATATATATATATATATATCATTTCATGACCGTAACGGAATTCGAGGTGATATGGTAAATATTACGCTCAATCATGTGATTATTACTTAATTTTTCAATTAGTAGATACCCATCACAGCTGGGTGGGCTGATAGTCCGACAGCAGCATCAGAAGCTCAAAATCGATTCCGCGAACGAGGTTTGAATTTGATATTGCTGTGTGCATATCATAGGTTGAATACAAAACCCTTCTTAAAGAACAATACTTCTGCCTATACAACTTAGTTTTACTGTTTTGTTTGATGGAGTGGAGCTAGTAAACCTCTAGTACAAAAGCAAAATTGCCCAATATATTCAATTGTGCGAGTCTAATGGAGCCTTTTGGTTAATTATTGTAGACACTATTGATGCATCTTTTGAGATCAGATTCAGCCTTGCACAGACATTCTCTTAATATTCATATCTAACAATGTCGACTAGGCTTAGGCTTTTCGCATTCGCAAATTAAAGCTATTTCGTTTCCTCTTGGAATTTTTTCCGTCCTTCGAATTTTGCCTATTATGCCAGGTGTGGTTTTAATGTGATAATGACTGCTACATATTTAGCGGTTTAATAAGAAGGGATTGCAAATCTAATAGCTAATTCATATTTTGATGTCTCTTCGGCGCAAGTCGAGTTAAGGCAATTTATCATTCGTTCATTGTAATTTTTCATTTTTTAATTTGCAACTCATCGAATAACATATCAAGATTTAAAATTTTCTCTAAAATCCACCTAATTTACGATTGATACCTAGCAGAAAAAACATGCATGACAAATTTAAGCTAAATAAAATGAATATTTTGAGATAGATTTGTACTTTTTGTTGATGTTCGTTGATTTCCCTTTTCAAACTTGCTCGTTTTATCAAAACCTAGTAATTATTGCACCAATTTGCACTAAATATAATGTTTGCAGCAAACGTTTTTATTTTATCGGGTCGGACTTAATTTGCGGAAAAATAAATTGTGTTCATCCAATGCAAATTTATGAGGAGCTGCTGAACAAAATCAAGTTGAATTTTTTCTCACTTCACAATTTTCAACCATCATCCGATTAAATAGTAATCGACCCTTCAAAAATTGTTTGAAAAAGTTTTTGAGGCAAGTTAGGCCTAAAAATTTAAATAAACTACAATAATTTTTTTTAATTGGGTTATTGAATCTTGTTCTGCAGCTGCTTACATGCTTGTCAATTTTCGAAATGTTTAAATAAACAATTTTTTCTGGTGAAATTAAATTTATGATACACATTGTTGCTGATTGAAAACTCGATAGCCTCAACTTATTATTAGGTTCACGATAAACTTTTCCATATATATTCTTATTCTTATCTAATAAATTGAACCTTACAAGCTTTGAGAAATAATATTTATGATTGTTATTGTCGTCATTATTCTTAGTTACAACAACAAAATACACATGTATCTCTTTTTATACTTCTTCTATGGGAACAAGACGCGAACTTGTAGTGAAAAGGAAAAAAATAGTTTTATCTATTGTAATTATCTATTCTATCCTTGGAATGCATTGAAAATATACAGCAAAATGCAACACGAAATATTTTTTCTATATCGCTATCTTCTACTAATATAAGTATATACATACTACATATATATTATACTTGGCATACAACGGAGAGATGAGAATAAAATAAATATTTACGAGCAAAACTGCGATTGAAAAAGTCTAGGAAGTATTGAAAATTAATTACAAATTTAAGAAATAATATTCTTAATGTATAACAGAGAATACAATCTTTTTCAGTAAAAGAACTCGGTGTGAGTAGTTGAAAAAGCTCGAAAAATTTAAAATTAACCACGAAAAAACTAAAAAAATATCGTAGATAATATAATTACAAAAAATATTGATCTGTTACACGTTTAATGAATTTAACTTGATTTTTTAGGGATATGGTAAATTTTGGTGGTAATACTTTGGAACGAAAACAGCGTGATTAAGTGGCAATTCTTTTTGAATACAAAAAAGAATTTAAACATTTCAAGAACAAATAAAACATCCGCCGCTTAAATTAAAGCTACTAGTAGCTAAGGCAATGTTTATATTTTATGAAGAAATTCCAAGTTTGCAAGGGCAACTAACTCGAAACAAGATAACGTAATGCGAAATCCACTAAAATGGACGATGTAAAAATCATAAGTCGATACGATAAAATTAAACTAAATTAAATAAATGGAAACGCTTTTATAATAAAAACAAATACAGCCAATCGATGTTTTCTACGACAGTGATTAGTTTGAACGAAAATTTAAACAAGAATTCTATTGCATACTTTCCACTTTTGGAGAAATAATCATAAATAAATAAGTAAATCATGAAATCCTGTATGCTGCGTATGTTGACGCTAAAGTACCTGTTAGATGAAGATAAATGTTTCAAAATAATGAATATTTTAGTGTAATAAGAAAATATTCATATTCACATAGACGACAAATTAATACTTGAAAATTCAAACGAACCGGAAAATGTTCATCATTCATTGCGACCTAAATATTTAAATTAAATCAAATAAAATGCTAAAATGTCTTGCATAAAGTGTGAATGTTAGTTTATTTTGCCTGGCTGCCAAAAGGCATAAATATTATCGCTGATATTATCAAATATAAATTGCTATAAAATTATGAAATTGTAATAACCAAAACTGAAAAGAATCAAATTCATTATATTTTATTTAAAAACAAAGTGCAAAATGCTTCTAAAAATTAATCCGTGATTTAAATTACAATATCCATCAAGAGAAACTAGAGAAATTATAGGTAAGATAAACTATCGTGAGAAGAAAAAAACAAAAATTTTTAATAAATTCTAAATTCTATGCGAATAAAGGAAAACAATATAGACCCTGAATTTTCTGTAATACGAGTACATACATAAATTGTATATCATAAATTTTGTTGTTTAGAAATTTGCTGTTTTTAAAATGAAGAAATATGCAATAGCAGATCTGTATAACCGGCTCCCCTTTCGGCAATAAGCAGCATATAAAGCAATTCTAGTCTAATATAAACATAAATAATATCTGCATAAGATATTTTCATAGCAAATAGTAACTGGCTTTCGTGAGAAAATTATATTTTTTTTGTCCGCTGACCTGAAAACTAAACTAGAGTACAATCAAATGATTAAAACGATATTTTAATAATTGACTCTTATGTCGGATGATTTAATCTACCTTCAAATCTTTTAAGAAATTTCAAATTTGTTTTGCAATAGGCTAAGGTAATATCGTAAAATGATTCACTCATTTATTAAGAGGAAATAATATTCTTGCATCATTTCTTTTCGAAATAAACAAAAAATGCATTCCCTTACATTTAATTTATCGACTTAGGGGTGGAATAGTGCGAATTTAGAGCAGAAAGCAATGCAGAACAATTTTTCGTTTAGGAATTGTAGCCAGATGCAATAAGTCCCGAGACTTACAACGAAAACGACATTTTTTTTAAATATAATTTTTATTCATCAATATAATCTCTTTTTAGGGCGATACCATGTTTATAGAAGGATTTATCCTTTGCTTCAAAATAGGCTTCAGTTTCGGCAATGACCTCCTCATTAGAGCCCAATTTTTTTCCCTGGAGCTTTTTTTTATATCAGCAAAGAGCCAGTAGTCGCTGTGGGCTAAATCTGGCGAATACGGGGGGTGGGAAGCAAATCAAAGCCCAATTCGTTCAATTTTGCCATTGTCGACTCGTTGCTGTTTTTGTTCCACTGAAAGCAATGGCGGCACCCACTTGGAAAAAACCTTTTTCATGCTCAATTTTTCATGAAGGATTGTAAATACGCTTCCAGATGATATCTGTGTCATTTCCGCAATCTCACGGACCTTCACTTTGCGATTTTTCATTACAATTTTTAACACTTCACTCACATTTTCCTGTGTACCGGCTTCCAATGGCCTACCCGAACGTTCTGCATCGTTTGTGTCCGTACGACCTCGTTTAAACTCAGCATACCAACGACAAATCGTTAGTTTCGATGGAGAGGAGACCGGGTAATGTTTTTCAAGCCATTGCTGGGCTTCTACGGTGTTTTTATCCATTAAAAAACAATGTTTTATCAACACGCGAAACTCGCTTTTTTCCATTTTTCAAACAAATTACAAAGTGACTTTACTCTAACCTCGATAACTCTGCTGTCTGTGATCCGATCGACGTGAAATTTTTACAAGTTTCATGTAAAGGTTGGCACTCTATGGAAACGTGGCCAGTTTGGTACTACTAGCACCATCTCTGGGTTAGTCTCGTAAGATATTAGTTGGTTCAGCAAATAATTACAATTTTTAGCAAAATTGAAGAGGTTTTTTATGACAAAATCAAGAACCTGAATAATCGAAGTATTGGCTATCATTAGCTTTAACTTTTTCCCATTTTTCTGGCAAAGAATAGAGTACCCCTCAGCGAACTTTTCATTAATCCTTATTTTCACTTATTCGTAAGACTCTATGTGTTGTTCTGAAATAAGTGGTAGTCTGAAGAGGCTTGATCCGATGAGTATGGCGGGTGGGTCATAACGTCCCATTAGATGTTTTTCAAATAATTATCAACACTTTTTTTGACATGATTCCGAGCAATATCATGTTGAAAGATGATGTCTTTGAATGTACTTTGGTCTTTTTGCTTCAATAATAAATTTAATTTGATCACTTGTTGTTGGTCTTCATGACAGACGTCACTTCGCGATTTTTCCGCAGTTTGTAACCAAATGCCACCAAATATGTGTGCAGCAACGCTTTCCATCCATGCATGTTGCGTACAGATGATGATGTTGAAGGTTGGCCTGGGTTTACTGGGTCGAAATAGGTCATCACCACTATGCAATCCTTTTCTCCTTTATCTTCCAAGAATAATCACACAAACGGTTTGTAGATTATCGATGCCTCTTTCCTGCATCTTGTTTGGAAACCACTTTCCCCTTTTGAATCCTGAAAATGGTGCGATTAATTGTTTCAACGTTTAGCTGAGTCTCCATCGAATGCTTGTCAAGCTAAATCTGCAAACTTTTTGGCTGTACAGGGCACTTTTGAGGCAGTTAAAAGTATCGTTCACAAGTTTTAGTGGGTTAGGCATTGTTCTCTGAAAACTCTGGGCCGTTTTCTTCAAATTAAAGAAGGTTATCTAACTTCACTGCAAAATATAGTTTTTGGTACGAAATTTTGTTTTTTGCACGATGAAAATCAATTACAATTTTACTGGTCATGCCACTAGTCTTCACCAACGAATATATTAGTAGCGCCATCCCTAAGCTAAATCGACATTATTAACTAAAACACCTATTACAATGCAACATTTTTAGAAAAAAGAAGCAATTGATTGAACAGTGTCCATTAACTTTTTTTTTGTTTTAGCACTAGAGATAGTTAGAGTATCTCATTATCTTGATCCAATGTATCGGCACTCGAGAAGGTCATATGGTCATTACCAGCTTTGGCCGTATGTCCGTCCCTTCCTCCAGCTGCGATACGTTCTGATGTGAAACCAGTATTATAAGTGAACGTCCTTCCGAAGAATCACTTGAAACAAGTCTCGTCGCCAACACTTACTATTGACGATTTCTCAATTTTATGCTTCGTTACAGAAAGTCTTCAAGTTCTAAAACTGTAAAAACTGTACATAGCCCTGCGATTGCGGTCTCGTGGGATGAACTATTTGCTACTCGTCTCTAGATTCATTCATGGAACGACATCGAACCAAAAAGATTTATCGGCCTTGGTGCAAAATTTAAAAAAATAAGATGAGATATGATGAGCTATAAATCGAGGTTCTAATTGTAAAATAAATAGGAATTCTGAACATGATGGACATAAAACATTTGGCCTTGGATACTAAATGTATCGTCAGTTGTCCCATGAACATGTACAACCGATATGCAAAGAGGAAGACTGGCCTACCTGTTGGTCAAGTCTTATTGCGCCACTTTTACTCTGGCGGCACATGGTCTTAATTGTTTGTCTTGTCCCGTTCAATGTGTGATTTTTTCCACAGCTTGATTTTGAGGATTACACATTTTTGGTCTTTATCGCTCTTGTCTTTTGCTTCTTCTTATCAGGATACGAGCTGAAGTTAGAAAGCTTCGACATTCATTTCACCTTTTGGCCATTGAATCGTACAGAATGGTTCTATTGTGTTTCTTTCTTTTATTTTTTTTTTATTTTCCTCAACACAGCAATTACACGCTGTGCAAGTATACTGCATTTTTTATATATTTACTTTTTACATACAATATTTGGCGTGCGTAACGTGTCAGCACTAGAGAAGGTGATATGGTTAGTGCCACGCTTTGGCCGTGTGTACGTCTACCCAGCTGCGATACGTTCTGGTTTTAAACCAGTAAGTATTATAACTGAACAGGCTTAAAGTCCGTCCGAAGAATCATTAGAAATAAATCTCGTTTTCACCAACGGGATTGAACCAGGGACCTTCACCTTACGAGTGAGCACTCTAACTGCACCACGCGGTTTATTACACTTGTATTGCGTTAATCCAATATACTTGCCTCAAACCTTTATTTGTCGTTATCATTTAAAATATGGTAATACCCATCCGCTTAAGTCGAGGTTGTGTGGTTTGGGGATCGTTGATGGCAACGAGATTTTCTTCGAATGCACGATGAGTTAATCCAACTTTGATAGGTACTGATTTCAAATTAGTATTTTGGGTTGCTCAATAAAAGAAAACTAAAAACAGAACTTAGCCACATCGGTTGTTTATTTCTTTTTGTATTTTCTGAAATTGGATTTATTTATATACTAAACGCTCTCTGTTAAGTTGATTTATGCTATTTCTATATTTTTGTATATTTTAATGGCCGTGTTTGGAAAAAGTCGCTGGCGATAGGAGACATTTGGTCGTCCAATTTGTGCTATTTGATAGGTGTTTGCTCTTAACTAACGGTTGCCGAATTTGCAGCGAAATGCCTGCTACACTTTATCAAAAAACTGCATATGATTCTCGCACTGAGGCTAGCAAATAAATGGTACACAATAAGGTACCTTTTGGTCAAATTCAGATAATTTAACATACAAAACATTTATTTTGTTTTGAACATTCAAGGCCTACAGCATATTGAATGGTATTGTTAGCTAAAACCCCTCATTGTATTTTGTCTCGAAATTCTATTAAGACACATATTAATTATCCACATTTCAATTTAAATCTCATTCTATAGAATTTAAATCTCATTCTATAGAAGAGATTAAAATTAATTCATGAAAGCCAGAAAGCTTACATTAAAAACTTTTAAATTTGAGCTAAATATTACAAAATTAAAATTTGAAATGACATATTTATATTAACTAAATCGGTGTTAAATAAAAATAAATTAGTCATATAAAATATAGTACACATGATTAAATAGATCCATATACGAGTATATATTATATAAAATGCAATGTTCGCAATAATTGCAATTGTCAGCGCTTTCGTGAAACTGCTTATTATCAATAACAAAACAAAATTATAAAATATTTTTTAAACAAATGTTCAAAGCAAACGAAAATTTCTAGTTGTTAGAATCACTTAAAGTTCAAGAGTAAAGAATCGCGTATATATGCAAGCGAGACGTTATCATTATATATATTAAATTAGTGGATTAAGATCATATCTATTCCTATCGGTTAAAAATAGATGATCAATTGAGGTGAAATTTTAATACACAAGAGAACACCAACACTATTTTACATGAATGTTGGCGGATATAATTATATTTTATTGGAATATTTATGCATTTTAAGTATTTGTTATTCGAAACTTAGCAAAAATCTGTTGTCCGCTATTGAAACAATTTCTTAGTTTAATCTATTCATCTCAAATGAATTTATTTGAATCATTTTTAAAACACGACTTCTGTATGTATATATGTATAGATGCCTCTATTTCCCGAATATACATAAAAAAACATGTACACACAATACACGACTGACATAAATCAATTTTATGAATTGTTTCGAACTAAAACACTACTATTAAAATTAGACGAATATACTACATTCGATCAAATCAAACACATTTTAAAAATAGACGAAAATGCACTAAATCAGAGAAAAACAAATTAAGTAAGCTAAAATACGTGTAAACATTAATAGATGAAATTTATTAAGAAAAACCAAAAAACAAGTATTTCGAAATGCAATAAAAATATTTAATCAATTTATCTTCCCCGAAATCCTTTGAACACAATAACCAAATCAACCCTAGATTTATTGAAATACCAAACGTTGAAAAGAAACCAAAATAATTTCCTTTCTTACTCTACTTGTCGATGATTGCAACGGATTATCTCATAAAAAGGCTTGTGATGTTGGATTGTTAAGTGAAAAATAACAAATCGTATAAAAAAGATGTGACTCATATTTTTTAAAAATTTTCGAAAGTAGATTCTATCGAATATTTCAATAGTCTATATAAAGTGACGAGCGAGACTAAATAAAACAATATATGAAGAGAAAAACCTTAAGAAAACGATAGTAGATTTACAAAGAACATAGAAAAATAGATAAAAATAGAAAAATATATATTTTCAAAGTGGAAAAAATGATAATGCCCAACGGATTAACTAAAACCTGTAGAAATCGAGATGTAACGGTTTGGAAAGCCTCGAGTATTCGTTCTAAGTTTAAATAGTCTGTTTGAATATTACAACGGGTTGCAATTCTTTTCCTTCGAATTTTACGTATCGTATTTTCGATTTTACTTCGCAAAATAACTAAAATATAAAATAAATCAACGATTGAAATCGAAATTAAATTTGAAATAGAAAACTGAAAAAATATTACCTAATACTTTTCTATAAAAGTATTAAGCCAGCAAATTCCATGTGAATAAATGTATGTTAAGAGTTAAAATAATGAAAGGGAAAACGAAATATAAATGTCCGAAGTTACACTTCTAATTTAACGTATTAGTTGAAGAAATATATAAAATCTCAAGATGCTGGCTTGTAGTTTTATTTAGGAAAAAAATGAAACAAATTTGATAATATACAATAATCGATTCCAGCATTGGCTTTAATCAACCTATTATTTTCGAGTAATGTAAATGCTTATTAATCAAAAGTTAATTTGACAACAGGTTAGTCCAAATATTTTAATTCTGATTAATAGAATAACCTTTTTTCATTTTAGGTCTCTTCATAATCTGAATTATTAAGCAATTGATAAAATAAATATTGGTTAGCCAGAAACTGCATTCAACATTTCCAGATAAGGATATTTGCTGCAATCAGACTTACTATTGAAGTGTGTTATACATACAAGTAAAAAAATTGGGTAGTTATTTGTATTTTATTTTAAATGTAACTGTTAGATAGTATGAGTATTTTACGACTAAGTGGTAGTAAACGGTCTCAGTGCCATATTGGGTTTACCGATTCGGGAAATGCCAAATACTATATTTATATTAGACAGCTCCGCTATCGAATCTTATTACTTTTACTTTTGTAGAAGGCTCCAGTAAGAGGACGAAGGCGACTCTTTCACGCCTGCTAGCTAAATCGATTGTAATAACTAGACCACTAGAGCCGTTGTTGAGCAGGGCATAAAGACCACACTCTCAATCACCATGAATGAAGCCTTGAATTGGATTGGAAAAACGACAACGACCCACAAAGAACATTTTTTATTATTTTGGAACACGGAACGTACTTTTTTATACATGTCAGATGCACTGTAACCACTATTGAGAGAAGTGCCAGATCAACATACTTGCAGTGCATGAAACCAGATTACTTGGGATGGACATCAAAGACATGCGAACACGCATGACCTTCAGCAGTAGTATCAATGGGCATCGATGAATATGGAGTGGTCTTTACCGTGGACAATAAGTTCAAACGAATTACCAGCTTTAAAGTCGTTAACTGCGAGCGAAAACGCCGTTTGACCCTACGGACGGGTACATTGAGACTTAAGTCATTACTGGCTTCATTCCACCAAAAGCATTCGAATATTTAAACATGAATCGGTATATTTTTGATTCTGACGGTGTTCCGGTTATATGTCATATACATATATAGACAGATCAATGATAAGGAGATAAAATATCCTCCGAAATTGAGCTCCAGAGACCAACAATTCTAATGGAGATACTCATTTGCTAGGATCGTTGAGGCTGGTAGAGCTGGGATGGGGCAATCTAGGTATACTTGTAGGTGGCTGAATGACAATGGCTAAATTATTCGTGATTATTCATTTTGTTTGTGTTTTTTTGTTTCTCTGTTTTGATTGTCAGCTCATTATTGCTACATTTAATGTTATTGTTATTTATTTGATCAGTTTTTTGAAAAACTAGAGACAAGTTTTGACATTTAGGATAGGTACATTGTGATGTGTTTATATTAGGGTAAGAGATAAGTTTTTAACATTTAGGTTAGGTATATTGTGATGTAATTATATTAGGAAAGGCTAAAGTTTTTGATTAATATTTATTAGAACTAAGCTAAGATATATTAGATATAAGTTAAAAGTTCACATTTTTGTTGTGTGCTTTGTATCAATATATTTTTTGAATAGGGTTGGTTGGGTTTTTCTCCTTTTTTCTAATTAATTGAACATAACATACGTAATAAATTTAATTTGATGAAGATATGATATTGTTTTTTGTTGTCGAAAGACGGGTCCTGAGGCGAATAATTCAAGTGAAGTTAGACGGGGACCAATGGCAAAATCAAAACAAACATGAGCTGTATGAATTTTGGACGAGCCGGAGGTCTCAACGATTGTAAGACTGCGGGAGTTGCAATGGGCGGGCCACGTGAATTGTATGGACCAACAAGGGATACCCAAAAAGCTATTTGTTGAGAAAATTAAAGGGCGGAGACGAGTGGACAAACCGAGGAGACGCTGGTCTGACTCGGTCGCCAAAGACAGTTCATCGCTGCTCGGATAACGAAATTGGAGGACGCGGTCAATGGATGGATCGAGACAGCTGGAGGCGCTTGTTGCAGGAAGCGAAGGCCCGAGAGGGACTGTAGTGCTACAAAGAAGATGATATTGTTTTTAATCAATTTTTGATTGCCATATTCTTTAAATTTAAAGTGCAAAGTGGGACATTAGGTTTTTAATTATTTTATTGTTTTAAAACTTGCTTTATCTTTGTATAAGTTTTAAAATGATTGACGAAATAAAGCGCATTTGAGTTTGAATTTGAATGAATAGATGCATTCGGTACGTACACATATTAAGACAAGAGTTTTCAGCTCTGGTTGGTCAACTGCTTTGCCCCTAAATAATTAAAAGAGGAGCTTATCAGGGATCATTTGTATAGCACATAAGAATGCACCATGGACATATTGCTTTCAAACGACATCAATATCTTTGTGGGTGATTCCAACGTGAAAGTCGACCGGCAGAGGCCAATATAGGAACAACTATTGGCAACAGCCTAAACGGGCAACTCCTAATAGAATTCCTGTCAGCCAAACATCTCATAAAAACTCGTATCCCATTCAAAAAAGAACGTGAACATTTTCTGACGGTCAAGTTTTCATAGAAAAACGAGTTACCTGAAGCAGTGTCGATAACCGTTCAATCTGAAGCGCACACTGCGGATCAGACCATTACGTATTCAAGGTCAAATTTTGATGCCGCATCTTCACAAATACGAAAAAATCAAAACTAACTACGAGTAGGTACAGGGTACACAAGCTAAATAAGAGCTCCGTACATATCACATTCATGTCATCGCCTAAGGAAACCCTAAAAACAGTGTTGCAGACGGAAGAAAGTAGCGATAATGTCCAAAGGATTTGGAAGGTGGTGATACATGTAATCACAATCACAGTTATCACAGAAAAGGTCTAGGGACATCAACCTAAACCGTTAAACTAGAGTAGCGTTCTATTCAATTAAACGGCTTTGAGGGGTTGCACGGCGCTCATAAACCTTCCTAATAAAGACCCATAAGGTGCAATATTTGGCACGAGCTTCTCACAACACTCGTAACAATAATCGTAGCCGAGGGTTCATTGAGCTGAACAAGATATCCTTATCGCACCTCTGTAGAGCTAAATTGAGGGAACATTTCTACATAACGTTCTTACTCGGCATATAGAATATGGGCAGGGGAGCAGTTACCTGCCGGCCATGATAATACACGGCATACATCTTGGCTGAACGAAAACCATAATTCAAGAGGTGCATTCCTGAAATCGGGGATAAAAGAGAGCCACATTGAATACAGATGTAAGCTATACGGGTTGGAGTTCCCAACATACCATAGGAAAAATTCATATTTGGACCTCTACATTGTTGACAAAAGACTTGAATTCGCATTTAATAATCATTACGCAATTGTAATAAAAATTATTCATTAAAGCGATGATGATGTCTTCCTCATTTCAGTTCGAAATTAAAATCGGTTGAATTAAAAAAAAAAACAAAAAAACGGATTGGGAAAAGTTTCACTGTTTACTCGGGAATACCTAAAGCACTGTTCACTTTCAGACGGCGGTAACCCTTGCCCAATGGTTCCTAACGACAGGAATCTAATTACCGATGAAATAGATCTATATTTATCGAAGTTGGAGAAGTTGACATTGGAAACCATTGAGAAAGTAGTTTCCGATATTAAACGCCGAAACAATATGGAAGGATATGCAAACCAACCATGACAAGGTTGAAAAGACTGAAAAGCCTTCTTCTCACACGCGTCAATATTTATCGGCAATTTTTGGACAACTATCCCTCGTTGGCCTTGTTAAAATTACACCTTAAGAATGTCTGGAACTTAATCGGTTCATACTACAGGAGTGAAGTCGGCGACCAATGGGCGGAGAAACTGAGGGGTATTAGCCCACAGGATCCAGATGGCGTCTTCACAAAAATGTTAAGTATATTTCGTAAGAGATAGATTTCTAGCAAGTGTTGGTATTAAAGTCAATAATACGACTCCGGATACAGATGGAAATTGGGTTGTATGGAGTTCGAGTGTAGTGGCTAGAGCACTCACCCCGTAAGCCGAAGGTCCCAGGTTTGGATCCCGTTGGCGACAATAAGACTTGTTTCGAGTGATATAAGCCAGTTCGGCTATGATACGTACTGGTTACAAATCAGAACGTATCGCAGCTGAGTGGACGGACATGGGACCAAAGCGTGGTACTGACCATATCATCTTCCCGAGTGCCGATGCATTCGATTAAGATAATGAGATACTCTAATTATCTCTAAGCGAAGGCCCAAAGAGAGATGTAGTGCTAAAGCAAAAGTAAAAAGTGACGGTTTACAGAAGCTTGCTCTGATCGGACCTCTATTTGAATTTGTCTATCGACCAAACTCTGAGAAACTTTTAGAAGTCGTTCAAGTAAAAGTTTTCGATTTTAAATCAAGCCTGAACAACGAATCCATAATTCATTTCAATGAAACATTGACCCCCAACCTCATACCAAGCGGTAATCTTCTTGATTATTTTGTCAGTTATGAGGACGTGTGTCTTGGCAGGATAAGCAACAAGAAATCATGTGGTATTGACGATATTCCCAATATAGTACTACGACATTTGTCTGAGGTTGCTATTAGAAATTATTGCATATTTCCCAAATCAGTGGAAGAAGGCCAAAGTATTTCCGATCTTGAAGAACGCAAAGAAATCTTCATGCCCTTAAAACTATCGCCCAATCAGCTTGCTGCCTAACATCAGCAAGGTGTAAGAAGTGGTACTGAAACAAGCATTCAACGCCCACATTGAAAAATGTGAGTTCATGTCGAATAGCCAGTTTGTGTTCCGTGCCAGCCACCGATAAGGAAAGTAATCTCAGACATCTGTCGGAAACAAAACAATAGAGAATGATTTGGAACGTGTCTTATTGATATGGAGAAAGCCTTCGGTGTGGTATGGTTACATGGACAAGATTTAAGTTATTTCAGGAAAAGTTCCCCAGATACCTGTCGCCATGATGTGCAATATATTGTACGGGAAATCGTTTCTTGTAACTGATGGAAACGACGAAAATGCGCGATTTCAAGGCCTTGAATGGCCTACAGCAAGGAAATTTTACTACGCCTCTGCTCTTCTCCATATTCAATTGCAAACTATTGAACGGCTTTGAATTTAAGGTGTCGCTATCGCGATCATTAGTACCGTTTTCTGATGACCTGGTAATTTACACGGCCGACCGAATGGCTTCAGTTGTTCAAAGGAACCTTCAGAAAATGTTTAACGATGCGCAGGCCTATATGGACAGTTGGCGAATAAAAGTGAATGCGGGGAAATGCGAAAAAAATTTATTTCGGACAAAACTGTGGTTGACCACTCAAGACCTTAAACGTAATTCGAAAGATTTTCGCATTATGTGTGGTGAAGAAGTTCAAAGCGGGTTCCACATAAATCTTGTGTTCGATACCTCGGTGTTTATCTCGATAAGTACTACTTGTATAATGAACATGTGAAAATCAAGCTTAGTAAAGCGCGTAGTATTCATGTTCCTTCGACCACTCTTTTATTCCAGAGACATTGATCAAAACGTTAAAGTTATCTGTTACAAGGCCAACAAGGACAAATATTAAACGCATTAGAAAGTCTAGAAATAAATGAAAGGAAAACTTTTAATATTTTACTTAACGATCAATTGGGCTTGAATAGTTCTCCTCTACCAAATTTGAAATTCTTTGAATTAATATATGTATTGTTATTGTATGGTTCATATTATATTTATTTATACGATATTTACTGTATCATTGACGATCGTTGTATTGATTTCTTATTTGTTCTCAACTATTAAAATTGTTACGTTCTATTTATTAATGTATGTATAGTGTAATGTACGGTTCATATTATGTTTATATATTTATTTTATCATTGCCTTTAGATTTATTGATATCTGTTCAATTATTTCGTAGGTGTGTTGAAACGGCTGTTATATTTAAAATTAAACATATATATAGTGAAAGTGAACTTAAATTGTTTTGTATTGTTTAAAATATTTATAAAGGAAAATAAAGCTCCAAATATACAAACCTGTGATAAGACTTGTACTATGCTATGGGTGTGAAACATGAACTCTAACTCAAGCATTCGCAAATACATTGAACGCCTTTGGAGGGTCCTGAGGCGAATAATTGCAGCGAGGCTAGACGGAGATCAATAACGAATTCGATACAAACATGAGTTGTATGAAATTTTTGACGAGCTGGAGGTCTCAACGATTGTAAGACTGCGGAAGCTGCAATGGGCTGGCCACGTGAATCGTATGGACGAACAAAGGATACCCGAAAAGATATTCGTTGTTGGGAGAATTGAAGGCCGGATACCAGTGAGGAAACGGAGGAAACTCTGGTCTGACTCCGTCGACGAAGACAGTTCATCGCTGCTAGGATTTCAAAATTGGAGGACGTGGTCTTTTTGGTGAAGTATTCATTTTAATATAATTTAATAATTTTTAGTTTTCGGGGACCCTATATCTGAAATGTTTGGATAGGGAAGTGTTTTTCTTTATATTTGTGATTTGGACATCAATAATTGATTTTCTTAATTGAAGGTGTATTTACTGTAATACGCGAAGGAAGGGAGATGTGAATATCCTACCATACTTGGTACTGTCTGACAACGAATTTCCAAATTTAAGGCTTTAACTACTATTTTTGCTTTGGTCGGTCATAAAAGAGTGTTCAATGGACAGTTTGTTTGAAAGACGCTGCAATAGTTGGAATGTCTGAAACTTCACCCACGCTGGTGTCCATTTTACCTCATTTGAATTACCTTCGCTTTCCATCCTGCTAATTGGGATTTTAATCGAATACTTTATACCAACATCTGCGTAGGGTTCGTAGTTAGTCTTAGTTACCGCTGTAACGTTGACGATGCTCTTTCCGTAGAATCGGGTGTTTAAGCTGCTTTGATAATTGCAGTATGTTTATCATGTAGGTAATACTTGTATGGAATTCATAGATTCTGAGGACGTTCTAGTCATTGCTCCTTTCACCTTCAGACATGCCTGTCTTTATACCTTTTTAAATTTTTGTCTGAATGTTACTTTGGTTAGAGCCTTATTCCTTAAAGAAGCATGGGACTTCGACTGCAATGTAAATCCAGAGGCAGATAGGATTTTTATTTTGTTACACTAACGTGCAGATTTTCGCAAGTTGCATATGGGATTGTAATTCGCTGGTGTAAATTATATCCAAGCGCTTATTTTGTCTTATCACAGTATTCAACTCAATTTTAGGTGTTGATTTACTAGTTAAATATTATTTTTTTGATAGTGCGGGCCACGGCCAATGCACTAAAGAAGAGTTGTTGAGTGGAACTTGGTACCGGGACTAAACGGATTCAAAAACTTATTTAATTAATTCAGGATGATACAGTTGTAGTATTATCTGTGTTACTTGGTGGATTACTTTGCTAGACATTATTACTTAAGAAAGATATACAATAATTGCATTGTTGCTAAAAGAAAATTTTAGAAGCTTAAGATCTTTTACTTCCTCTATATAACCTTGCTTGCGGGTGGCTTCGAATCCAATGTTTTATTTTATTTTCTAGAAAAGACAAGATTTTGCGCGGTGTTCATTCTTCTTAGAGTAATTCAGGCAGCAGTCAACGACTGCTACATCTTGTGAAGAGGTTTAATGCGATCGTGCTATTTTTTAAGTTAAAGTTATTATCCGCGCTGTAGCTCCGCACACTGCATAATCGAATTCATAACATGTGTTACGGGAGCCGCAGCGCAAACATGACTCGGTCCGCATCCCGTCGTTCCTCTCTGTGTATGAATGGCAACATATGCTAATTGTAATCAAACCATCTGTGGGGGCGGCGGTCGTACCATGCATTAGCGGAAGTGGGTGTGTATCTATATTAAGAATTAAAATCTATATTAAGAATTAAAAAATATATATACACAAGACTTCGCTTTTGACCGTACCGCCCCAGTAATAGTGCAACGAATTCGTTACATGCATACGCAATTAAGCGAAAGCTTGAGCTTTGTGGTTGCGCCAGTCACAGAGAGATGGCGGTAAAAAAAATGAACTTGTAGCGATAAACACATCTACTACTGAATGAAGTTACGGCATTCACCGCTAACAGCGGTGAAAGCGGCAAGAGTACAAGATTTCCTACTTCCTGCTACAGCCGGCATCGTTAGACCGCGACTAAATTATTTCAATCGTTTTATGTATTTCGTGTGGGTAATAAATCATTATGTTTGAAATTATGTTTTGTGTTCACATTATAGACTAAGTGCCCACATTTGGTGACGCCGACGTGATCGGGTGGAGAATAAACGTTAAATTTAGACGGATACTTTTGTGTAGTTCGCGAAGTGACGCCAAGAAAAACGGCTACCGAAACTAACATGGAGACATCGAATAAGTTGAAGCTGCATTTCATACGCATCACATAACACAGGACGAAACAAAGTTCAAATATGTGATTCAGTATGCATAGACCGATATTCTACCGCACGTCCCGCATCGCGCGGAACCCGCCAGCTGAAAACAAATACGAAGCAGTGAAGCAACGAGTTTTGTCGGCGTTTGCGGAATCCACCGAGTCTAAGTTGAGGCGCTTATTACAAGGACTAAATCCGAATGGAAGGAAGCCTACGCATTACCTACAGTATCTTCGCAATACTGGAGGGGAGCAAATATGTGACGCAATATAAATGTTCGTATCGTACTTGCAATACCGAGAAAGCCCGACATTGAAAAATTGGCAAAAATGGCGGATTTCATGATCGAACTTCAGCAGCCTTCCGGTGTTGCGGCAGTCCACAGAGTCAACGAATGATATTTTAACTCAACTAGTGAATCGAATGGATCGCCTGGAGTTGCGTACTCGAAACCGTTCACGCTCCAGACCTAGGACCAGAAGAGGCCGATCAAATTCAGGCGCCAACGACGGTTTTTGTTTTTCCCATAAGCGTTTTGGAAAGCGTGCCCGGAATTGTCGTCCACCATGTTAGTGGACAGCCAATAATAAAGCGGATTCGAGAAACTAAATTCGTCGTCCCGAATTACGGCGGCCGAGGACGACCAACTTCATGCAAATAATCGCAGACTTATAATCCATGATGGGAAAAGCGGAACTCGCTTCCTCATACCGGACCCGACATTTCAGTCTTGCAATGGGACAAAACCCACATCACTCTAGGCGAATTGGAGATATATGCCCCGAATAATTCTTCGATTGAAAAGTATGGCCAGAAATTAATGACACTTGACCTCGGACTTCGTAGACCGTTTGCTTGGAGATTTGTAGTTGCAAATGTAAGGCAGCCAATAATCGGAGCAGATTTTTTGCTTCACTTTGGCCTTATAGTAGATTTACGTCGAAAGAAGCAACTAAATAAGGAGCTAATGCTAAATTTACCAATCAACCCAATACTACCATAGCTACGATAAAAGAAAACTCGGAGTACTACGATCTGCTGAAGGATTATGCCGATTTAACTGTATCATCTGATACCAGCAAATGGCTCATGGCATTTACCACCACATTGTACCAAAGGGCTCTCCAGTTGCAGAAAAGGCAAGACGCCTAACGCCTGAGAAGCTGAGAGTAGCAGGCGCAAGATTCAAATTTATTCTACAAGAAGGAATTTGTCAACCGTCAAGCAGTCAGTGGGCAAGTCCACTACACCTAGTCCAAAAGAAAACTGGCCAGCGGAGACCTTGTGGTGACTATCGTTGTTTGAACGCAATAACCATCCCGGATAAATATCCCATAATTCATCTTAGTGACTTCGCTCACAGACTCAGTGGATGCACGGTATTTTCGGCGCTCGACCTGGTGCGGGCATACCATCAAATTCCGGTGGCTCCTGAAGATGTTCCGAAGACTGCCGTTATAACGCTATTCGGATTTTTCGAATTTAAGGTGATGACATTTAGTTTGTGCAACGCCGCGCAAACATTCCAGCGCTACATTGACCACGCTCTAAGAGGCCTGCATTTTTATTATTCGTACATTGATGATATACAAGTATTAATTGCGTCTAAGACACACGAAGAACACCGTGAGCATTTAAGAATCATCCTGGACAGACTGTGTGAGTATGGCCTTTCTATAAACATAAAGAAATGTACGTTAGGAAAACCGACTATGGAATATGGATATCTATTCCGACAAAAGTTGAAACAATCCTAAATTTTAAAAAAACCAGCAACTGTCGTGGAATTTCTAGGAGCGATCAATTTCTATCGGGAATGCTTTAAAAGTGCAGCGGTCAATCAAGCACCTCTCCATGAGTTCCTCGTCGGAGCAAGAAGAAAAGATAACCGTGCCATCATATGGACTCTACAAGCAGATGCAGCTTTGGAGGAATTTAAGCACCAAATTGCCAACGCAACTTTGCTCGACACCCAATCGAAAATGCTACGCTGTAGTCAAATGCGACGCTTCTGACACCACAATGGGAGCAGTTCTCGAGCAATTAAACAACAACAACCGCTCGGATTCTTCTCCAAGAAGTTTAGCGAAGCGCAGCGCAAGTACAGTGTTTATAATGGGGAATTGCAGGCGATTTACAGTGCCATAAAATTCTTCCGCCATATGGTTGAAGGACGGCAACTCATTATTAAAACCGATCATAAGCCCATCATATACGCCTTCAATCAAAAAGCTGACAAAGCATCTCCGAGACAACTCAGGCAATTCGAATTCATTGGGAAATTTTCAACAAATATTATTCACATAGCCGGAAGCGACAACGAAACAGCCGACGCGCTCTCCCGAATTACCGGTATTGAAAAGCCAGTTGCAGTGACAATCGAGATTTAACGAAGGCACAGAAGGGGGATGCAGAATTGAATCAACTTCGAGGCGAAACGGACGTGCCATTCCGGAGACTACATCTAGACGGCAGCGAGGCAGTTATTTATTGCGATGTTTGAACGAGCAACATTCGTCCCAAAACCATTGCGGCGACAAGTTTTTGACTTGTTTCATCGATCGTCTCATCCCAGCGGCAGAGCTACGAAGAAGCTTTTGTGTAAAAAGTATTTGTGGCCAATTATGTCCAAAGATATACTCGAATGGGCTAGGACTTGTCTCCCATGTCAGCGGAGTAAAATTGGACGACATGCCAAGCCTGCACAAGATCAAAATGATATGCCTGATACAACGTTTAGTAACGTGCATATTGATATCGTTGGACCACTAAAGGCGTCAAAAGGATATTCGTAGGTTTTAACAATAATTGATCGATTTACGAGATGGCCTGAGGCGATTCCCATCAAAACGATCACGGCGGACGAAATCTCCACCGCATTTTATTCCAACTGGATTGTACGCTATGAGCCCCGAGAGTTCTAACGTCGGACCAGGGATCCCAAGTTTGATTCCGTACTATTCCAATCGCTAACACACTTAGTCGGCTGCAGAAAAACCCGAACGACGGCGTATCACGCTGCGGCAAACGGGATGATTGAACGTTAGCACCGGTCTTTAAAGGCCGCAGTTATGTGCCACAACAATCAAGAATGGATTCAAATTTGCTACGACTGCGTACGAGCATCAAAGAAGATATTGGCGCAACAGCTGCGGAACTTGTGTACGGGACTACTCTGCGAATCCGCGGTGAATTTTTCTTCGATGAAGACATGCCTTCGGATCCCAAATTATTTGTTCAAAAGTTTTGCGAACATATGAAGACTGTACGAGCCACTCCAGCAACACTTCGTGACAAGTACAAAATCTTCATTCATAAGAATCTTGCGACTTGCTCACACGTTTTCGTCCGTATCGACTGAGTAAGAAAGCCATTGGAGCTTCCGTAACAAGGACAATACAAAGTTGTAGAGCGATCTGAAAATGTATAGAAATTGGAAATAGGCGAAAAACAAATTAACATTAGTACCGATCGAGTCAAGCCGGCGTACTTTGTATCATTTTCGGATCCAACAACTTATTCCATCAACAATCAGCACTTGAGGAAATACGGAAGTTCGAACTCCAAGAAAGTACAATTTATTGACGAAATAAAAACAACCGCTGTCAGTTGTCAGACAACCAGCATATTCAGGAGGGATTCGTGTAGCGATTAACACATCTTCTACTGAATAAAGCTACGGCATTCACCGCTAACAGCGCTGAAAGCGGCAAGAGTACAAGATTTCCTTCTTCCTGCTACAGCCGGCATCTTTAGACTGCGACTAAATTATTTCAACCGTTTTATGCATTTTGTGTGGGTAATAATTCATTGTTATGTTTAAAATTGTGTTTTGTGTTCACATTATAGAATAAGTGCCCACAAACTTTGATCATGGAGTAATTTTAATCGTCTTCATTACTTTCGTTGATAAGCAAAGTCTGTATAATTAGGCTGTAAAAGAAAATTAAAAATGTAGAGAAATCGAGAAGTATTTCTACATTTGCTGGCTCAAGGCGTGCGTCCGAGCTTATTCTATTCCAAGGCACTTAGCCCGGGATAGGCGAATAAGGATACGTTCAAATGCGTACTAAAGGCGTTAGCCCGAGCATTAGCGACCCAAAGCAATTACACCTGGCGCTTGCAAATGAACTAATAATTGATTGATTTATTAACCTACAATAACTGCATACTCAAAGCATCAGTCCGAGTATTAGTGTCCCAAGGCATTACACCCGGGGCCAGCAGTTATAATCGTAATTGAATGGTTTTTTTTCAAATATGATAGCAAATAATATCATTCATTCCATTTCCTTTAAACAATAAACATAATTAAATTAGATATAAACTGCGAAACTTTGCTGCTCCGTTTATACTCTAAATTCATACATGCAGGCATGAGACCTCATTAACTAATTCTGTAATAAATTAATTAGCTTAGAGGAATTCATTCTTAATTGTTTTTACCATAAACCAAATTTAAGCTCGACATTTAGTTTCATTTCCATTGATTACTCACTTCACTTTAGTTGGATTAAAATATTGTATTGATGAATTAATTCGTCATGACCGAAACCAACTAGCAATTCCGCCAAAGGCGCTAGAGGGCGAACCAACATGAGAAGACGACAAGATCATTAAAATATTCAACTTAACGTGTAATTGTACAACATAATTAAACAAACCAAATAAAATTAACTCATTAAACAAAAACTTCTCATTACTGATATAGATCAGATGCATGTAGTAGCAGGCAAGTGATATACACTCAGTACTCGCTCTCTCTCCGGGAGCCTTGATGTGTTTATAGGATACACATCATATCAAGATCCCAGTTCATGCCAGTATAAAAGGATATACAAGTGTTGTACCAACTGGCTTAAACAACTATTTAAATGGGAGATTCATCGGATCAAATGCAAGTGGGGTAAATGCAGGCTCTATGATGGAAAGCGTCAATTTAAAATGCTCGAGGTAGAGATAAAATTCAAATATGGATTCAAATAAAATTGATATACTTCCGGAATTCTCTAAAAGTTTAACAATAAAACATCAATACACTCATTTAGGCCGGAATTTTGCAACTACGGTTCCAATGTGTTTAGGATTGATGTAAATTTTCTAGAATTACTGTTTTTATCAATCATTTTCTTCTAGTTTGCAGTTGAGGCATTCATTCACTTCTATTAGTTATTGATTTGTGTTGAATTCTAACATTAACATGATTATTTTTTTAATCATTATGTGGCCGTTGAGCGCGCTTTTCGCTAGTAAACTTTATTCTATATGTTCACTGTTCCTTATTGATTTATACTTTGATTTTCCTACTTTGTTTCCTATACGAATACATTCTGACAGCAAAGTAGCTTTAAAGCAAAGCTAGAAACAATTAAAAAATGATTTTGAAAGTTAGTCAGAACCTAGAACTGATATAGATTGGAATCATTGTTCAAATAAAAGTTGAATATTAATACATGTCAACACAAGTTTGAAATCAAGAATAAAGAAGAACAAATTAATAAAGATTAAACAGAAGAAATGATTTATCCAAATCAAGTTTCCGATTTTTTCCCAAAAAATGAATAATGATAATGAAGAAGAAATTTTTGAAGCAATAAATTATGAATTTCAGGCGAATATTCAAGATATTTTTTGCCGAAACAAAATATTCTACACTAAAATAATTAGAAACAAATATCTCCAGAAAATTCACTATGAAGACATAAAAGTGCAATGGCACAAATCTGATTTAAATTTTTAAAATTTTTATTATGAATTTGATTTTAAATTGATGAAAGTGATATTCGAAAATTTGAGAGGGTGAATTAGGTTATAATGTATTAGATTTAGTATAAAAATTCACTGTTCTGTCGTGTCAGTATTATTCTTATTATTATTACTTTTTGAATAGTGTTGGTTGGTTTTTTCTTCTTTTTCCAATCGAATCATATAATATGTAATTTTAATTAAATTGAATTTGATATTGTTTTTGATTAAATGTTTTTAATTAATAATGTATAAATTTAGAGAGCCATTTGGGCCATTAAGTGTTTAGTACTTTTTATTGTTTGGAATCCGCTTTATATTCTTTGAAAATATATAACGCATAATCTTGAATAAAGCGCTTTCGACTTTGACTTTGAAATCTCTGGTGCTAGGTAGATTATAATATTTAATTTAGATAGTTTAATGGAAGGAGAAAAATATTTCAGTTGCATTGTTCATGTCCACAATCTTAAATTAGTGGGTTGTTCGATAATCAATGTCGTTTTTCAACTTAAATTTATATTGACAAGGAACATTAATCAATGAAATATTGACATTTTGTTAGATGGCCTTTTGAAAAATTCCACGTTCGAAGAAGCTTTGGTTTTTAGAAGCGAAGAACTGGTCCAACTCATTTTTAACAGCCTGATCGGAATCGAAAGTTTAACCATTCAAATGTGTTTGAAGGGAGCGAAACAAATGATACGTCTGATAGTGCTGTCAGGACTATAGGGCATCAGTTTCCAATTGAGCTCTATTCATTTTTGACGGGTTATCAAAGAGGTGTGGGGTCTGGCATTTTTTCTTGATTTCTTCGTTCGATTTCGATAGTTGACGATAGTAGACATTCGAATCAATAGCTTGGTTTCCTAGAAGCGGGTCAAAGTAGACTATACCCTTGTAATCCCACCACAGAATGCATAATCTTCTTTTGGTGAAAATTGGCTTTGGATGTCGATTGTGGGTCCATGATCGCTTTCGGACTACGTTATCGTAAACAATCCACGTTTCATCCCCCATTATGATTTGCCAAAAGAAAAATTATATTGTGTGAACTGCGGTGTCTTTGGTCATCCAGCATTATATAGAGGACGCCCCCGGTATCAAGATGTCAAGGTAAAATTCATTCCAAAACAAAGTCAAGCACACCGCAGTGTGATACCTACTAACTTCGTCGAGCCCGGGGTGTCATTTGCACTTGCTGCGAGAGCACCAGCAGACAATGTAAATAAAATAAATAATGTAAGTGGCAATAATGAGCTGCTCCATAAAATTTATTAGCAATTAAATTCCTTATCGGAGAGAATCTATTAATAAGATTCTAAAATTAACATTGTTTTTCAGCGTTTAGGGCTTTCAAATGCCTCAAAATAAGTTGTCATCCAGCCACATTCCCACGGATAGGAGTCGTCTCATCTCGATCAACGTCAACTCCATTGTGAGTCTACATCGATGTGACTGTCTCCTGGAGTTCCTTGTGAAGCAAAAGCCTGACATCATGCTTCTTACTGAAACCCACCTCAATTCATGGCACTCCATGACATTCAATGATTTTGAATTCGTAAGAAACGATAGGGTTATAGGTGATGGGGGAGGTGGCACCGGGATATTGGTTCGAAGACCCTATTGTTTCCAAAATATTGAAAAAGTTCAATTCAAAAGCATTGAATTTCTTGAAGTGTCCGTTATCAAAATTTCACTGCCAGGTGGGGATAAACTCTTCGTTATCTCTGCCTATGCAACTGGTGGAACTGTTCTCAAGCTCAAGGAGAAACTCAATTCCTTGTTTGAAATACTCGAATTGAACAGGCTGCATAATTATTATATTCTTGCTGGTGAACACGCCAAGCATACATCATGACTGAACGCCACCAATAATCCAAGAGGTGTATTACTGAAAAGAAGACTTGAATTCAGCTTTAATAGTCCTCAACGGAAACTGCAGGTGCTTCCTTATGATAGCGACCATAACGCAATCGTAATGGAAATCAATCATCAAAGGGATAATTTCTTCTTCATTCCAGTTCAACACGAAAATCATCGATTGAATTTCAAAAAAACAGATTGGGGAAAGTTTCAAAAGAAGTTTAATCGGGAGTACCAGAAGCAATGTCCCCCTTCTGATGATGGCAACTCTTGCTCAATGGTTCCTAATGACAGGAATCTAGCTAACGACGAAATAGAACTCTATTTGTCGAAGTTAGAGAAGCTGACGTTGGAAACGATTGAGAAAGTAGTTCCCAAGATTAAAAATCGAAACAATATGGAAGGATATGATACACCAACTATCGGAAGGTTGAAAAGATTGAAAAGCCTTCTTCTCACACGCATCAACAATATTTATCGACGATTTTTGGACTACAACCATCCCTCGTTGGCTTTGTTGAAATTACACCTGAAGAATGTCCGGAACTTAATCCGTTCATACTTCAGGAGTGATGTCAGCAATCAATGGGCGGAAAAATTGAGGGGTATTAGCCCACAGGACCCAGATGGCGTTTTCGCGAAAGTGAATAGCATATTCCGCAAGAAGTCACGAGTGAAGGTATCGAATCTTGAAGTCACTAGTGATGAGATAAATCTTCTCGATAGGGCTGGTATCGAAATTGATAGTACGACTCCGGATAGAAATGGATAAACTTACCCTGATTGGAACACATTTTGAATTGGTTCATTTACCAAACCCTGAGAGAGGGAATGAGATATTTTTAGAGGTCGTTGAGGCAAAAGTTTCCGACTTCAAATCAAGCCTGAACGGCCAATCAATTCTTCATTTCAATGAAACATTAACATCTGACCTCATACCGAGCTTGAATCTTATTGATTATTTTTTCAGCTATGAAGACTCGTGTTTCATATTTCGCAGGATAAACAACAAGAAATCATGTGGTACTGATGGTATTCCAAATGTAGTTCTCCGACATTTGCCTGAGGTTACTATTAGAAATTATTGTATATTGTTCAAAAAAATGTTGAGCAATTCATATTTCCCAAATGAGTGGAAAAGGCTAAGGTATTTCCGATCTTGAAGAAAGGAAAAGAATCTTCGTGCCCGAAAAGCTATCGCCCAATCAGCTTGCTGCCTAACCTAAGGTGTTTGAAGTGATACTCAACAGAGCATTAAACGCCCACATTGAAAATATGAGTTGATGCCGAATTGTCAATTTGGTTTTCGTGCCAGGCATTCGACCACACATGCAATAACGAAAGTAATCTCAGACATCTGTTGGAAACTAAATGATAGACAATGTGTTGGAGCATGTCTTATTGATATGGAGAAAGCCTTCGATACGGTATGGTTAGATGGACTAGTTTTTAAACTCCCTCAGGGCAAGTTCCCCAGACACCTTGTCGCCATGATGTGCAATATGTTGTACGGGAAATCGTTTGTTGAAACTGATGGAAATCTGACAACAATGAGCGAGTTCAAGGTCTTGCATGGTCTACAGCAGGGAACAGTTACTGCGCCTCTGTTCTTCTCAATCTTCATTCGCAAGCTATTGAACGGCTTTGATTTTAACGTCTCGCCGACGCGATCATTGGTAGCGTTTGCTGATGATCTGACCATCTATACGGCAGACCGAAAAGCTACAAATAGTTCAGAGCAATCTCCAAAAAATGTTCATTGATGTGCAGCCATACACCGACAATTGGCGAATGAAAATCAGTGCGCAGAAGTGCGAAACAATTTTGTTTCAGACAACGCTGTAGGGGGTCAGTCAAGACTTGAAACGTAATTGGAAAGATTTCCACATCATGGCTGGCGAGGGTAGTTCAGAAAGGGTCCCACATAAATCCTGTGTTCGATACCTCGGTGTTCATCTCGATCAGTATCTGTACTGTACTGAACATGTGAAAATCATGCTCAGTAAGGCACAAAAAGTAGTGATGGCTACTTTCATTCCAGATACATTGATCAAAAGGTCAAAATTATCTGTTACAAGACTCTGATTAGACCAGTTCTGACATATGGATGTCAGATCTGGTACAACCAGAGTGCTAGTAGTATGGAAAAATTAAGAGTTTTCGAAAGGAAATGTCTTCGTGCATGTACTGGTTTGTACAGAAAGCCTGAGACGGATTGGAAGCGTTGTATATCGAATAGAAGAATTTATCAAGCTGCTCAAGTGACAAGAGTCGACATCTTCATTTTGAAACTTCTTCGGAATCATATCGCAAGATCTGTAACTGTGAGTGAAAATCCTTGGATTTCACAGCCGTTCCACCCTACAGACGGGTATATTGCGACTTGCCTCGCTACTGGCTTCGTTCTTACAGAAGCATTCGTGTATTTGCACATGAATCGATATGTTTTTGATTCTGACGGCGTCCCAGTCATATATCACATATATAGACGGGCCATCGATAAGAAGATAAAATATCCTCCGAGTTTGAGTTCTCGAGACCAACAATTCCAATGGAGATACTCATTTGCTAGATTCGTTGAAGCTGATCGAGCTGAGACGAGGCAATCTAGGCATTGGTGGCTGAATGACAATGTCTAAATTATTCGTGTTTATTTCCAGTTTTTGTGTTTTTCGTTACTTAGTTTTTGAGTTTCAGCTCATTATTGCTACATTTAGTATTTTTGTTTATTTGTGTTAAAAATTAGGGATAGGCTAGGTATATGTTCTGTTTATTATATTAGGTTAGAGGTTAGATTAAACGCGTAGGTTAGGAATATTATGATAGAATTTTTTAGTATAAGATAAAGTTTTTGATTGAATTTTATTAGAGTTAGGTTAAAACATATTAGGTGTAGGATCAAAGTTCACTGTTGTGTTTAAATTATAAATAATTTTAGGATAGTGTTGGTTGGTTTTTTTCTCCTTTTTCTAAGTGAATTTCAAAATATGTAATAATCTTAATTAATTGAATTTGCTATAGTTTTTTTTGATGAGATGTGTTTAATGATAACGTATAAATTTAAAGAGCCATTTGGGCCATTAAGTTTTTGTATTTTGATTGTTTGGAATTTGCTTTATATTCTTTGAAAATGTATTCCGATTAGTATTGAATAAGGCGCTTTTGACTTTGACTTCGTCTTTATTTTGTCGTCGCTAGTATTGGGTGGACGAACAGTATGTGATGCATCTTGCACATTAAAATTTCCAAACCAACGCTGACACTGGCATTCAGTAAGGCAGTCCTCACCATAAACTTCCCCTAATTTCTTTCGACCTTGCAGCGCATTTTTGTCCTTTCGGAAGAAAAGCAATAAAATACGCCGATAATGCTCTCTTTGATTATCCATTTTCAAGTTTTGTTTTTAACCAACTTGTTGTTTACTAATAACGCTCAGTTTTTGACTGAAGATGTACTTAAGTCTATTCTTTAAAATAGTATATAATAATATAAGCCACGCAATCACTACTACATGAAATATTCAGTTCACTACCTAAAGTATGCAGTTCACGTCATCTATTATCGAACAACCCAATATTTATCTTAAACTACGAATGAAATTTTTTGAAAAACGTTGACAACGAAACTGGGAAATAGTCAGCCATTTCAGGATGTAGATCTAAAAATAAATAGAAAACTATTCATGCATCACTTACCTTATAATAAACATCAGGAACGAACTGCTTATCACTCGATTCACGCACATAACCCATTTCTGGAACATCTTTTGTTGGAACCAAACAATTATCTCTTACCAACGCCATACATTGAGCTGATACAGAATAACCTTCCATTTTTATTTGCTTCTCAGTATCCCCTGTTAACAAGAAAGCATTATTTTGGCGCGGTTTCAATAATTTTTTCCTTTCAAAGTTACCAGTAACACAGACAGTCACAAATTTTGATCCAAAAACCCCATTTGGCGATTGTTTACAAGCATTTGGATATTTATTTTGCAAATACCCAGCCATTATACACTCTTGTGCCGTCAAGAAATGCGTTTCAATCCCTCGAATGTGCTTCACATTACCAGGAGCATCTTCTTCGCCAATTAAATCAGTGAAAACCCAACCCACCTGATGGGATTCAATTCAATTAAATTATCATCAGGGAAATTATGAGGACTCACTCTTTTTAAACCTAAAGCTGCGGCGACGGCATCAACTTCAGCTTCGTGTTCATCTTCTAGAAGCCTAATGGAGTCTCGAGAACTCTCTTGCGGTGGCTCGTAAATAGCAGCAACACGTGCACGTATGCCTTTTAAAAATGATATAAAACTTGTCAATTAGTTAATCTAGCCAACTAAATAAATAAAATATACTAAAGCAATTTTTCATACCTAAGGGCACATCTGGATAAACTTCATAAGTTCCAAACAGTACACCCATGCGCTGATGACCAGTAATTCGCCAATAGTTAAGGAACCGATCGACAAGTGATGCATTTTCAAACATGACGTTATCCACATGACGATAAATTTGTCTATTCAATGTAATCGCAGACGGTTGACATTTGGAACAGATTCCTTTTGGCCAAGGCGGATGATCCCTGCATCCACTCTTTATTCGACAATTTATATCTTCGAAAGCTACATATTTGCCACGATCAATTCCTGACGTCTGTTTTCTTAAGTACGAGTGGAAGGAGAGATGTTTAATGTTGTGCTCCTTCAAATAGTTTTCATCGTACGGTTCAAGAGCTGAGCAATGCACACAACATCCATTCGAATTGTGACGGCATCTGAGTTATGAATACAGATTCATTTTGTAGTGATAGACTGAGCACTATAATCAAACTTACAATTTTGTATCCCGATTACGTTGGATTCGCCCATCCGTTTTAGATAACGCGATGTCAACATCGTCCTCTACTATATCACCACTTTTCACACTTTGCCTAACATCGCTAAATGATGAACTTGCGGATATTGATTTCGGTTGTTCGGGTAGTGCATCAATTAGTGCAGTACTAGATCGCTATTTAAAGTATGGAAATTAATTTTGCAACGGAAATTAGAAGCGTTTTCACTCACTCGAGATGAACCTGAAACAAATTTCATATATAGCATATCTCCATGTTTGAGGTTGCACATAGACACTGTCTGAGAACGACTTGAAGCCAGCTGAAATATGTAGTTTTATAGGATAAATCTGCGTTTCGTCGTAAGTTCATCATTTACTTTACCTCTTTAGTGAAATTTCTCTCCTTGAATATTGCAAATCCATAATCATTTAATTTGAATACCTTATGTATTGATTCATAAAGATCGCGTAGAGATGCCTTTGGAGATATTTCAATGCGCTTCACTCCTTCTGGGGACTGGATTCGAATAAGCTGAGAAGATTGAAAAACATGTTTATTTAACTTGTTCGAAATAAGTATTATCGATTATTGAGTGAATTTAAGCTAAAAGACAAGAACTCTTTCTAAATCAGAGATACATTTAAGAATCAACAAAAAGTTGAGTCTATTGTTATTCGCTTTCTCCTTAGTCAAGAAATGCTTACAATAAATAATATGAAGGTGTTGCATCAAAATTATGGTACCCATTCGCCAATTTTGTTCGCATATTGGAAGAGTATGTGAGAAAGTATTCATTTAACTAAAAATTTCGTAAACTTTGTAGATGATAGTAATTTAAGAAATTGTATGTTATGTCTAAACTTATTATAAATGCCCAATTTATAGTAAATAAAGCAACAAGAGTAGAGAAATATAGACCGGGGAAGTAAGAACCTATCACGAAATCATCTAGAATTCCAAAATGACTTGGTACAGACTAAATTCAAATCATACCACTTAAACGATGCGAGCACCAGGGCGTCTTAAAAAGGAAGAGCGGGGAGATCGCGCGGTGGAGGAAAATATAAAGACCATTATGAATTCGATGATTACTGCTGGACCGCTACTGAAGCGACCGAAAAAAGGGTCAAAGTGATCATGACAGAAAAAGAAAGGAGTGATTAGACAACCAATGCGCCGTTGTCTAATTTCACCGCCTCCACCGAAAATGTGACTGAAGTACCGTACTCGGTAACGGAAGCCGATAGCCTCTTCCAAGAAAGGAGATCGCAAAGTACTATTATCCTCCAGCGACATCAAGAAGAAAGGCTAATCCGAAAAGCGGGAGACGTTCTGAAAAGAATGAAATGAGCATGCAACTCGCCAAAAATCAGCAAAGGTGTAAAAAATGGGATACTTGAACTAGAAGAGCTCCAAGACCGTATAGGGCATTACCGGAGGAGCTGATTAAAGGCCGAAATGGACCAAAAGTCCGAAGAAAGGCAAAAGGCTAACAAAGCGAGAGCCAAGCCTAAAAAACACGCGCAGATAGCTCCTACATTAAACATCAATAAAAGAATGGCATCTAGCCCAATCGAAGGAGATCGGGGTAAAAGGAAGGAAGAGGCACTTGATAGGCGTTGAACGCTATATCAGGGTTTCCAGAACACGCTGACAAAAAGAACGAAGAAAGCCGCAAAGAAACTCCTTAAAAAAGTGCCAGAAAATAAAGTTCGCACGGACGCCCAGCGAGAAAAAAGACCTAACGCGAGACAAGAGAGAAAAAAACAGGACAAAGAGCACGGCAGCACGCACTGCTCGTAAAACCCCAAGATGGTCGATCCTTCGCAGAAATGTTGTGGATATCAGGGGAAATCTAAGGCCCGAAGACACCAACACTGCCATTAAAGCAGTACGACCAACCCGGTCGAGCCACATACTGGTTGAATTCGGAGCAGGCCGACAATAAAGAAGCATTCTGCGGCGTAGTAAAAAAATTCCTTGGCAAAAGCGCAACTGTCGCCTCGCTCGAGCCGATGGCAACGATTGAAACAAGAGACATTGACTGCGTCACGGACCTGGCCAACATAGAAGAGGCCATCAAAAGTGAGCTCCCTAGCGTGGGCAGGATCGAAGCAAAGCTGGCACTGGAAAATCATAGGGGGCAATGCATGGCCATCAGTGACTTGACCGAAAAGGACGCCGAACAATGTTTGAATAAGAGCAAAGTAATGCCGGGTGTTATGGTTCGCGGCCAATAATTTTAATGTTCCGGGAAAGTGAAAACGCAATGTCTTTTAAATTAAATTAAAAGAGTTTATTTAATTACTTAAAAATGCACAATCACTTATTTAACTATTTCACAATTTTAATTTTCACTATTAAAAGTCTAACTTCCACTTGTCCATAAATTTCTATCGTAATTGTCTTCTAAAATCACTTCACAATCAACGAAAATCACTTTCCTATTACTCGATCAATATCGCTTTTCTATTCGCTTCACACTTTCGCGGTTCTAATGAATGATCCCCCCATTCATTCAGCTCGCCTTTATATAGGGTCTCTATCCATTCAACCCATTTCTCGTACATTGGCCAATGTTCTGCCGAGAGGTACCTGGTATATTCGAGCAGCTTAATGAATGGAGTGACGTCACTTTCAGATATTGATCATGCTTGGTGGGCTCTCGTGGTTTCGAGCAAATTCACTTTGTTGATCATGAGGTTCTTAATAGTTGTGAAAACAATTGCGACAGTAGCTCGCAGAATTATTCGTGCATGTAACAGTAAGAATATAATGGGTCGTTTACAGCATACGGTGAAGAGCAGCGCCTCTGCAATGCTGCAAATGCCTTGATTATGGTCACACCGCACAAGTACGCAAAGGACCCGATAAGAGTTTCCTATGCTACAAATGCGGTGAAATGGGACATAAAAGAAAAGAGTGTATAAAGAAGGCACGCTGTATGCTTTCCAAGGATGTGAATGCAAGATAGATCTTGGGCACGTCTTGGGATCAGGAAAATGTCGGGTTTTCCAGCAAGCCCTAGCCAAGGCAAAATCAGAACTTCGATGGTCCGTATCCGCAAAACCTGTTTGAGCAGTTTGCGAGGGACATCAAGGGACGTTTTGATGCTGAGTGAGCAACACCACGATAAAAGTTCTGCATCATGGTATCCTGATGAAACTGGTACTACCGCCATCTGGGTTCGCAACTGTGATTTCCAGGCGGCGGGCTGTGGACAGAGGAATAGTCTCGTGTGGGTTCGGTGTTCAGAAACCACCTTCTTTAATGTGTAGCTAACGTCGAACGAGCCGATATCATCTATCCAAGCCAAGTTTAATGCTTTGGAGGATGCTGTTTCCATGCAGATGGCAACGTGCTCGTTGGGGGAGATTTTAACGCTAAAGCAATCGAATGGGGCATTCATTTAGCAGCTCCGCGGGGAAATTCAATTCGAGAAATGGTGGCCAGGGCGGCGCTCGTCGTACTAAACACTGGAAGTACGCCAACTTTCCGTCGTATTGGTAGTGAAGGAACCATACCGGACGTGAAATTCGCCTCGGAGTCCTTAGTACGAAGGATAAACAATTGGAGCGTATTAGAGGATTACTCAGCCAGTGATCATCAGTACATTCTGTTTGAGATCCGTGATGTTGTCAATTCGAGAAATGGTGGCCAGGGCGGCGCTCGTCGTACTAAACACTGGAAGTACGCCAACTTTCCATCGTATTGGTAGTGAAGGAACCATACCGGACGTGAAATTCGCCACGGAGTCCTTAGTACGAAGGATAAACAATTGGAGCGTATTAGAGGATTACTCAGCCAGTGATCATCAGTACATTCTGTTTGAGATCCGTGATGTTGTCTCACGACGTTCGTGTTCTCGAGCTTCTACAATTGGGTGGAACATCGGAAGGATGTACGCCGAGGTGCTCCGTTGCAGGGTGATTTGCAGGGGACAAACGAACTGGTCGCTCAAGACGTGGTGAAATCAACTATGAGCATCATCACGACTGCTTGCAGCGCTTCTATGCCCCGTCGAAAACCCCGGCACGGCAAGCGCCCAGTGTACTGCTAGTCGACTGAAATCGCTGAAAAGCGAAGGGAGTGTTAGAAGCTTCAGTGCGAGGCTCAACGGGTACAGACAGTGACGAGGTATGCAACCGGATAGCAGCATATAAGTCAGCCAGGAAATGTGTTCGCAGACTGATTAAAAACAGCAAGGCTCACTGCTGGCAGTATCTATTGGATAATGTGAACAAGGATCCGTGGTTATGCGGAAGCTTGGTGCCCTACGGGCGCCTTGCATACATGAAGTGGAAAAGATGGACGAGATAGTACAGGCACTTTTCCCCGTTCATTCCGTCCCTGTTGAAATTGTGCACGATCAAACAGGAATTGAGTGCCAACTCTTCACACAGCCGGAGCTGGGAGAGGCAGTCTTATCAGTAAAAACAAGGAAGGCTGTAGTAATCGAGCAGTCACACAAGCCAACTGCTCGAAAACCTTCCTAACACTTATCCGAAATTTTAATTGCAGATTTAGAAAAAAAATGCATTACTTCCATTCATAGTTATAAATTATAAAATATTTTTTTTATTGTTGTTATTAAATGTAAATTTTAAATCATTTTCCTTTATATTAAATTTAAACGTTTCCCTTTAATTATATTCTTTATGTATTATTATTTAAAATAATTTTCATTCTTCTTTACTTCTGTTAATTTTTAAAAACTCAAATCAGCAAATTAAAATTTGGGATATGGGAACACTGATTTAGTGCATCCCATCCGTGTATGGCATTGCCGAATGCTATTTAACTCGGCTGAGCGAGCAGCTGGATTCTATTTACCGTTGCGACACAGGAAAACGACAAAAAGATTTGGACGGATCGAGGAGTCTTCTGCAGAACGCCACGCAGGGTGCACGTCGCGAAAACCGCGCCGGCAAAGAAAAAAAAACCAAGTTTAAATTCATTGAAATTAGCCAAATTCACATGGCAATCGTTATTTGAATGGCATTTCACATTCTCGTGTGCTCGAAGTGACGTACAAACGACGGTTCTTGCAGCGGACGTGTGTCGTAGTCCCGTGCAAATTTTAAGACAGTGGGAGAAGAGCTCGTGATTGGCGACAGGGAATGAGTGTTCTTACTCTTGCGCCAACTTAGTTAATCACGGTGCAGTTTGCACGGTTTCAAATTCGAACCTTTACTTGAATTTCAGTTTTCGCGAATCCGTTCGCTCTATTTGTCGATCCGAGAAAAAACGCTCTCAACTTAGCGGAGTTGTTCGTGTACACGCGGAAAAAGATTTGTTTCGTTGAATTCTCAAAGGTATATGAACAATACAAGTGCCGATTCCGTGTACTGATTCGGGGGAAAAGTAAAATAAATTGATTTTGGCACAAAGCAAAAATTTGTTAGGAGAGTGCTCTCCTCATCTTTATTGGTGGCAATTTGACCGTTGAAAACACGAAAAGTGATCTTTTCCTTCCTTCGGATTGTGTTTATACGCGAGAGCACGCCTACAAGGCAAATAGCGCATCTCCACGGTAAATTTCCGTGTACGTCTGAAGTACATTTGTGTATTGATATGCGACAGTACGGAGTCGGATTAGTACCAACGAGATTAGTACGGGAAAATTGCATTACGTCGGTCGGGATGGCAAGCAAGACCGGCAGAAATTTAGCATTTGGGCGGAAAAGAGAAGTGTCATCGTCACCAAATGCTAGAGTGTCTTTAAATAGCATGAGGATTTTTTACGGCTTTTCTAACAAATTAGGTTATCGTGTTTCGTCATTTTATTTCGATTTAGACCTGGTACGCCCTAAACTAATCATCAGTATACATTTGATTCTATGGCACCTTGTTTCCATCGCGAACGTCCCGTATAAGATTGTCGGGATAATAGTGCCATTCTGGTGCATCGGTACTATTTGAGAAAGGCTGACGTCAGTGTCAACCCTATCAATTTGAAGATTGTTTTCAAAGACGAGATTGCTCGAACATAGTGGATTATGCACGGCAGGAAATGTCGAGGGCGTGGAAGTGCCAGAGGGGATTGAGAATGTATTTTTTTCGAATCAATGTTGGATATGGTGTTGTTCGCAAGAGATGCGTGACAAAAAGGAAATGGGAGGAGTTTTATGGGCTTGCTATGGGTTTTATTCGAAAAATCGCTATAACTGAACCGCGTGTTGATGTCATTGACCCAAAGCAACTTTTCTCGGCATCATATAGGATTAAGGAAGTTAATGTATGTAAAGTGCAAAAGTGTGATTGGGAATTTTCTTCCCCCTTCCGTTTCATATTGAATCGCGTTAATTATGTGCAATCACTCATAAGTGAATTTGAGTTTCAAGACCACCCACATCATCTGCTGGTGCCCGGTGGGGATATTGGGTAAGTACTCTGTTTATTTATTTGTTTACTACCTTTTTATTGCATTGTTAGAAAGAAATTATCTATTACGGTGATTCACATGTTTTGTTTATAGATTTTTTGTTGCATTGGAGGTGAAACATTTTTTTTATCCCTCACTATTAACCAGCAGATATTGTGAACTTTATAAATAATAAGCAAATGGCAGTTGCCAGCTTCGACCAGTCCGTTTGCACTAATCATGATCTCGGTTTGGTAGTTTCTTTTGTATGGTAGCGTACTAGAATTTAAATGGTAATGATTTATAATTGCCATCCTAGATGATAATCCATTGAATTAATTATTGAAGGACCGAAAATTTTATTGTTGTACATTTCACAGTTGAATAAAGGAAATGTCTCGTTAAGCCACTACCTTCGGTCTTTCCACTTCAATTGAAATCCTGATCGGGTATAGGACCCGCAACGATGACAGGCTCCTCCACTGACATGAGCTGGCCATCGGGCGCGCTCTTCCCTTCTTTTGTGTTATAGGGGCTCTTGCCCGGGAAGAGTGGCCTTCCGCTCACGTGCCTATTTATGGTATAGAGTTATGTGATTCCACGTTTGTATGAGTTTTCCACTCAAATGGGAAATATATGGCCACGTCTACGTTTGGATGTTGATCCGGTTGGGAGGGTGCGAGGGGGCACTGCTTCCACCTGGATGCCCCATTCTTATTTGGGGACCGTAAGTATCGTCGATAACGACGAAGCCTCCTCAAGTCCGTCCGTTTTCGCAAGGCCCTATTTGTCCTCTGAACCAGCGAGTTCATGGTCCTTAGCGGTTATCTCCTTTCTCGACTCCGGTCGATAATAAAAGAACCATTTCCAAATTCGTGGATGCGAAAAATGTTTTTGTAGTAGGTCTTGTGCTAGAGGAAAAGAACCCACCCCACGACACCGCAACGCTAGCCTGCCAGCGCATTCACGCGTCCCCAGACAAGGCCAATCTCGACGGATCTCACCAGCCTCTTCCGCTGAGGCAGCAGACCATCGCTACAGTCCTTTACGGACATCTTATATACACTATCTCACTACAAGGCTCCAGGCCCAAATGGTGTTCCAGCTGAGTTATTGCAACTTGTCTATCACCATCGTCCCGTCTTGCTGCTCAGCATATTCAACGCTTGCCTACGGGATGGGGTTTTGCCGGTACGATGGAAGGTGGGGAGGCTCGTGCTAATCAGCAAGTGGATGGGAAATCCCGAATCGCTGTTTCCATACCACCCGTTATGTATGCTAACCACTGCTGGGAATTTGCTAGAGAAAATCATCAAGGGAAGACTCACTGACGCGATTCGTGCTGCTGGGGACCTATCTCCTCGGTAGTACGGCTTTAGCGCAGAACGTTCCACCATTGATGCGATTGCAGAGGTGGTGAGCGCGGTCCAAAAGGCAGAGGCATGTAGCCACGCTAAGCGACGCATCGTCCTGTTGGTGACACTCGACGTTAGAAACGCCTTCAATTCCGCTAGATGGGTGGATATCCTGGATACGCGGGAAAACCCTTTACAAATTCCAGAATATCTGATGCGGCTCCTGAGGGACTACCTGAAGGACCGAAGCCTACTTTACGGCACGAAACAGGGTCAACGAAGGATGGAAATTACATCGGGTGTTGCCTAGGGGTCTATCCTTGGTCCAGACCTGTGGAACGTCTCATACGACGGGATACTAAAACTGGAGATGTCAGATGAGTCGCGCTTGATCGGCTATGCGGATGATGTTGCGGATTTAGTCGCTGGACGCACCGTTGAACATGCGCAACTTAAGCTAGGTATACTAATGCACCGAGTAAGAGACTGGATGACTGCTCGCGGGTTTAGTTTAGCACTGGAGGAAACCGAAGTGGTCATCTTGGCAAAAAAGGGGATCCCTAGAGTAAAGATGATCAGTATTGGAGAGATGCTAATCGTAGGGTGACCCAAACCATCAAGAAGGCGCCTCTTGATGTGTGCCGCAGGATCAGTGCTACTGTACGGAACAGAAATATGGGGCGACGCTGCCAGTAAGAAAGTGTACCGAAATCGCTTGGCACAAGTACAGAGAAGAGGAGCACTGAGGGTTTTATCTTCATATCCGACAGTCTCTGATTCGGCGATGAGAGTTATTGCAGGCGTAAAACCTTCTTGCTAGAGAGCGCTATTTACCTGCGTCGAAGCGATGACGCTAGGGAACGGTTACCCACGAATAGAGACAGTGCCCACTCAACGATTGGCAGCAGTCTTGGTTGAATTGTATGAGAGGGAGCTGGACTGCGCGTCTCATCCCGGATCTGAGACCGTGGCTAAACCGAAGGCATACGACTTTTTGACCCAGCTTTTGGGCGGGCATGGGTGTTTTAAGTCTCACCTGCACAAGATTGGTAAGCCATGGCCCCGACTGCCTAGGAGAGGAAGACGATGCCTGCAACACATTTTTCGCGTGACTTTTCCAGGACAGGAGACAGGAGAGCTCACCCCGGATACTATAGTCACGGTGATACAGTCCTAAAATATAAAAGGGACTTACAGCAGCCAGGGATGTCGGGGCTGGGGGATCGCTTGTTTGAAAAATCCTCTTCCTCCCTCCTCGCCCGCTAGAGAGATCCTCCAGCTTGAAGGCGCCTCACGGCGTAGCAAAGCGAGTCCTGGCCCGAAGTAATATGTCAAAGGGTTCCAAGTTGTTTTCAGGTTGACAGGTGGGGTGTTTAATGGGTAGTCTAGTCACTCGCGAGCATGGCAGCCCACACTAAATGCGTAAATGGTATTCACCTCCCAACCACAAAAAAGAAGAAAAAAAAAGTTACTTGTTCTGCGCCCCTTGATGTTCGGAACATGCCTGGAAAGAATTTTCATTTGAGATCTCACATCTTGGGGAAATAAGTTCTGTTATGGGTCAACTCCCTATATGGTCAGTAAGTGGTCATAACCTTACCGGCCAATTTACCCGTTTTCATCTTCTTTGGAACCTGTTCGCCTTAAAAATCCATTGTTTTGACTGTTCTATTGTTTCTGGAGTTTAGTGGTATATCCATGTTTCATTCAAAATTATGTACCGACGCGAAAAATCCTCAGAATTGCGATAAAAAAGACGGCCATCATGGCAAATTTATAAAAGCTAATCGTACAAACACGAGAGGAATGGAGTACCACCTATAATTTAATTTAGATAGATCATGACACCAGAAAAGTGCTCGTTGACAAACACGAATGCTGATTCTGTCAATACATATATGAACTGAGCGTATATTGAATTATTTTTAGGGTTTTATACTAACTCTATTGAAATCCCGACTTGACTGTCCGTTTTTGTGACACAGCATTTTTTTCTGCACCTATAGCATCTACAAATCCCAAAATTGATCGGTACATCAAATGTGACGAACAGTTGAAAGCTTCGGTATTAAATAAGTTTTCGAACGTTTTCAAAGGGGTATCCCTGTATTGGAAGGGTTTTTTTAACCAAAGGTAAAAATCTGCGTGCATCCTTTTATTTGATACACCCAGTCTTGACGAATTGCAATATTTGCATCGATGAGTACTTTGATTCGAACAGGTAGTTCTTTATGAGTATTACAACAAAAATAAATACTTCAAAACAGAAGTTCACAAAACTTGTTGGTTAATAATATGAAGAATAAATTTCGCATTTTTACTTATAAAATCATATGAAGAATATCTTAAAATTTAATGAAATTTAGTATTTCGGTACTCCAATATAAGATCCTTAGATTATATGAGCTTTTAAAAAAACGAACCATACTTACTGAGGATATACCAATTTAAATAAATTCCCACTAGAAGAACCCTACAGTTTTGATCGGATCTTCTAAAAAACGAAGAAGATATGATAAGATGAATAACCGACAGTACTGTGTCCAAAAAATAAGGTGACATTTGAATTTAAACTGTGCGTGTCGAAGGATTTGGAGAATTTTTTTTAAAGGTTGCTAGTACTGTCGGTGACATCTATGTCAAATTTAAATGTCAAAATATTCATTAGTGTTTGAGATACGCGTCGTTTTGTGAGCTGCTAAAAGTGAGTTTTTCGTTTTTTGCGATGTCGATATTTGTTGAATTTGCATTAAATTTTTTTTGCGTAATCAATTTTCTGCTGCGGATACGTTGAGGTTGGTGCAGAAAGCCTTTGGTGATGAGCTTATGTCTAAAAAAATGTTTACAAGTGGTATGGTGAGTTCTAAGCCGGCCGTGAACGTGTCGAAGACGAAGAGCGTCGACCATCAACCTTCTTCGATTATCGTGGTGTTGTGCATTATGAATTCCTTCCGTCGGGCCAAACAGTCAACAAGGAATATTATTTGAACGTTATGCGTCGTTTGCGTAACGCTATCCGCCTAAAAAGGCCGGAATTGTGGAAAGACAGTTCTTGGTTTTTACAACACGATAATGCACCATCCCATACTGCACTCGTAATTCGTGATCATTTCGCCAAAAACTCAACCCCTAAAAAAAAATAAAATAATTCTCCAAATCCTTCGAGTCGCGCAGTTTAAATTCAAATGTCAACTTATTTTTTGGTCACATTATGTATAGGGAAGAGTTCTTGATTCGCAATGTCCTTTGAAATCCACGTCCCAGTTAAACATATATATTACGTCATCATTAGCGAATATCGATGCTAAATTCATATCATTCAGCTTGGTTTTCACACCGCGAACATTTTGATAATAAAGGGGTTTCCAATAAGAGGTGTTATTTTGAATAGCCCCCTATAATAAAAATGGTTACACGCTTCAACAACGCATTGAAATTATTAAAATTCACTATAAAAATGGTGAAGCACCTTGTCGAACCGCAATACAGAAATTGGTGGAAAAATTCGAGCTGTTGGGACAACATAGTGATGTGAAGAATAAAACCCGTGCACGTCACTCAAGAACAGCCGAGAATATTGCTGCTGTAGCCGAAAGTGTTGAAGGAAACCTAGGTTTGTCCATTCCCCGTCGTTCTTTGGAATTAGGCATTCCACAAACGTCATAACATCGTATTTTGCATAAAGATTTGGGTCTTAAGGCTTATAAAGTTCAGTTAACACAAGAACTCAAGCCAGTAGATCATGAAACACGTCGTTTCTTTGCTGATTGGGTCCTTGAAATGCATGAAAATGATCCGGAATTCCATCGAAAAATCATCTTGAATGATGAGGCCCATTTCCACCTCGGTGGCTTCGTCAACAAGCAAAATTGTCGCATTGGGGCTCGGAAAACCCAAGAGTTATTGTTGAAAAGCCTCTCTATCCTCAACGTGTGACTGTTTGGTGCGGTTTATGGTCCGGCGGAGTCATTAGACCTTACTCCAATGACTCCTAGGCTGGAGCAATAGTTACGGTGAATGGATATCGAGAGATGATTAAGGATTTTTTGTGGCCGGAATTGGATGGTATTGATCTGGACAACGTTTACTTTCAGCAAGACGGCGCTACGTGCCACACAAGCAACGAAACCATTGATCTTTTACGGGAAAAGTTTCCGGACCGTGTGTAATGAATCGGCCCTACGCCACTGCCGACTATTATTCAGTCGTTGACGTCGCAAAAAAATGAAGCGGCAAAGGCAGGAAGAACTAACAACGTTGTGCACACAAAATGAACATCTTGAACAAATCCGTTGATCTCGGTACCATACTCTAGCCTAACGAAGAAAGTTAAAAAATTATTTAAAGCGCATGATATTCACACAGCAGAAACCATCAACTGAAGACGATGTTGGGATCAGCTAAGGACAAGAAAACCAAGGAGAAAATCAGCGGAATTTACTGGGTAAGCTGTACACAGTGTTCACACGTTTATATCGGCCAGACGAAGCGATTAATCAAAAAAAGATTTAAGGAACATATTGTCACGTGTTGTTGGTTCGCGGCCTATAATTTTAACGTTCCGGGAAAGTGAAAACGCAATGTTTTTTAATTTAAGTTAAAAGAGTTTATTTAATTCAAGAAAATGCACAATAATCAGTTTAACACTTTCACTAATTTTAATTTTCACTATTAAAATAAAACCTAACACTTGTCCATAAATTTCTTATCGCAATTGTCTTCTAAATCACTTCACTATTACGAAACACACTTCCCACACACTTTCGCAGTTCTTATCGCGGTCGAATGAATGATCCCTCCCATTCATTCAGCTCGCCTTTATATAGGGTCTCTACCTATTCACCCATTTCTCGTACATGGGCGAATGTTCTACCGAGAGGTACCTGGTAGGTTCGAGCAAGTTCATGAATGGAGTGACGTCACTTGCAGATGTTGATCATGCTTGTTGGGTTCGAGTAAATTCATTCGTTGACGTTCTTAATGATGATGAAAACAATTGCGACAGTAGCTCGCAGAATTATTTGTACATGTAATTATTTGTACATGTAACACTGCCCCCACCTCAGTTCTTTTCGCCCCGAAAAGATGTGTCGCTATTTGTAGTCAATTCCCCCTGGGTGTAATATGGGGCAAGACGGTCCAGATGCACGATTTTCATTTTAGCTCTCGGCTTACGATGTTCCTGTATTCGGTATACGACGTCGTTGATTCGCTTTGTAACTCGGTATGGTCCCTCCCAATTATGTTGCAACTTTGGAGACCTACCCTTTCGCCGTTGCGGGTTATAAAGCCACACCAAGTCATCTTGCTGGAAGCCAGTAGAATTAGCCTTTAGATCATATCTGGTCTTCATGCGGTCAGTAGCCGATTCGAGGTGTTTTCGCACTGTCCGATGTATCTGGTTCAACCGTTGTCTTAGATCACTTGCGTATTCCGAGATCGTTTGGGGTTTCTCAGGGGGTGTTCCGAACTTTATATCGGCTGGCAAACGAATAGTCTTTCCAAAAATGACTTTGGCTGGGGCTTGGCCCGTCGACGCATGTTCAGCGGCTCTATACGCCATTAAAAATAGTGGGATATGTCGGTCCCAGTCCCTTTGGTTCTCGTCAACCATCTTGGCAAGGTGTTTATTGAGCGTGCCGTTGAAACGTTCGACCATTCCATCGGATTGGGGATGCAGCGGTGTTGTCCTCGTTTTCCGTATTCCCAGCTGCTCGCACATTTCGCTAAAAACTAGTGACTCAAAGTTTCGGCCCTGATCCGAATGTAGTTCACAAGGCACGCCGTACCTGCTGACCCAATTTAACACTAGCTGTTCGGCTACAGTAGTTGCTTCCTGGTTGGGAATGGGGTAGACCTCGGGCCACTTGCTGAAATAATCAGCTACAACCAGCGTGTATCGATTTCCCCATTCAGATTCAGGAAAGGGTCCAGCGATGTCAACAGCAATCCTTTCGAATGGCACGCCTACGTTATAGGTTTGCATTTGTCCTCTCAGTCGTCGCTTTGGGCCTTTGACGGAAGCGCAAATTGTGCATCTGCGACACCAGTCCTCTACGTCTTCTCGAGCGTGGAGCCAGTAGAATCTTTCCCGCAATTTCGCTAAGGTTTTGTTAACACCAAGATGGCCTCCCGAGGATCCTTCATGCATTTCCTTTACCACATCGTGGATTCGGCTTTTGGGTAGTATAGTTTGCATCCTATAGGAGCTGCCATCCGCCGTTTCCCATTTCCGCTTGAGTACACCACCCTCCACCTGAAGGGAGTTCCATTGTGCCCAATAGCTTTTCAGGGTTGCGCCATGCGTTGAAACGTCCTTCCACTCAGGTCGCCCAGTCGTCTCCTTCCATACGAGCAATGGTCCGATGTCTTCATCGGCTAGCTGGGCATTTCGAATCTCCTCCGATGACCAACCTTCATCAAATTCGGCCGTTATCAGTCGCAGATCAACGAGCGGTTCCTTTTCCTCAATCCGTCGGCAATGCTTGCAGTTAGCTGGACATGGGCGACGAGATAGGGCGTCAGCATTTCCATGAACTCCGCCCTTTCGATGAACAATTTCGTAGTCGTATGACTGCAATCTTTCGATCCATCTCGCAACTTGTCCCTCGGGGTTTTTGAAGTTAAGTAGCCATCTCAATGATGCATGGTCCGTTCGAAGAACAAATTTCTGGCCATATAGGTACTTGTGGAACTGCTTGGTGGCCTCTATTATAGCCAATAGCTCCTTCCTGGTCACACAGTAGTTCCTCTCACTTTTTGAAAGAACTCGACTGTCACTACTTCACGAACCCGGGCAGTGGTACGAGTCACATTTTTCGCTGCCTCAAAGTTCAGACTGTAAGCCAATGCGTCCTTAACCGTTTGCTTTTGGGCTAAACGCACGGCTTGTTGCAATTCCGGGTCCTTTAGTGCGCTGATGAATGCTTCTGTCGCTGCATCATCTCGATGTTCTGGGTCGTAGGCCGGGTAAGCCAAAAGTGCTAGTCGCTCAATGTCTTGGGCTAGCTGCTGTAGGGTTTCACCAGACTTCTGCACCCGATGCCTTAGCTGTGACCGATAAATCTGCTTTAGATGATCGTCTCCATAACGCATGTCGAGCGCATTCATTATAGCATTCGGGTTTGAGTGCAATTCATCGGGGATGGTCTGCAAAAGCTCGGCAGCTGGGCCTCTTAGAGCAAGAATCAATGCAGTTGCTCGTTCCTGGTCATTCCAGCGATTCGCCCTTGCGGCAGCTTCAAACTGGGTCTTGTAAATACTCCAGACCGTTTGCCCATCGAATATTGGTGCTTGGACATTTCTGAATGTCCTTTGCGCTGCGGTTATAAGCGAGGCTGGTGAAGAGGTTACTACTGCCTTTGCTGCTTCCAATTCCTTTTTCATGTTTCCCATCTCATGGTTGATTCTCTCCTCTACCTGGCTGATATCATGGTTTATTCTCCCCTCGACCTGGCTGATCTCATGGTTAATTCTCTCCTCGACCTGGTAAACCTTTTCCTCGACCTGGTCAACCTTTTCCTCGACGCCTTTAATTTGTTTGTTCAGATGACCGAGCTCCGCTTTTATTTCGGTCGACTGTTTCTCCAGCTTCTGTGTGATGTCTGCCTTGATTTCGATCGCTTGTTGGTCCAGCTTCGCTGATTGTTCGTTTAGCTTCGCAGCTAAACTGGATGTCTGTTCATTTAGCTGCGCTGATTGTTCGCTTAGCTTCGTTGATTGTTCATTTAACTTCGCTGTTAAATTCGATGACTGTTCATTGAGCTTCGCTGATTGTTCATCTAGCTTCGCAGTCAGACTGGATGACTGTTCATTTAGCTTCGCTGATTGTTCATCTAGCTTCGCAGTCAGACTCGATGACATCAGCATTAACATTTGCATTAGCGCATTTTCTGGCTCCTTTGATCTTGGTGTTTCTACTTCTCCACCTTCTGCGCCTTTTTCCGCATCTGAGAACTCACCCGAATCCAGATTCACACCTTCCGATTCGATCGCGTCGCGCAAGCGTGCAATCAATGTGGCCTTTGTACCTTGCGTAGCCAGATTTCGCTGTTCTAACTCTTCCTTGAGCTCCGACATGGTCAATTCATTGATTCTTAGATGCAAGTTTCGTGGCATTTTTATTGTATTAGCTTTTTGTTTTTTTTTTTCAACAGTTTTTACGTTAGATTTCACAACTGTGCAGTTTAAAAATGTTTAAATGTTTTCACTTTTCGAAATTTTCTATCCCACTTCTCGACACCACTGTCACGTGTTGTTGGTTCGCGGCCTATAATTTTAACGTTCCGGGAAAGTGAAAACGCAATGTCTTTTAATTTAAGTTAAAAGAGTTTATTTAATTCAAGAAAATGCACAATAATCAGTTTAACACTTTCACTAATTTTAATTTTCACTATTAAAATAAAACCTAACACTTGTCCATAAATTTCTTATCGCAATTGTCTTCTAAATCACTTCACTATTACGAAACACACTTCCCACACACTTTCGCAGTTCATATCGCGGTCGAATGAATGATCCCTCCCATTCATTCAGCTCGCCTTTATAAAGGGTCTCTACCTATTCACCCATTTCTCGTACATGGGCGAATGTTCTACCGAGAGGTACCTGGTAGGTTCGAGCAAGTTCATGAATGGAGTGACGTCACTTGCAGATGTTGATCATGCTTGTTGGGTTCGAGTAAATTCATTCGTTGACGTTCTTAATGATGATGAAAACAATTGCGACAGTAGCTCGCAGAATTATTTGTACATGTAATTATTTGTACATGTAACAATATTAAGGAGGCGAAAGCGGCAGTCAGGCACAACAAAAGCAGCAGTACACATAATCCTCGGTAGCAAGACATATTGTAGAGCAGAAGCATAGCATGAGCGACGAGAATCTTGAGTTAATCAAAGAACTCAAATCTACATACAAATTGGACGCCTAGGAAAGCCTGGTTATAGCAAGACAACCACAGAAGATACTTTTAAACACCGAACTAGGTAATAATTTCTCACCCCTTATGCGAGTAATTAGCCGTAAAAACCAATTAAGGAAGTAATTAGGGTAAGGGTTAAAATTGCAAAAGTAGTAGGTATATAAGTAGCTTTAAGGAAAATGTAAGATTAATTATTGTACCGCTGATGAAGAAGCAAGTGTGTGCTTCGAAACGTCGGCGTATGGTCAAATAAATAGTACAACGAATAAAAAAGGGAACTAATAACTTTGTTTATATTTTTGGTTAGTTAGTTCGTTGAAGCATCCGACATAATTTAATAGTATGAATTTATTGTTGCTTTCTCAACGGAATTTGAGCGTTTCCATAATCCTAGGTATATACATTTCATGCATGAAAATATGATCAACATAGACTGTACAAGTGAAACATCTTGATCGAAAGAAAAATAATTTTTACGATTATATCCATAGTGTGTGTAGAAGTGATATATTCCATAGAACGTACAAACGGGGTAAAGCAACAATGAGAACGGTTTCAATTTAGTAATCAAGGACATAATAATTTAGTAATCAAGGACATATAATATTGGTCCCGCAATTTTTAAATAAAACTGTTATAACCGTCAAATTATATTTAATATCATGCAATTACTATTCAACAAAACATAAGCAAATTACAATAACGAGACAATGGTGGTGCGAGTGACGACCAAAGAAAAAAAAAACAAGGTATCATATATTAAGAGGAGTAGTGATTTACTTAAATTCCCGGTCAAACTATATTCAGTAAGGACTATTCCATTTTTTTATTTTATATGTATGATATACTTACTTTTAAAATCTAAATTAGCACGATAAGTTTACCCAAATGCAATATTATTTATACTTACGGTGAAAGAAATAAAGTATCTTTGTATTTGTAAATTTTTCCAATTAGGAGGTGAAATTGAATTTAATTAAATTCTAAGATATTGCTAGAGAAATCAATTTAATTTAAATCAATTTTGAAGCATTTCAAGATTGTAAATGATACGCATAAATTAATATTACCTTTTTTATTAATATATCAAAGAAAAAAAAGTGAATGAAGAGAAAGACAAAATACACAAATAACATAAATATATAAAGCTGTAATAGATTTATACTATGGAACACTGGCATTAATTTATAATCATCCATTGATATGCGAATTAATTACTGGTAAATTTTGAGAAATTTTAATGAAATTAAGAATTTATGACCGTCGTATTTATAATGTTGAAGGTTAATAATAAATAACTCATAACACAAATAATAATACAAAATAATTTGAACACTATCATATCTAACAAATAATACAAATAATACTGAGAAATAATACGAACAATCATAATAAATAACCAATAATAATAAGACCTAATACTAAGCATGTTGAGGAATACCAAATAATACAAACAATAATAAGGCATAATAGATATCATAATAAATAGCAACCAATAATACAAATAACAATAATTGAGTTGTTGATGAAAGTCAAATTCAGTATTTTTGCGAGTCTTTTTTCTTCTCTTCATACTACAAAATAAAGTAGTGTGTAAACAAACTACCGAGAAAAATTTGTAACCTTCAAAATTGAGAAATTAAACAAAACTATTGAAAATAATTTTTGGGCCGCCACTTTGGTGCAAGAAAATTAACACTTGCTAACTTTGATTCTTCCAGCTTTTTCTATTTGAAGACTTCCAGTCAATGGCCCATTAAAAATTCCAAATTAGGTCCTCCTTTGCGTAAATTTCAAAAGGAAAGTGTCCTTACGCGAAAATTATCTTCAAAGTAATTTTTAAAAGAGAAACTGAAGGTTTATATCGGAGGTATGTATATGAACTTACATGAATTGATTTCCTACATTTCTTGCAGTGAACGAGGCGGTTTAAAGAAATTAGTTGCTAAATATTACAATCCTTTTAAGAATTAACAAAAATTTGTATATTATATCCCTAATGCATTGATAATTATACCGTTATTGTTTATATAAGGTTGTAAATAATTTTTGTTAGAAACCAGTAAAGAATTTGTTCGATTAACTATAAATTGAACAGGTCTCAAATTTAATGTTGAGATGCAAGAAATAAAGACGAAAATGAATTGCTAAATAACGACTTTTTTCCAGCATGCCCTTCTCTCCCATCAGGGATGGTAGCGAACGGTAAGTATGCCGTTAAAGGGGTAGTGTTCTAGAAATCCGCGGATGGCGGTTTCGTGTCGCGCTCGGTACGCGGTACCATAATTTGTTTTGCGTTTTTTATTAGAGTAGAGTTCTTCGGGTTCGGATTAACGTAGTATATTTTTCAGTACCGCGTCGGGGAACGGGAAATTAAACCTATTTTAGTTATTGTTGTTGTCTGAAGGATTGGAAGCAATACGGAATAAAGTAGAGATAGGTTTCATTTCCGTATGGTTGTGTTTTCGGCGCGTTTAAAATGGGCATGTGAACCGGTGGCTGAGTTTTTGTATTTCGGACTTAGTCTGCTCGCGTAAAACCTGCGACCGAACTCCTCTCCGAACTAGCTAACTAGCCAGCAGCCACCTGGGAGTAGACTAAGTGTGTCCGGACTTGTTGACCTGTAAGGTACAGTCCGTTGTCACGTCTAAAGACTTCACATCTAGAACCGATGAGAGGTCGGTTCCGATTTCGTTCGAGCGTTTGAACAGAAAATCATTACACGTGTTATCTCTCGAAGAGGTGATCACAATTGGCCACCGAGATCTTGTGATTTAACACCTTGCGACTTCTTCCTTTGGGGCCACGTGAAAGAGAAGGTCTACGCAAACAGCCCAGCCTCGATTCAAGAGAAAGATGGAATTCGTGAGGCTATCGAGGACATAGGGTAGCCACTTTGCGATTTGGTTATGGAAAATTTATGAAAAGGATATGGCCCTGTGAGCGTGGGCCTGGTGGTCATTTGCCTGATGTTATTTTTCACTATTAACGGCATACCTTCCTTTTTATAATGAAATAAACATCCGATCATTTATATTAAAAAATGGCATTTTTTTTTAAATATCAAAATAACACCTCTTATTGGAAAACCCTGTACAAGTTAAGGTAATTAATTGATCTGTGATTGTATTTTTCATTCAGTTTCTGGTTCTTGTTCTGTTAGCTCATCGAAAATTTTTGTACGGCCTTCGCTCCAAATCTTTAACACGTATATCAGTTCGCCATAAGTCTGGTTTAGAAAGTTCCTGTAATTCTATTGGGCCTGTAAACTTAAAAGACGCTATGATTCTATTTGTGTTTTCCTTTTTTGATAGTTTAACGCAATCTAGCATAGAAGGCGAAGTTTAGAAACAACGTATCCCTTAATCTCCTCCTGCAGTGTATCAATTGATAGGTGAGATATAATTGTAAAGGGTGGCGATGTCATTCTTCAAAGAAATTTCTTGTGTACTATGACGAACAGGCTGTGTTCTGCTCCTCGTTAGGATTTGCGGTGATTCGACGGACGGTTCCAGATTTGTTATCTTTATCATCTGGCTGGATGCTTTCAACAGTTGGCTCGACCGATTCCACAGTATCGTTACACTTGGCGGTGGCGAAGGACTCGAGAGGCTACGATGAAACGGTACTGTTATGGATAGCAAAGACTGCTGTTCTATATCAGCCATCATTAAAAGTTGAGCAATTTCTTCATTTTGTAATTAAGTATTGCAGACGAAAGGGCATCTACGGTCTCCTTAGCCCTGTAAGGTTTAGTTACGTAGGCTGCAATACTAAACTTTCGGCAGCGTTCACAGTACCAGTAGACACCAGTTCCTCTTTTCATGATGGCGCTGCAGTTGGGCCCGTCAAGCTCGCACATTTAGTATGGGAAGGTAGACCACAGAAACCACAGCAGGTAAGGAATGAGGTTTTGCTGCTTTTGTCCAAACACGATTGGGCTGCACAATTCGCCATGTTTCTTATTCATTAGATGTAAGTAAAGAAAGCAAGGAGAGATTTACGCACCAATTCACGGAAGTTTAAATTATGCAAAAAAATAATTTATTTTGTTAGAACATAGATAGTAATTAGTTCTAATTTCCAAATTAATTTTTTTATCAGAATCTAACTTAACATATAAGGTATTCACTTTTCTGACTGGCGGTGCAAGAGGCAGTACGAGTTGAATCTAAAATTTTGCCGAGATATAAGAGAAAGATGTTGGGCAAAGTTTAAATAAGAATATTTTAAACATGGCGAGATCAAAGTGATCAGTTAGATGGAGGGTAAACTCCCCAACGGTTTAAATCGAGAAGCTTAACCAAGAATATATTCAAACTTTGGAATATAGAAGTGAGCAGGTGGATGATGGGGAAACCCCTATACTGCTTAGTATCACAAATTGTTTTAACCTTGGTGAGACGTAAGAGATAGCCTGGATGGTATGCAATGTCTTCAAAGCTTAGGAAAAAGGAATTTTGAACTTAGTGAAATCTGGGGATGGTGTGTAAGCACTAAAGGCTGCGAATTAAATTTTTTAAATTTGGGAAGATCTAAGGGATAGGGTGGATGATTAGGAAAGCCTTCGAAAAATCAAAGTATTTTGAATTTGGTAAGATACAATGATTCGATTGGATGGTGGACAAATCTTATAAGGTTCATGATAACAAATTGCGAAGCCTTTAAAGCTTAAACGCAATTGTATGTAAACTTGGTAAGATAAAAGTGATCTGGTGAATGCTGAGCAAATCTTCTAAGACAAACGATCAAAAATTAAATTAATTAATTAACTCATCCGTATACAACCTATACATAAAAGAATAAGGAAAATGATTAATAGCCATAATCCTGAATATTGTTTCTAACCCATCATTTATTCTATTGGCGGGTGTCTTCTAATCTTCGTTAAAAATATTTTTTACTTAGTTTTAGAACCTAATTTCCGATTGGGATCAAAACCAATCAGAAATTTGTTTGTGTCTCGTCGAAAAGTAAGATGTCTAAAAAGCACGTTAAATGTCTTAGAAGTGGTGGAGCTCCATCCCAAATCGCATCGTAAAATTTTTGTATGGTCCTGATTGTCTTTCAGTATTTAACTAAAATGTACTATATGACTAGGGCATCTTTCTATTATTGTGCTCAGAAAACCAGATATTGTTATTTTATACTTTTACCGTTTTTCTGTTACCGAAAATTCGATTTGCTTGGTTGTTTACATTATAAACTTCCAAAAATTTAGTATTCGTGATTATTTTGCAAAGCACGCACATGTTATTGCGTGCCCTACAAAATAATTATTATTCTGCAATTTCTGTGATATTGCTTTTTTCTTTTATGAGCAAGATACATTTTTAGATAACTAAATGTGTTAAATAGGTAGGATGGCGCTCTTCTAGGGTGCAATCCTTCTGATCTACATATTCACCGTTTTTTATGCAATGTCCTCGTAGTCCGTGTGCGCTTTGCTGAATGTGTTGTTCGAAGGCTCCTCAAAACAATCAGTACCATACAAAAATTTTGGGATGCGATTTGGAGTGGAGCTCCACTTCAAGATTTACTAAAAGCACTCTTAACCATTAAAAAGTCGCGCTTAAAAAACTTGCATTGGTTGTCTCGTGGGATCAAAAAGACCCCAAATATAAGTGAACTGATAAAATAAAAGCAGTTTTTGAAAATTAACTTTAGTTTTAAGTAGAGATGAATTTAATAATAAAAAGCGTATGAATATTGCTTGTTGAGGGTGGAAGGGTTTCTAACTAAATAGTTTGAACATGTTTACCCACGCAAGTACGCTCTGCGATCAGGTTGGCTCCACACGACTGATTAAGGGTTAATATTCATTAAGTTAATATTTTCTAGTGACACACATTAACACTTGTTGATTAGAAAGCACACGTTTTGATATCTAGCCAAAAGCTTATCACGCTATTCCTAAATTATAATCCTTTTACATAAAGCGCAAATGAAAACAAAGCGCAATAATCACTGAACAACAAAATTATGGGCGAATTATGGACATAACGTATGTGGGTTGATTCCGATTTAAAAAAGATTACTTTTATTATTGAACCGGTAGTCCATTAAGAATTTGTTAGAACGAATTTACCACACTATGACGTTTTATTCTCAATGCACTGTCAACACAATGTACTTCAAAGGACATCACTGTGATGCGAAGGCACACATAAATTCACCGAGTGTTTCCACATGATGTAGATTCGGTGTCTTAGGAAGGCGAAGAGAACATTTCGCTTTTTGTAGTACAAAGGAAAAAGGGTTTCCCACCGAGCTGAATGCATTTCGATCCACCTGTACGTACTTTCACTACTTGCTACACTAGCAAAACTGAAAGCGCTCAGACACCGGTAGCGATGGTGAGACGGTGGTTGAGGTTATGTTTATATAACAAAACTATTTGTGGATATTTTGGCACTTTTCTGAGGTGACTTTGCCCTGAAACTCTTGGCTGACGCTCAATTGAGCTTGTGGCTAATGCATTGTTTTCCGGCTACGTAAGCCGCGTGAAGGTTTCAATTTCGATTCAATGACAAGTCATTTTGATAGACAACAAATCAGACTCAACCAAGTGTCGGTCTTTGTGATTGTTCGGAATGAAACTTGCAATTTGTTTTCGTTTAGTACTTACAATCTCTTTCGGCTTAGACATTGTGTCGTCGGGCGATTGGCGGTGTGCGCATCAAAGAGAATGCACTGAATTTATGTTGAACGTAATTAAGAAATTTGATAAAAACGTCTCACAACTTAATCGGTTTTAAGTTTTTCTTTGGTGCTGTCGCCAATTCAGCACACAATGTCACTTTCAATGCGACTCAAAACAGCTGTGTAGCTGTCTTTCTTATTCAGCTCGATGCAGCGGCTCATGATGATGTGTTCAGAGCAAAACTGACGATAGATACAAGCCATATGGTAGCAATTTGCATATGTATTAGTCGGCCTACTATGGACAAGCTTCCGGTAGCTGTCACCCAACTGCGGCATTAGCAAATGCTTATATTTCGTTATATATACTATTTTCCGAATAAAAAACGTGCCGAACGCATTCCGTGCATGCTATAAATTCACCTTGTATAGCCCATTGTGCTCCTAAACTTTCCAAGACGAGCAAATGAAGCACACGTTTTGCACCTTCGACTGATAGCTCAGCGTTGAGATGTAAACAAACTCCTATAAATTCACTTTGGAAGGCGATAAAAACTAAACGGGTATAAAAACTGAAATAATTTTCACTTCACTAGGAGCGCTATTGTGTTCTCCGCGGATCATCTAGATTTCACTGTAGAAATCCGTCTCTAAACCGTACAAAACCTCGAATTTTTGTTGGCACCTCCACAATTCTTCATATAACGCCATGTAAGTTAGCCAGCAAAGTCGGCCTACTAATGGTCATGGGTGTGGTAGTAAGTGCTGCTGCCATATGGCTTGTATCTATCGTCAGTTTTGGTTCAGAGCAAAACTTACGATAGATACAAGCCATATGGTAGCAATTTGCATATGTATTAGTCGGCCTACTATGGACAAGCTTCCGGTAGCTGTCATCCAACTGCGGAATTAGCAAATGCTTATATTTCGTCATATATACTATTTCCCGAATAAAAAACGTCCCGAACGCATTCCGTGCATGCTATAAATTCACCTTGTATAGCCCATTGTGCTCCTAAACTTTCCAAGACGAGCAAATGAAGCACACGTTTTGCACCTTCGACTGATAGCTCAGCGTTGAGATGTAAACAAACTCCTATAAATTCACTTTGGAAGGCGATAAAAACTAAACGGGTATAAGAACTGAAATAATTTTCACTTCACTAGGAGCGCTATTGTGTTCTCCGCGGATCATCTGGATTTCACTGTAGAAATCCGTCTCTAAACCGTACAAAACCTCGAATTTTTGTTCGCACCTCCACAATTCTTCATATAACGCCATGTAAGTTAGCCAGCAAAGTCGGCCTACTAATGGTCATGTGTGTGGTAGTAAGTGCTGCTGCCATATGGCTTGTATCTGTCGTAAGTTTTGGTTCAGAGGATGTAGCGGGCTTTTCATTTTGAATGTTGATGTTTTTATGATACCAAGTAAGCTTCCTTGTATTGCAAGAAAATTATTTGCAATCTGAAGCTATTTTTGAGAGTTATGGGCAAAGCTCATGTAAGGTAGGAAGCCATATGGCAGCAGCACTTACTACCCCACACATGACCACTAGTAGGCCGACTCGCTAGCTTATATGACGGCATATAATGAATTCGAGGATGGATTTCTAGAGAGAAATCTAGATTTTCCGCGTAGAACACAATATCGTTCCTAGTGAAATTGAAATTATTTCAGTTCTTACACACGTTTAATTTTTAACGCTTTCCAAAGTGAATGAACAGGAGTTTACAATACCCATTTTTGGATTAATAGTGCCTAAAATAAATGAAAAATTAAAATGTTTCTTAACAAGCACTATTTTTATTTTTCTTTTCTTTCATATACTGATATTTCGGGGATAATTGTCTCCTTCTTCAGCATATATTGAATATTGCCACTGAGGAAGGAGGCAATAAGTCCCCGAAATATCGGTATATAGCAGAAAAGAAAAATAAAAATAGTGCTTGTTAAGGAACATCTTAATCTTTCATTTATTTTAGGCGCTATTAATCTGAAAATGGGTATTGTAGATTGGACAACTAGGTCAAAATCGGCGTTCAATTGGTTTCTGAAGCTTGACGAATTAATCAATGGGCTTACAGAGGATATTAAATTCTTAAGATTATACTTGAAGTACAAGGTGAGCCCAAAAGCTACAGAGTATCGCTAAACCGAGAAAAAACAGGGAATGGTTGAACGAATGTTGATGAAGAGGAGTGTGAATCAATTATACGGAAAACTGCATTCACTAACGTTGAAAAGCTACACATTGCATCAGAAAATGGCGACAAATAGCAAAGAAAGAATGGGAGATGTAGTGATTTAAGGTGGATATAAATGTCCGTAGAGCATAGCAGCAATGGTCTGCTGCCTTGGCAAGCAAAGATGTTGGTGTTTGCCGAAATTGGCCTTGTCTGAGAATGCGTGAATGCGCTGGCAGGTTAGCATTGCGGTGTCGTGGGGCGGGTTTTTCTCCAGCACAAGGGTCCACTCCAAAAAAAAACGTTGCTTTCAGGAATTAACTGGTCATAGGATTTGGATCGGCAGGTGTCGAGGTCAGAGTAACCTATTAAGAGCATGGGTTACCAAAGCAAAATGACCGGCTGGGCCTGGCAAATGCGTGCGAGACTCGAGAGGATCTCGTCTTTACCATGTATACTTACGGCACCCAATTAACAGTGGGGCATCCAAGTGGAAGCGGTGCCCCCTCGCGCACTCCATCTGGATCAAGATCCATTGTAGACGTGGCCATATATTTTTCATTTAAATGAACATTTGAACATAATTTGCATGAATTTTTCCTTTAAATGAAAAATCTCAGCGTTTCAAATTTATGTTGAAGTCTTATATGATTGAATCTGTAATGAATTTCGAAATGTCCGTGTAGGACACGGGTGCCTATGGTCTGGCACAAGTATCAGCGAGCTAAAACAACACCGAGCTCAGCTAACTAGCTTCGCTTAACGACCGCGTACGCGTGCTTGACGACTAGCATTTGCGGGATCATATGAGGCGGGTTCTTGTCGAGCCACGAAGCTACACTACAAACTACTTATCACGCGTACTCTACTCTACAAGACGCACCGATCAATTTTTATTGTCTTTAGAAAAGTTCTATTAGGTGTCAATTAATCTACTCTACAGAAATTCAATATTGTTTTGCCTCGTTAAAGTTAGCGGACACGGAGGCTTGAGACAAACGCAAAAATTACACAAAAAGCAACAGTTACTTTCACCGAAGAAGGTCGTTGCATTACAAGGTTAATGTCAAACCTAAAGATGTTAAAGTGGCTGAAGTGAACCACTCATCTCTGCCTAAAGGATGGAAACTTGACGGATGCAGTTTACTTTACACTAGTAAAACAACAAACTAAGCAGTTTCGACGGGGTGACCACCTTTTCTCTTCAGGAGCAGCCACTCCTGATAACCACGGGGCTGCTCGACTGCTTATGTTTATTACAAATCACATAACACTTTAAAATAAATAAGAAACTCAAGCGGAAGGCCACTCCACCCTGTGAGAGAACCTGTAACGACAAAGCAAAGGGGTAAGCTCACCCGTTGGCTAGCTAATAAGTGGAGGGACCAGCCAACGTAGTGGGTTCCATACCTGGTCAGTGTTTCAACTAAATGAAAAGACCGAGTGCACAATGATATTATCTATTCATTCTCTTCCTCTGTATAATAACATGTAAATAAATTATTATTTTTTTCAGATAATTCGCTTAGTCTCAAATTTATAGATTAAAATTGCGCAAACTTATTGTACTAGCTCAAGTTATATAAGTTCTGCATTCTTCAAACTATAAAATTCAGTCCATATAAATGTCAGAGGTAGGAGCAAAATTAATTAATTGCTATTCAATGTGGCTCTGGAGTTCGTCATATGGAAGCAACCTGTCGATACGCGAGGTACATTACGATATAAGTCGAGCCAACTAGTAGCCTATGCGGACGACATTAACATTCTGTCACGGTCATTAACACCTGCCAAAGATCTCTTCCTGAAACTCGACAGCGAAGCAAAACTAGTAGGGCTACAAATTAATGAAAATAAAACAAAGCTCATAACGCAGTCGAGGAAAAATATCTCAAATACACAAAACATCACACTTGGCAAATAAAGTATCCAGAATGTTAGCAAATTTGTGTATTTAGGCGCCAAAATAACGAAAACGGGCAATGAAAGAGACGAAATACGCCGAAGAATATAGCTCGCAAATAAAATATTTTATTCAATAGCTGCATACACAGGAAAACAAAGCTCCAAGTATACAAATCTGCAATAAGACCTGTGTTATGCTATGAGAGTGAAACATGGACCCTAACCCAAGCATCTGCAAATATATTGAACGCCTTTGAGCGACGGGTCCTGAGGCAAATAATCGGAGCGAAGCTAGACGGGGACCAATGGCGAATTCGATACAACCATGAGCTGTATGAAATTTTTGACGAGCCGGAGGTCTCAACAATTATAAGACTGCGGAAGTTGCAATGGGCTGGCCACATGAATCGTATGGACGAACAACGGATACCCAAGAAGGTATCCGTTGGGAGAACTGAAGGCCGGAGACCAGTGGGGAAACCGACGAAACGCTGGTCTGACTCAGTCGACTTAGACAGTTCATCGCTGCTCGTATTTCGGAATTGGAAAATGCGGTCAATGGACTGAGACAGTTGGAGGTGCTGTTTGCAGGAAGCAAAGGCCCGAGAGGGGCTGTAGTGCTAAGAAGAAGAAGAAGAGAAGGAGCAAAATTATTATCTATCGTGCACTGTTTATTAGTACACTTCATTTTGGCTGTAAAGCGTCTGTATTATGACTGCTTAGGGGATCTTTAGGTTGTTATTATTATTACAGCATCTTTTTTTCTTTCTGCTGAGTTCATCAAACGTCATAATAAGAAATAATTTTACACATCCTTAATACAATTTTAAGATGTTACTTTGTACAATTCCAATTGTTGCAAACAATTTTCTCATACGAAAGAGCATAAGTATATTGCTCAAGATTATATCAAATATAAATTTAAAAAATTTCCCTACTTTATAGCGTGTTGTTTTCTTTTACGCGATTGATTATAAAAATTTCATTTTCTTATATACTTCATTTTCATATTTCAATCACACGATTCCGGTTAATTTCCTTGGCCAATAATTTTTATTTTTTTGAAATTCACCGATCAATTGAGTGAGTATTTGTAAAAAAGTACAAATGCGAACATGAATAATATTGCTTCGAATGCAACTCACTAAAAATCACATGGTTTGCAATATATAAGTAGAAATATATGCGTGTGATATATATAAATCATCTAATTAATGAAAAAATGCAATATAGGCAACAGAAAAGGGTACATAACCAATCCTCCTCCAACGAGCGCTTGTTGATGGGGTGGGTAAGGCCTGCAAATACTCGAAATTTCCTTTGAAGTCCGGTAAATTTTACTATTGTATGTGAGGAATAGTTGTTTTATATTAAATTCTTGAAACTTTTCACTGTTTTCTTCAATATTTGATCTAAATAAAATTTACCAGTATGCTAGGCAACCCATTCCTTTAAAAAAAGTTCATTTCTTCCCATGTTCAAACAATTTATCATTCAAAACACATTCAACTCCTAAGCATATCAATTTGAACTTTTCAATTTACGCATCCGTGATATTTCCTCCAAGAACAAGCACTGTTATGTTGTTTTCATTTAGTAAAATTTGATATAGCTTTGATATTCACCTCCCTTCAGAAGTGTATTCGTATTGTAGCACAATACCAGTACACCCTATGTATACTGGCATGCGCTGGGAACTTGATATAATGTGTATCCTATATACACATCATGGCTCCCGAGGAGAGAAAGATATTCCTGTATACCACTTACCTGCTACCTTATATTTGTCAATTAGATCAGTGAAAAGGTGTTCGTTTATTTAATGAGTTAAGATTTTATTTCCTTCTTTGTTTGGTTATACGATTCCAATGAATTCTTCGAAGCTAGTTAATTTATAACAGGACAAGATATTGCGGACTTATGCCTACATAGGTACATGTAGGCATAAGTCCGCAATATGATTTACTCGATTTACGTTTACTTTAATTATACTTGTAGTTATTCAGAGGGAAAAGGAAATTCGAAGGAATCAATCTATTTATTTAAGCTTTAACTGTTGCTCGGGCTGACACCTTGAGCACGCAGTTATGTTAACGAATCAATTGATTAATAATCCAACTGCTAGCCCTGGGCACAAAGCCTTGGGACCCTAATACTCGGGCTAACGCCTTGAGTATGCAGTCAGATTAATAAATCAATCTAATATTAGTTCAACTGCAGGCCCGGGCATAACTGCCTTGGGCGCTTATGATCGGGCGGATGCCTTAAGTATGCAGTTGAACGTATTCCTAATTCACTTATCCCGGGCTAAGTGCCTTGGGATAGAGTAAGCTCGGGCGCACGCCTTGAACCAGCAAATGGAGAAATACTTCTCGATTTTCTTACTTCTTACATTTTCTTTTATAGCATAACTATGCTGACTTAATTGCATACCAAATAAAAAAATGAAGACAATTTAAAATTTTCAATGATCAAAGTGCAAAATGTAATGTGTTTCAATGCCATCTCTCTGTGACTGGTGCAACCGCAAAGCTTAAGCTTTCGCTCGATTTGCCTAATTGCAGCATATACGTGGAACCAATTCGTTCCACTGAGGCGGTACGTTCGATTGCAAAGTCTTGTGTGTATATGTTTGATACTTAATACGAGTATGGATACACACCCACTTCTGCTACTCCATGATACGACGCCGCACCCACAGATGCTTTGATTATAATTCGCAGCTTTTCGTATATGTATGTTGTCATTTACAGTACACAGAGAGAAACGACGGAACACGAACCGAGCAATATTTGGACTACGGTTCCCGTAACAGTATTCAGTTACATCATATCCTTATCATTTTTCACTATAATGTGAATCCGGGATCAAATCGCAAATGCTGAAAACAGTTAAAATAAGCATTGTTTTCTAGATCAGGAAATACAGGGATATCTGCCGTAAACATATCTTTTAAGGGGGCCGTATATCCAAATGTAAAAATGGTAAAATTATAGGATCACTTGTGTGTCTGTCTCTTACAGCTCCCAATTTATTGCCTTTGGATGAACACATAGAGTTGGCAGTGTTTGTTGTTCTATGGCTTAAAATACGCGGTCACTAGCAACAATTTTCTAGCGGAGGACATTGTCATGGAAGTTGATACTGGAATACAATTCATGGATTCTGATGAAAAGCAATTTGTACGGAAGAGAGCGGTGGAGATAATTGGAGCAATTCAAGTAGGAGAAATGGAAGCTGTAAAAAGAACTGAAAGAAAAACCAGTGTATTTGTAAGGGCATTCAAAGGCAATTCTGTGGTAATAATGAACAAGAAGCAGTATGATAATATGATGCTTGAAAAATTGAATAGCGGAGATTACCACCAATTAAGAGCGGACCCCTACCAGACTTGATAAACAGAGTGAAAAAAGCCCTTAAAGAATCGAAACCAGTAATTGGTGACACTAAAAGACTTAGAGTGTCGAACCCCTGCCTACCAAGAATAAAGTGTCTGCCGAAAATCCATAAGGGGGGAGTATTAAGGGAAATTATTCCAGAACATAGCCCAGTGGCTTTTAAAGGAATGCGCACTACTTCTGTATAAACCTAACACGCGGTTAGTGAAGAATAGGGACAAACTGGTGGAGAAGCTTCGAAAATGTGAAAGTTGAAGAGGGCTATTTATTGATTTCCTAGGATGTCATATCACAGTTTTCCAGCATGCCAGTTAAGGAATCCGACCGAGCAACGTATTCTGAAAATGGAGAAACAATATAGGAAAAATGGGCTCACTTCACAATTCTACAAGAACGACGACAAGTATGAAAATGGATGCCAATCACTTATTCGTCAGCTACTAAAGATTGCAATGCATTTTGAAAAAGACAGGATACAATACGGCTAGCACTAGCAGAAAATACAGCGCTAAAACAATTCTTGGATCAACTAAGGATGGAAAAAAAAGGAGGAAAAGAGTGGAATTTACAGGACCAGCTCCCCGAAATACGACAAGGTATACATTGGACGAACGAAACGCTTGGCAAAAACAAGAGTCCAAGAATATATTAAGGAGGCTGAACAGATTATCAGAAAACGTGGAATAGAAACAGCAAGATTATCATTAGCCAGACATATTATTGAGGAATCTCATACTATTCAATGGGCTAATCTAGACATAGTACAGGAAGTCCAGGACTGGAAAAAGTTAGGTGCTTGCGAATCCTTATGGATCTCGAGAGTCCCCAGCGAAAAACGTTTAAATATGGATCTAGGGAATGGATATACTGACCTTATTAAAATTATCAAATAACTAACTTTTTGTAACAAAATCTAAGCAATTCTTTCACCTGCCGTAGCTGACCCCTAATTGCACTACAATTTTTGCAATTCCCTGTAATAAATTTCACCTTTAAGCTCTTTGTTAATTTTGCACTTGCCTAAGCTAACACAAAATCCAATATGTGAGCAAATTTGTGGATTTAGGTGCCCAAATAACGAGAAACCGCTAATGAAAGAGAGGAAATACGCTGAAGAACACAACTCGCAAATAAAATTTTTTATTCAGGTTTGACGATTTTGAAGACCAGCTGCGTAAACAGGAAGACAAATCTCCAAGTATACAAATCTGTGATAATACCTGTTTTATGCTATGGGTGTGAAACATGGACCCTTATTCAAGCATCCACAAATATATTGAACACCTTCGAGTGATGGGTCCTGACGCAGATGATTGAAGCGAAACTAGATGGGGACCAACGGTGAATTCGACACAAGTATGAGCTGTATACAATTTTGGACGAACCGAAAGACTGCGGAAGCTGCAATGAGTTGGCCATATGAATCGTATGGATGAACAACGGATACCCAAAAAGGTATTCGTTGGGAGAAGTGAAGCCTGGAGACAAGTAAGGAAACAGAGGAAACGCTGGTCTGACTCGGTCAACGAACACAGTTCATCGCTGCTCAGATTTAAAATTGGCGGACGCTGTCAATGGGCGGAGACATTTGGAGGTGCTTTTCACAGGAAGTGAAGGCTCAAGATACGAAGAAGAAGAACAAAATAAAACATTTATCAGAAAATTTTCATCTAAACATTGTTTGCATAAAAGTGAGGCTGTAAGACTTAACTCAGTGAGGCAAACCGGCATACTTTATAAAATGTCAATTAATAATTGGAGTATCCCTTTTTCATCAAGCATGGCCAGTTTCCTCCAACATAGATTACTAGTCATAAAAATAGCTGATACCGACTCAGCAATGGTTAGTGTCAATTTCGATGCCCCCAAGTTTCGATATTAGACGCAATCCTTTTCAACTTTTTCATCATGATATTCCTTTTTTACCACCACATAATAGTAGTCTTCATTCCTCTCCCTTCCTTCCTACTCCCTCTCTCCCTTCAAAAATCCTCTATGTAGATAACATTCTGATTTTGTCTAGCGATCCTTCTCCAATCACCCCGCTTGACAAGACGACTCCGCACGTTTGTCCCATTCAAAACTTCATAGCCATATGGGTCTTATTCATCAATGCTGAGAAATGCGAGCTATTGTGTTTCAGGAACATCTCAGGCAAAGGTTACCATCTAGGCCCATATGGAAGTAGATAAACTACAATTTCCATTAACAACTGTTCCATCCCGTCACGCATTCAACTTAAATATCTAAGTATACTTATTCACAATCGATTGAAATTGAAACCTCACGTTTAAACAGCTATAGTAAAAGCCACCCAAGCATCGGTGATTCTTGTCCCAATCCTGTCCAGCAAAGCTGTCAATATTTTAGGGGAGTATCAGAAGGTAGATTGATGATAGACTAATTGTTTACAGTCAAGTGCGACTTGAGAAATGCTGGGAGTTCAACATAAACGTACAACAAATTTTCATTCAGTTTAAGCAAGCATACGCCAGTATTGATCGTAACGTACTGTCATGATTCATTCTCGTCTCGTTCGAAGGAAGTCCAAACCGACCTCTCATTGGTTGTAGACGTGAAGTCTTGGAATGCGCCAAATAGCCACCGAATCAAATGCCTGATTGAAACGTATCAAAAAAACTCTCAACAACACGATTTTACTTTGCTGAAATTCATTTTCATCTCTTTCAGACCGTACGTCGAGTCAAAAAAAGTAAAAACAAACGAAAGAAAGAGACATCATTAATCAAAAACCACACATTTCTGATTATCCACCAACACGGTGCCAGAAATAAACTACTCGAAACCAAACATAATCAATATACTCTTAATGAAAATGCAAAGCTATAGTACGGCGCCCCATACCGAACCGAACCACTGAACCGATCAGTCCCGGATTATTAAAACCTTACTCCTTTGGTGGCATACTCATCTCCTGTCGTCATTATCTCTTGAAAAAAATGGCTATCTACTGAAAAGGAATGATGATTTTTATGTCTAGCTTAATATTAGTATTGCCAAAAGATGACGTTTAAGAAATATTACCTGATGTCTACAAAATAATACTCAATTTTAATTATAATACTTTTTGTTTTTCCCTTGATTATTTGTTTTTTTTTAATCTTTTTAATCATAAATCATTATTAAGATCTTTCACTTGTATTTAATAAATCGGCTAAGTTGAATTTCAAAAGCTTTTTTTTTAAGATTTACTTAATCTTACATATAACTTTTGTTTTTCTCCAATTCAACTGTAATTTCATTCAAACTCACATTCTTACTTAAATTATTTATAAATATACTATATATACATGTATATATATATATATATATAATATATATATATATATATATATATATATATATATATATATATATATATATATATATATATATATATATATATATATATATATATATATATATATATATTCATTCTAAAGTTTCTAAAAAAAAAATGTGTCGGCAAATATACATAAGCTGAATCTATTCTTTTTAGTTGTGGGTAGATTTTATGCATTTGTTCCCAAGCCATAGTTTAAAAAAACTTGTCGGGACAAAAACATTATTCAAAACCAATGAAAGTGTCGTGAGTCATCTCACATGGATCCGGTGTGTAGTTGTTTCACCCAAAGATAAATACAGGATTATAAATTCTTAAATTCGATCAAAAGTTTACAGATGCGTAAGATAGCCTATCCCAAAGTCATAAATAAATGGACGAGCGCCCAGAATCTGTGTACACGTCCATGTGGGAAGCAAATTTAACACATAAATAACTTACGCTATCGAAATAATATGATTCCCTCTGCTTAGTCTTCCCCTTTGTTTCCAGACAGGTTCTTCTTTCCTCTCTTCAGAAGAATCACTTCCCCCACTGACACCCGTGCACACATACAAAATTTCATTTCACGTGCACACAGTCGCGCCTTCGTTATCATTCGTTGGGTAGTTTGAGTACAACACAACAAACGTTCTCTTACAGAAAACTCGAACGTCAAAGCTGATGAAATTCGCAGAGGCAAGAAAACTCATGTGCCAAAGCCGATGCAAAATTCGTAAGTTTTTAATAAAAAAAGAGAACTAAAGTGCCAATTTCGTACACGCAATCTTCAAAATCAAAAACTTTATAAATGTGAACGTATTTCGGAGTGAATTAAGTGCAAAAACAAAAACATATCACTTCAAACCTCAACTTCACACCACTTTAGTGAAGGTAGCTAATTGCTTCGGATCCAGTACTCTCTATATCTATGGTCTATCCATTTATGGAATAAGGATAACAGATATAACTTTTCTATAATGATCTTGGTACTCTCATATTAGCATCATAAATTAAAATGTAAAACTCGCATACACTCGAACGACTCCAGTGTGAAGTACTGCACCCAGCTGTAGAATCTCGCCAGCATATTAGAATTGAAGTTCCTGATAACAGAAATACTACCACAACAAAGGTAACAATTGATAAAAGTGAAAATGACTAAACATGTAAAATTCAACCTCGCTATTAACTGATATCACTCAGCATCGTCACTCCTGGCATCCTTCAGTTCTACACTTTCAATTACCTTAGGCAAACATCCATTATATCTTATGAATTTTACCACCAAATGAAAATTCTCAAAACATATAAAGAGGAATCTTCAAAAAAAACAACGATAAAAAGTGATCAACAACAATATGTCCATCAGTTCAGCACTCGATAACAACACTCACGGTAATAAGCATAGGGAACTTATTTCATAATCCCAACACTTCATATAGATATGTTTCCAGAAAACTGAAGGATGCTTTAAGTTATTGATTATTCTAAAAAAACCAATAAATTTATGTGATTGCTAAGAATGTACCACTTCAAATATGTTACACAGTTAAAAAAAAAATTAAAGCCTTAACATATTTCCGTTGCTACAGTTTCGAGAACATTTAATTATAAACAGAAAAGAAAGATACTCTGCATTCTCTCTTTCCGGTTCTTGTGCTGCTGGCTCTGAAGTCACGGATAGAAACCCAGCATTTTCGTTTACCTCAACATTTTTCGATTGCTGTACATCACGACCACCAAACTTGTTTATGTGAAAGTCTAGTGCGCCTCTTGTGTTTGAATATATCCTCGCGTAATGTGGTACTCTTTCAGGACATTAGCCACTGTACGTCAAGTTTGGCGATTGGTTCCTTCGGCTCAGGACCTCGGACCCGGCTTGCCATCGGAGATGGTCTTATGAGGCACCACTCGCTTATCCCCTGGTGCTAAATAGCTGCCAAGCAAGAACGCGGCCGCCGAACACCCCTCACACAGCTCGAACTACCACTCACTATTTTTTTTCCTAACAGGGGAGGAGTGGACTCACTGGGAGACCACTTGCACAGCTTTGCCGGGCTCAGATTTTCCGGCATAACTCGCACCGAGCAAAAATCTAAGAAAAACACCTGTGCTAAAAGTCCCGGAATAAATCGCACGGAAAATTTACTTCCGAACACACCTGAATCAGATGTACAATTTACCTTCGTGGCAATTATTTTTTTTAAATAACTAAAAATATGTTCACTATTTAATCATATATTTAATAGTAACGTGCAAAGAAAATTAAAAAACAGAGCTTTAATTAATTAAAATGCGAAACTTAACTTACTCTACCTAGTTGGGGGCCCCCGAAGTAATCTGCGTTGCGAAGCTCTACTACCAGCGCGCTTATTGTTACCTCCCTTAATTGTATCGTTGCCGCTGTTGTAATTTTCCCTGTCGCAAATTTCTTCCCTCGATGAACTTCCAGAAATATTTCATGTCGCTATCCACACTTGGTCCTCGGTTGTTGATCCTTGTCCGCCAGAAAAGAGCCGTTCTTTCTTTTCTGATTTTTCATCGTCTCGGTTTCAACCGGCGAGCCGTTAACTTTTTCCCTGGGTAATTCAACGTTCCATTGTTATCCCCCAACTGGTGCGTATCGGGCAATTGAAATTCAAATTTCCCTTCTCTTATGTTAGTACACTCGCCCATCAGGTGTAAATGTCAAAGTGAATGACATTCTGTGTTGGAGATGAATAATTATATGGCAGAAACCATTCCAACACCAGCAGGACGGGAAACGTAACAAATGTATTACTAGTGAGTTTCGTATAATCACAAATTGCGCCTTATACTTTATAAAACTTGTTTTAGATTCAGTAACACTATCGATGCGGCTTGAAATTCCAAAAGTAGAACGAGTTCAGTTCCTGTTTCTCTGCGAAAAAGGTATCTTAGCTTATGAAATAACATTTTCGAAGCTAATCAGATACAGTAAGCTTCAACTTTCTTTATTAATAAATATTACGAATGATTCTGTTGAGTGGTTAGAAAGCGACTTACGCCAGGCAGTATAGATACTAAGAAATAAAGGATCGTATCAATTTCGTATCTTGAAATAAATACTTTTAGCTGTTTAAAACTAAGTTAAGATTATCCATGAATTAGTTTACTCACGATGCAATTTCTTTAATTTTCAGATGAAATCAACTCGATAAAATATCCTCCAGCATTGAATGCAACCGTTGCACAATTCCCATCCCCAACATGGACAGTGGTGGAGTGCCGGACGACAAGAGCACTCTTGGAGGCTAGCATTCTTTGGGGAGTTTCGCCTCCACGTACCTGAGGAAATTCCCGCAGGGGGAATGCCGGCCGACAAGAGCACTCTTGGAGGCTAGTATTCTTTGGGGAGCGCGGCCCCCACGGACCCGAGGATATGGGGGGCGTCGTGAGGTTCTCTCCTGGGATGACAGTTGCTTTGCACTGTAGCGCCGAAGTGAAACTCGTGTGTGAGCGGCTCCAATTCAGCTATCATACCGTCTCCGTCCCAGTACTGTCGAAGTTTGCACCATTGGGTTGGTGGTGTAGGTTCGGTTGAGACGGACTCCCGATTAGCGCTGGTCCAGCTCTGAGCACTTGTCCCCATAAGAGCATGTGCCAACCCTCGCATGGCCTCTTTGTTCTGCATGGATAACCATGGGACCAAAAAGGCGAGTACACACACAAACGCAGATAGCGACTCCGAGGGGGGACCCAAAAAAACTGGAGCAAACAAAACCAAAAGACCAAAAACATCCAAAAAGGAAACAAAAAATAATATCAACGACGATGCAACCAGCTGTTGCAGCCACGATGTTAACAGTACATCGAGAGCGGTACTAACCACGACAAAAACGAAGAATAACACAACAGTGAAGGCAGTGAAGGCAGACAAAAAACGGAGAATAGCAGACAGTCTGGTTCAGACTGAGGTTCCTGCGGCGTTCGGGTGCAGCAAAAAAATGATGCGGACGCCAGAGCGTCCTATTAAGGAAAAGCGGGAAACTCTGCAGGACGCTTCAGGTGTTCGAGCCTCGGAAGAAGATAATATAAAGAGCACCGAAAATTCGATTGTCACTGCTGCGATCGTTACCGAAGCGACCGATGCAAGGGTCACAAATCTCGACATAGCAAAGAAACATCCTGAGGCCAACGAGGAGATTACGGCACGAAAAGTAACGAGTGACCAGACACCGCGTGATTGCACCGCCAACGTCGAAAATGTGGTGGAAGTACTGCATTCGGAAACGGAACGCTATAACCTCTCCCAAGGATGGTTGCAAGGTACAATTAGTGCCCAGCGATACGAAGAAGAAAGGCTACCTCGAAAAGCGGGAGATGTTCTGAAAAGAATGCAATCTGCATGGGACACCCCAAAAATCAACAAAGCAGTAAAAGTGGGGCTCCTTGAACTAGAGGAACTCCTAGATTGCATAGGTCACTATCGGAGGAGCTGATTAAGGGCCAAAGATGAACAGAAGGCTAAAGAGCCCAATTGAAGGAGATGGGCGTGGAGCACCAGGTAACAGGTTCCAGACTGTGCTTATAAAAGGAGCGAAGAAAGCCGCAAAGAAATTCCTTCAAAAAAAGCCAGAAAGTAAAGTTCGCACGGACGCCCAATCAGAAAAAGGACCTGATGCAAAACAGGAGAGGCAGAAACCCCGACAAAGACCACCGCAGCAGGCACTGCTCGTAAAGCCCCAAGATGGCCGATCCTACGCGGAGGTACTGCGGGACATCAGGGGAAACGTAAGGCCCGAAGACACCAATACTACCATTAAAGTAGTACGACCAACGCAGTCGGCCCACATACTGGTCAAATTCGGAGCAGAGGCCGGCAATAAAGAAGCATTCTGCGATGCAGTAAAGAAAGTCTTCGGCAAAAGCGCAACTATAGCCTCGCTTGAGCCGATGGCAGCGATCGAAATACGAGACATTAACTGCGTCACGGATCTGGCCGAGGTAGAAGAGGCCATCAAAAGGGAGTTCCCTAACGTGGGAAGGATCAAAGCGAGACTGACTCCAGAAAACAACAGGGGACAACGCATGGCCATAGTTGGCTTGACCGAAAAGGACGCCGAACAATTCCTGAACAAGGGCAAAGTACGAATAGGGTGGGTTGTCTGTAGGATACGGCGAAGAGCAACGCCTCTTGAATGTTTCAAGTGCCTTAGTTATGGTCACACTGCACAAGTATGCAAAGGACCCGATCGGAATTGCCCATGTTACAAATGCGGTGAATTGGGACATAAAAAAAGAGTGTACGAAGGAGGCACACTGTACTCTTTGCAGGGATGCTGATCCAAAACTTAATTTTGGACACGTCTTGGGTTCCAGGAAGCCCTAGCTAAGGCAAAATCAGAACTCCGATGATCCGCATCCTGCAGCTAAACCTACACCGCAGTTCAACCGCCCAAAATCTGCTTGAGCAGTTTGCGAGGGACATGAAAGCCGACTTCTTGCTGCTGAGTGAGCAACACCATTATAAAAGTCCTGCATTATGGTATTCTGACGAAACTGGTTGTGGATGGGGGATGGTTTCGTGTGGGGTCGGTGCTTAGGGACCACCTTCTTTAGTGTGTACCTAACGCCTAACGAATCGATATCATCTTTCCAAGCCAAGCTTCAGGTTTTGGGGGATGCTGTCTCGAACGCAGAGGGCAAAGTGCTCGTTGCGGGTGACTTCAACGCTAAAGCAATCAAATGGGGCATGCCGCAGACGGATCCACGGGGAAAACGAATCCTGGAAATGGTGGCCAGGACGGCATTCGTCGTACTAAACTCCGGAAATACGCCGACTTTCCGCCGTATTGGCTGTGAGGGCACCATACTGGACGTCACATTCGCCTCGGAGTCCTTAGTACGGTGGATACACAACTGGAAAGTATTTGAAGACTACTCAGCCAGTAATCATCAGTGCATTCTGCTTGAGATAAGTGATGCTGTCCCGCGACGTCCATGCTCTCGGCTTTCTACAACTGAATGGAACATCAGAAGGATGGAAGTCGAGAGATTCGTCGAGGTACTCACAGCAGGTGAGCCGCTGCAGGGAGCTTCGGAGTGGATATAAGAACTAGTGGCGAACTCTACTATGAGCATCATTATGACTGCTTGCTGCGCTTCTATGCCCCGTCGAAGACCCCGGCACGGCAAGCTCCCAGTGTACTGGTGGTCAACTGAAATCGCTGAAAAGCGAAAGGAGTGTCACAAGCTTCGACGTGAAGCTCAACGGGTGTGGAACGGTGACGAGGCATGCAACTGGGTGGCAGCATATAAGTCGGCCAGGAAATGCCTTCGCAAATTGATCAACAATAGCTAGGCTCGCTGCTGGCAAGGCCTAGTGGACAATGAACAAGGATCCGTGGGGCCTTGGCTACAAGCTGGTCATGCGGAAGCTTGGTGCCCTACGGAAGCCTTGTATACATGACGCGGATAAGATGGACGCGATAGTGCGGGGACTCTTTCCCGCCCATTCCGTCCATGTTGAGGCTGTCCATGGTGAAGCTTCACACAGCTGAAGCTGGAGGAGGCAGTCTTCTCATTGAAAGCCAAGAAGGCTCCAGGTCCAGATGGTGTTCCGGCTGAGGTGCTGCGGCTCAACATTGTCCTGACTTGCTGCTCAGCACATTCAACGCTTGCCTACGGGATGGGATTTTCTCGGTACGATGGAAGGTGGCGAGGCTCGTGCTGATCAGCAAGGAGAAGGGAAATCCCGAATCACTGTCTGCATACCGCCCGTTATGCATGCTAGACACGGCTGGGAAAGTGCTAGAGAAACTCATCATGGGAAGACTCACTGACGCGATTCGTGCTGCTGGGGACCTATCTCCTCGGCAGTACGGCTTTGGAGCAGGACGTTCTACCATTGATTCGATTGCAGAGGTGGTGAGCGCGGTCCAAAAGGCAGAGGCATATAGTCGTACCAAGTGACGGATAGTCCTGTTGGTGACACTCGACGTCAGGAATGCCTTCAACTCCGCTAGATGGGTGGTTATTCTCAACACGCTGGAAACCCCATTTCAAGTTCCAGAATATCTAATGCGGCTTTTGAGGAACTACTTAAAGGACCGAAGTCTGCTCTACGACACGACACAGGGCCAACGAAGGATGGAAATTACATCGGGTGTTGCCCAGGGATCTATCCTTGGTCCAGACCTGCGGAACGTGTCTTACGACGGGCTTTCGAGACTTGAGATACCAGATGAGTCACGCTTGGTCGGCTATGCGGATGATGTTGCGGCTCTGATCACTGGACGCACCGTTGAACAAGCGCAACTTAGGCTAGGTGTGCCAATGCGCCGAGTGAGGGACTGGATGACTGCTCGCGGGTTCACTTTGGCACTGGAGAAAACCAAAGTGGTCATTTTGACAAAAAAGAGAAGTACCTGGGGGCTACTGATCGACTCGAAGATGAGTTTCTCTAGGCAAATCAGGGCAACGGCTGAGAAAGCTTCTTCGGGAATATCGGCTCTAAGTCAACTTATGGCCAACGTAGGGGGACCCAGCCCGTCAAGTAGACGCCTCTTGATGAGTGCTGTAGGGTCAGTGCTACTATACGGAGCAGAGGTATGGGGCGACGCTCTCAGCAAGGAGGTGCACCGAAAAGGTTATGCACAGGTGCAGAGAAGAGGAGCACTGAGAATTGCATCTTCGTATCCAACAGTCTCTGACTCGGCGGTGAGAGTGATTGCAGGCGTGATACCTTTCGCCCTCCTTGCTAGAGAACGCCGTGCTATTTACCTGCGCCGAAACGAGGGTGCGAGGGAGATAATTGTCCGCGAGGAGAGACAGCGCTCGCTCAACGATTGGCAGCAGTCTTGGGTGAATTGCACGAAGGGAAGGTGGACTGCGCGCCTCATCCCGGATGTGAGACCGTGGCTTAATCGAAGGCATGGTGAGACTGACTTCTATCTGACCCAGCTTTTGAGCGGGCATGGGTGTTTTCAGTCTTACCTGCACAAGATCGGTAAGTCACGGTCTCCCGATTGTCGGTTTTGCCCAGGAGAGGAGGACAATGCCTGTCACACATTTTTTGCGTGTACAAAATGGGTCAGGCTGCGAAGGGAACTCTACAGGGAGACGGGAGAGCTCACCCCGGATAATATAGTTGCGGTGATGCTCGAATCGGTTGACAAATGGAACCAGGTGGCACATTATGTTCGGGCAGTCCTAAAATATAAAAGGGACTCACAGCAGCCAGGGGCGCTGGGGCTGGGGGATCGCTCTTCTGGCATTTCCTCTTCCCCTCTCCCCTCCCGCTAGAAAAGGGACCCCTCAGCTTGAAGGCGCCCCACGGCGTAACAAAACGAGACCTGGCCCGAAGTAATGTGTCAAACGGTTCCAGGCTGGGTTCTCTGGTTGACAGGGGAGGTGTTTAGTGGGTAGTCCAGTCGCGCACTGGAGTCCCACACCCTGTGTATAAATGGCATTCACCTCACTACCACAAAAAAAAAACAGTATAAAAGAAGTTTAAGAGAGTGTATGATAAAATTACAAAAAAGCCACTTTGTTTGTTAGAAATCGACTTTATTTTCTCAGTAAAAATTAAGCGATGCATAAAAATAAAGTCAACAATAAAAATTTAATATTTAGTGTTACACATTACATTCTATATATTAGTTATGATAACAATTTTAATTCAGTCTTCCTCGATTTCGAAAAGATCACCACTGAAAATTATCTTATAACTTACTTTTTGCAAGTAACTTTTATTACCTAAATCTAATTTAATCAATTTTCCAATTCTTTCTTCTTCTGTCTTACTGTCATCAATTTGTTTAGTGAGTGGCACACAGTACCCAATATTTTTAAATATGCATACTTACTTTAAACAAATATTTTGGGTAAAAGGAAAAATTAAGGTTTGTTTTGAAAAAATGATCTTAAGAAGCAAATACTGTTGATCGTTTCATCTCCCAATCGGTTTCTTAAAGAGTTACAAATGTAGCCAGCTGCCAAAAAGGCCCTTTCAGCTTCTACACTTGTCGGTTTTATTGTTAACAAATAGTCATAAATGTAAGATAAATATTGCCCTCGAACTCCTTCATTTTCATACGTTGTCATTTCCTTCTTCAGTACTTTCTCAAAATCAATCTCTTTGTTGATATTTATGGTATAGGTTTTCGCTTCTTGCTGGATTTGCATTTGTAGCTCTTGCTGTACTTTCATATCATTTTTCAATGAATATGAATCTGAATTGTTATCTGCCAATTTTATCTTATCGTCTAGGTTGTCATTAGAGTTTTCATTTTGAATAACTCTCTAGTCGTTTATCTTTTTTCTTGGGCATATTAAATGAACTATAGGCTTCTCTTGCATAGTAGACATTTTTTTTCTTTGGATTTTGCAAATAAATTAAGATTCCTGTTACAATAGTGCGCCTTTCTTTTATCTTTGCACGCAGTGCTTCAGATAATTCAGTACTTAACATTATGTCTTGATAAGTATAAGGATAACATTATGTCTTGATAAGGATTCCGAGGATTCATTGCAATGGTAACTGTTATGTTTTGTTCCTCAGATGCTTCGTTCGTGTCTTCGTCATCTGTATCTGATTCAAAAGAAAAGGTGTTTTGGCGTTTTTCTTCCTTTTCCGCATTCTTTTCATACAATACAGTGACTACAGCTAATTGCAACCCATGTGCAAAGCACAGTTGCTGGCAGCAAATCATTAGTCTACCAACTTTGACCATGACGCTGGTGCCATCAGTTGTCTTGCCAATGATATCACTATTAGCATTAATGCCGAAACTTTTCAGGTGCATTTGTATCAAGTTGATAGTATGTTCCACAGTACACGAACCATATATCCTAATTAGACCTGGATTAAGGTGCCTTTCTTTGTTGTGTACGTTCAGGTTCAAATAACGGTGGTTTTTCTGGGAAGTCTATTCGTCGAAACTTTAGGCAAATCTTTTTTTTGTTTAATAAGATTTTGGAACTCAACCATCATGTCAGTTTTAACTGTATTTGCGAAGTTTGTTATTATAGACGTTATTGTGTTTGGTGAATTAGGAAGTTGGAGTCCGCTTTTTGAAACCAAATATCTTAAATCTGGCGATGTACTAAATAGACTAAGGGCCACACCGTCTTTACAAACCATTCTGGAGACAATCTTTTCTATCGAGTTTTTCTTTTTGAAAAAGTTGTCAATTGTTTTCAACTTTCTCTTAGGTATTAGAAATAAAATCAATGCAATGCTTTGTTTTTAAATGTGTTCTCAAACCTTTCTAAGAGCCATTACTGATCTTAAATATGGCAGAACACAGAAAACATTTTGCGGAGTTACGTTTGGCCATTTTATTAAAATAATACCATATGTTCTTCCCATAGTCCTCATCCTTATTCTTCTCGTTCTGGCTTTTTTCGAAAACGACATATTTTTGAAATTAAGTTGTACCTGACGAACAAATATTATTAAAATGTAAAGCTTTTGTTCTGTCACTCACTCACTAAGTAAGAAGATATTCGTATTATACAAAATCAAAAAATGAAGTTCACCACAACAATACACTCACGCACGTTTTCAATCAACGACTGAATACGCCGAGCACTTAGCGTAGATGATCGTGCCCAGGAAATCATTTCTAAATTATGGAATATTTCCGACTGTTTACACTATAGCGCGGAATAAAATTGATTGCTTATGATACTTGGGAAAAAGCTTCTTTAGTATCAAAATTAATTCGCTTGATATAAATCGTGTGTAATAAAAGGGCATTATTTAGTTCCAACTGGAAACCTTAAAACTGATCCCGTAAAAAGAATAAAATTGTATCGAAGCTTTGCGGACATTTTCTCAAGTCTGTCTTAGTGCCTGCATTACCATAGGAAGTAGGCTAATTTTTATTACTTTTTTCTCTCCATGTACTCAATTAATTTCTGAATATAACTATTTATATTAATCTTTCGATTTCGCTTACTCCTCGCAATTGCAACATAATCACAATTTCTGTATCAATTTGTAATGATTATTTTGAAATTTACTTGCGAACGCGGAACCGACCTCTCATCGGTTCTAGACGTTAAGTCAGAGTAGTGCCAACGGATGGTACCAACCGGTCAACCAATCCGTGCACCGTAACCCATTCACGCGGTGGCTGCTTGTCGGCCAGCTAGATCGGAGGGGATTTCGGTCGCGGGTCTCCGAATGGGTTACGCTCATTTACATATTTCAGCCACCTATACACGCCCGTTTTCAAACGCGTTACAAAACAAAACCATACGGAGAGGAAACCTATTCTACGTTACTCCGTATTTCTTCATATGACCAGTCAAACGAACAAAATCTAATTTTTATTTCGCGTTCCCGAATTTCCGACGCGGTACCGAAAAGTATACTACGTTAACTCAACCCGACGAAAGCTACGTTAAAGAAAAATCAAAAACAACTAAGGTACGGCGTACCGCGCGCGACGCGAAACCGACCTCAGCGGATTTTTTTCAAACCCTACCCTCGCGACGGCATACTTACCCTGCACCTCATTTCCCGCTGAAAAGCAGAACTACTGGAAAGGAAAGTCGTTTTTTTTTCGTTAGCAATTCATTTTGTTCTTTAATAAAATGTATATAGTTGTTGTGGAATAATGTACAAAAATGTTAAGGATGATGAAAAGTAGAGTTATAATTATGTTTCGAGGAAATGTTTTTGATTGTAATTTTCCTCAATTATAATTCAAAAGATAAATTGTACCAATAAAAATAGCGAGTTTGAAAAAATCGAAATTAAATAACTTCCATATATTGTGGTGTTATAAAAACATTCATGTGAGAACTAAGAACATTTAAAACTAAATTGTCAAATTTTATCGGTAGTAGAGTAAGTTTATAATGTATACCAACTAATCCTAGGGCTTACGAAAAGATCTTAAAATTAGCGTTGTTACTTCTCTCTTGTAAATTTATTGCAAAGAAAACTTAATATTAAAATTAAATTTTGTGTATACTATAGATATATATTTCTTCTCGCTAGCTCTTTTCTATTCTATTCTCGACTAAAATTACTATGTTTTTAATAATTAGTACATTTTTTTATGTTTCGCGGGGTATTTACATGTTTATTGTTGACACATCTCTGGACTCGCCATTTATACTGAGATTTTTTTCTTAAATTTTTTTTACAAAATGGAATTACTTTCAGTTGTTAGTTCAATTTTCAGCTTTTCTTCATTATGCAATTGAATTTTTATATCGATTATGATTTGAGAAATCCAATGCAATTTACTCTTGCCGTGAATGCGTACAAAATATAAAATACGTTCGGTTCCAACTAAAAATAAGGCGAGGTATATCGTCGCAAACGTAATTAGTGATACCTGCAACAGCCGGTTGCCGAGCGTGTATCCATTAAGAGCACGTATTGCCATTGCAGCTTCATCATACTTCGTCATCGACACGAATCCGTATGCTTTTTTTTTGTTTTTTCTTGCACTCTTGTTTCCAACGCCATTTTGAGAGGATTGAAACAGTTTTCCGGGATGAATCGACCGTGGAGCCAGTTCTGGGTACTGAACACGACCAGATGCGACTACCGCGTATTGGTGCACCGTTCGTCCTGTTTGATTCCTGCTGCGTGGCTGCCCTTCAATATAACCTCCTTCTGCGTCGCGGCCACTTCGTTTTTGTGCTCCTCGCCCGTAATTTTTTCTTTTACGAACTATTTATGGGGATGCGATTTTACAATTTATCCGCGGCGCACGTTAACTTTACCTAATTACCCTTACAAGTAGGTGTATGATGCAGGCATACGCGAGATTCGATTATAACTTCCTTCTGCGTCGCGGCCACTACCTCCACACTTCAAGTCCATGTGGCTGTCAAATTCTGTTGGCATCCGACGACAAAATAGACGTGGGATGTGCACTGGTCGCAACCAACGTAAAATGACAAGCCACCTAGCAGCGAAGTGTGTTGGTAGTGGGCACCAGCGGCGTCGCATGATTCATTACAGATTGAACAATAAAAAAGTAAATTTGCATACTTTGTTCGGCAAAGCAGTAACAAAACTCATTTTTTATTCGAGTGTGTTGAATAATAACTGATCTGAGAACAAGCGTTGTAGGATAGGCGTGGTGTGGGCTAGCGGATATGTCATTTGCACGAATAAGTAACATTAAGCGAGCATTTTTCGGAACTATTTGAGTCATGTTTTCCGGATAGCAATCCCTACTAACAAGCCTAAAAAGGAATTAATTTCTTTTTGTGTTTGAGGAAGGGGAAATGCAGAAATTCCAACTTAGCCAATTGGATTTTGTGGTTTGCTTTCCAGAGTCGAGCAAATACTTTCCGGGGATTCTCGAAATGTTCCTGCAATGATGTTGAGAAGATAATATCATCTAGGTACACTAAACTCACAACACCCTGCAACTCACCAAGTACGTTGTCCATTACTAAACAGTTGCTGGGGCATTCTTTAATCCGAAAGGCATGCGCATGTGTTCGAAATGACCACCTTCCACAGTGAAAGCTGTTTTTGCGTATCCATTGGGCTTATTTCAATTTGGTAAAAGCCGCTAGCTAAGTCTATTTTACAAGCACATACATTTTCCCAGCTTATCAAGAATATCGGCGATGTTGGGAAGTGGGTATTTATCGAAAATAGTTTTTTCATTGGGCTTACGATAGTCAACCACAACTCGCCACTTCTGTTTCCCCACTGGCATCCTTTTCCTTGGGGAGAATCCATATTGGACTGCTTCACGGGGAATAACTTGGTCTTATAATTCCTTGATTGAGCATTTTGTTGATTTGACGATAACGGCACGATTTCATGCAGATTGAAATATCATCGTATACTTGGATGTGGTGTTTTACTTGGTTTGTAAAGGTGAGTTTTTGCCCTTCTTTAAGAGAAACATCCTCAAATTCTCTACAAACCTTGGAGAAAAGCTACCGTTCTTCCATATTCAAGTGTGAACCTCTAATTAGCTGTTCAATATCCCCCTTTGAGGCTTGTTCCGTGTGGTCAGGGTCATGGCTGCTTATCTGCAATTCTAAATATAATTTTGAAAGTTTGTTAACTTTGAGAGGGTGATCAAGGAAAAGAATTTTGAATTCGTTTTAGCAGTTCATTACTTCTATCAAAATATGCCAGTTGTTTGCTTGACAACTTCTTTCTGGGACTATGATATTTTTATTGGTTTCCGTTGTTTGGATATGTATGTACTTCCCCCTCTTTAACATCAACGGGAAGTTAAATTACGACTTTTAAATTTGGGGGTGTTGAATATTTTGGGGAAGTAAGGTTGGATTTGAAATTTAATGGTATCCTAGAATTTCTTGTTATTAGCACATTGTCCGCTAGGTCGACCTTTGCACCTAAATCTGTTAGTATGTCGAGCCCAATCAACCCATCGAAATTTCCGTGGAACTTGAATACTAGAAACCTCAGTTGGCCTGATTGAATGAACTCAATAAAAAGGGGAATTCTTGCTTCTTCATTTAACTCGTATAATTGAGGACAGTGGTTATCGTAATGGGTGTGATTCTTGAAATTGGGTGTGATTCTTGAAATTTGGTTTGGATTCATGAATTTTGAGTCGATAAATGAAGATGAAGCGCCAGTATCTATTAAGAATCGAAGGAGGCGCCCAAATGGTGAAGAAATGTTGATGTATGGATGTGTCGTCCCGTGTTTATTTATATCTAAGTATCCTGTACAGCGTTCGAGTCATTTGAATAAAAATTTTCGTCTCCTAACTAGATTTTGCTCGAAGATGGATTTTCATCCAGATTTGTTATTTTATCCACAGGATGAGCTACTTATTCTTGATTGATTAATATGCTTCGCCATTATACGGATTGAAATCTTGATAGTAGTTAAAGTTGGACTGTAAATTTGAATGATGTGTGGCATCATAATAATATTCTGGACTCACTTCAGAAAAATTAAAAAATTCTTTGCTTGTAAATTTAAGGAAATTTTTCGGTTTTGTCTGTTTTGTGGATAAAATTTGTTAGTGTTTTGAAGTTTCTGTCTAACGTTCACGGAAGAAATCTCCATCAGTTCAAGTTTTGGCAAGAAATCAGTCATTGGTCTGAATGTGAAGTTTTGATTATTTAGCGCTGGGTTTCCAGATTGGTTGAATTGGAATGGTCTTTGGAAATTATTAAATTAATTTTGTCTTTGCAGGATCGGAAATGGTTGCTTTCGCATTGGTTGGAATAGATTTGGCCTTAAAGATGTTGGGTACGGAGCTACTATTCTAGGTCGAGGTATGTATTTCATCAACTGTGGTGTTAATAATGGAGCCATGTTCTTCGATGCTGAATTTTGAGTAAGTGATTTCTTCTTCATCTCCTTCTTCTCAGCACTACAGCCCCCCTCGGGCCTTCGCTTCCTGCAAATAGCCCCTCCAACTGTCTCGGCCTATTGACAGCGTCCTTCAATTCCGAGATCCAAGCAGTGATGAACTGTCTTCGTCGACCGAGTCAGACCAGCGTTCCCTCGGTTTGCCCACTGGCCTCCGGCCTTCAGTTCTATTATATTTGCGAACTGTATTCTTCGGCGTATTGCGTCTCTTTCATTGCCCGTTTTCACTATTTTGGCACCTAAATACACAAATTCAGTAACATTTTTGATACTGCATTCGCCAAGTGTGATATTTTGTGTATTTGAGGTATTTTCCCTTGACTGCGTCATGAGCTTTGTTTTATTTTCATTAATTTGTAGCCCTACTAGTTTTGCTTCGCTGTCGAGTTTCAGGAAGAGTTCTTTGGCAGTAGTTAATGACTGTGACAAAATGTTTATGTCGTCCGTATAGGCCACTTCTTGGCTCGACTTGTATAGTAATGTATCTCGCCTGTCGACAGGTAGCTTCCTTATGACGTACTCCAGAGCCAAATTTAATAGCAATGGGCCAGCCCATCTCCCTCTTTTAGTCCGATATTTGTGTCAAAGGTATCGGTGAGATGACTATTGATGCGGACTTGGGAGGTCGTCGACGTCATTGTCATTTTGGTAAGAGGGACTAAGTTTGCTGGGATGCCAAAGCAAAACTTTATTTGGTACAGTACGTGACGATCGATACTGTTTTATGCTTGCTAGAAGTCAATGAAAATTTGGTTACGTCTATGTTGAGCTCCCAGCATTTTTCAAGTACCTGCTTAACTGTGAATAATTGGTCTGTTGTTGATCTACCTGCTCTAAAACCACCTTGATGCTCCCCAATAATGCTGTTGGCGTATGATCCGATTTTATTTTCTAAGATTAGATATAGAAAATATTTTGTACGTCATACAAAGTAGTGACATGCCTCTATAATTTTCGCACTGTAGCTTGTTACCTTTTTTGTGGATAGGGAATATAATTGATTGGCTCCACTTCTTCAGCATATGTTCTTGTTGCCAAATGTACTGGATGATTTTGTGAATAGCTTGATGAACACTACTGCCACCATATTTGATGTGCTCCACTGGAATCTCATCAATGCCCGGCGCGATATTATTCTTTTGGACTTTGATGATGGAACAAACTTCATCCAGAGATGGTGGGGCCAATAGAAGCTCTCCACAGACTGGAGCTGTGCGGAGGATTAAGGAGGTTCTTGAAATATGATGCCCATCTTTCCTCAATCTTGGTTTCATCAGCGATTATATTGCGGGTGCCATCACGACAGAGCGTGGTCTTGGGCTGATAACCACTTTCAGGCTTTTTACTACATTGTATGCTTGTCTTGTGTTGTTCGTGTAAAAGCGAAATTCTTCAAAATCTGGATGTTTAATGTTCACGCCCCAACCGAAGAAAAGGACGAAGAAACAAAGGAAATGTTTTACAATCACCTGGAAAGACTGGTCAACTCATTGCCCACAAACGACACAAAAATAATTCTGGGTGATTTCAACGCTAAGGTTGGCAATGAGTTATCTCATCGGGGAGCGACTGGAGGATATAGCCTCCACGATGAAACAAATGACAACGGCCAGAGCCTGATTGACTCTGCATGTGGTAGAAATCTAGTCATACGTTCAAATTGCTTCCCACATCGATGCATTCATAAAATGACCTGGGTATCACCGGATGGCAACACACAAAATCAGATTGATCATGTTCTGATCCAACAACGTTGGGCCTCGAGCATACTTAATGTCCGTACATACCGAGGAGCCAATTGTAACTCAAATCAAATGAACCTATCGATGTCGTATATCAAAGGCATATTCAGCGAAGACCAGCCCGCTACAAAAATTTGACATCGAAAGGCTCTAAACGGCGTCTGTGGCCAAAAATTTCACGGAGACCCTCGACAACCAACTGGCTCCCATCTTATTAAACGCATTGTTGAAGACGACCAACGAGCTCTGGATGGAAGTGAAGGCGGCTATCAGGACCGTGGTAGAACAGACGATCGGACATCAAGCCCGGCGCAAGAGGAATGATTGGTTCGAAGATGAGTGCCAGAATGCGTTAGATAAAAAGAATCAGGCGTTCAAAGAATATGTAGGTAGGAAAACCAGGACGAAGAGAGAACACTATGAAAATATCAGAAGAGTAGCGAATAAGATAATTAGGCTTAAGGAAAGAAAATACAATGACGACCAATTGAGAAGTATAGATGTAAGTTTTGCGAGTAAGTGGTTTAGACTTAAGTAAATTTGGGGTATGATCTAATGGCCTGAAAATTGATTTAATGTGTTCACTTCATGAATTAAAAAATATTTTGTACTTCCACGCAATACACAAAGGCAACTGCCAGTGATCTTGGCTTCATAGCTCTTATGATGGATCCTAATGGTTCCTTAAGCCCCGAAAGGAATGTATTGAGACACATTTCTTCGCGTTTATGACTTGTGTTTCTTTTTCGTGGGTATTGATGTGATTACTTAGACTTGAAAATACTTCAGTTTAAAATTTTTTGACTGGGTTGTTGTTTCAGGTAAGACCACGCAGGTCTTTTATGAGTGACGTTTCATTTCGCTTATCGAAATAGTGAAGGATGAGGTTCTCTTTGGTATTATCGCAAACTAGTGGAGTGCCATACATGTTCAGCACCTCGTTTTTGGGACCCACTATTTTATTTCTTATTGCTCTTAATAAAAGTTGCCCATATGGTGATCCATTTGTTATAGTAATTAACGTAAGAATCTTGTCGACATTGTCGAGAAGATCATACAAAAGTCTGAAGTTCCCGTCAAACTTTGGCAAATCCTTAATCGCGTCAGGTATGCGAAGGGAGTTAAATAAATCGATAGATTCAATGCTACCCAAGTTCGAACTTTCGTTTGCCAGTTCCTTACTGAGTTCCAATATATTACCACCACTTTGATTTTCACTTTGGTTCACAATTATTTATTTATTTCACCAGAATACAATTACAAAATCAATTTAAGTAATTCAGCAGAGATATACATAGACATCTGTACGCTTTCCGGTAACTTACTAACTAAGAATTAAATTTTCAATCAAAAACATATGATATACTATCACTTAAAATTAATACTATAAAATAAAATACCATCACCAGTTTAAAATTTTTCAAATTCATCCTAAGATGTTTTCTTTGATCCATTTTTTTAGTTTAATTTTAATTGATTTTTTAGATACAGCCAGTACTTTGAGATCATTATCAAGACTATTAAATGTTTTTAAAGCATTGTAGTAACTTTTTTTGTTACTGATTGTTTTATTAACTTTTGGTAATAAAATACACTTATATCTTGTTTTATTGGTTGAATTGGCATATATTTCAAAGAGTCTTGGGTAGTGGAAAGTCAAAGATTCAAGTATAAATATTTGATTTAACGACAGTGGTTTATCTTTTATAAATTGGTTCTTATTGACTATTTTGATAAGTCTGTTTTGGAATCTCTGTAATAAATTAAGTTGTGTTTTGCAAGCACCACCCCATGCAATATTACCATAACTAATTATACTATGAAAGAATGCATAATATAAGAGTTTTAATGTTTCAGCTTGCATATATCTAGACATTTTGTAGAATATGTAGAGTAGATATTTGGTTTTCTTTAGTATATGTTTTATATGACCATCCCATTTCATATGACAATCAAAAATTATGCCCAGATATTTGCAGTATTGCACTCTTTGTATTTTGGCTTTATTTATTTCAATTACAATCTCATTAGGAATACTATCACAGTAGCTTCCAAATGTCATATATGTAGTTTTACTAACATTTAATGATAGTTTGTTCAGAGCCAGCCAATCAGCTATTTCGCTTAAATGAATATTCATATTTCTCTCAACCTTATACCATGTGCCTTCACTTACTATGACAGCAGTGTCATCTGCATATGACACAATATTTTCAGGCATTTTTGAAAGTAAATCATTTATATATATGATAAAAAATAGTTCCTTGTGGAACTCCTATATTAATGGGTTTTAAATTACTATTAGATTGACCAATTCGAACGTATTGTTCTCTATTTCTCAAATAATCTGACACAAGCATATGTGGGTTTCCTCTGATTCCATAATGATACAATTTATCAAGAAGTATATCATGATCCACCGTATCAAAAGCTTTTGTCAAATCCAGAAAAGTAATTGCTATTGGCTTACTTTTATCTATTTTATCATAAATTTTCTCACTCAAGTAATTTAGCGCATCTTTTGTACCAACGTGCTTGATAAAGCCATATTGATTTTTCTGTAATATATTGTTGGTAATCATAAAATTATGTATTCTTTTGTATAGTATTTTTTCAAATATTTTTGCTACATTAGAAATTAAAGATATGGGCCTATAATTACCAGTCTCTTTTGAACCTCCTACTTTGTAAATGGGTACTACTTCTGCTATTTTTAGTGCTTTTGGCCATATTGAGTTAAGAATGCAGAGGTTGAAAATGCATTTCAATGGTTCTGCAATGTAGTTGGCTAAAGTTTTTAAAGTAATTGTATTAATTTTGTCTACGCCTCCATTTTTTACTTTCATTCTATCTATTATTTCTAAAATTTCTGCAACATCCGTTGGTGCTAAGAATATTGAATTTTTATTCGTTTGTGGCATTTCAATTTTTTTTATCTTTTGGTTTCACAATCCTCTTATTCAATTCGGAACCAATATTACAGAAAAAATCGTTCATTATTTCTGCTATCTCTTTCGGGTTCTCAATATTTTCTCCTTGTTTATTAATAATTTGTTTAATACTATTGTCTTTTTTATTATTTTTGCCAAGTTTGTTATTTATGAATTTCCAAAGTGATTTTACATTAGTGATACTTTTTTCTATTTTTTCTTTGTTGTACTTGTTTTTTGCTATTGTAATGAGTTTACTCAAATATTTACTATAATCTTTATATTCATGTTTGTATTCTTCATTCTGATGTATAATTGCTCTTTCTTTTTACAAGAGACAATAATAGCTTTGGTAATCCATTCACTTCTAGGTTTATTTTTAGTGTTATTTTGTCTAGGAATAAATTTGGATTTTTCTAAGCAATCTTGAATTTCATTAATTATAAAGTTAGTTGCCTCATTCGGGTCATTCATTGAACCGACGTAATTCCAATTTTTTGTATTGGCTATTTTCCTGATTTTATTATAATTATAAGAGTAATTGATTTGTTTTTTATTTACAGTCGTTATATTGTTTAGTGTAACAAATAATGTATAATGGTCTGTAATTGGATTAGTTAATTTGATAGCTTTTGTAGTAAGTGAGTTAGCTTTGATAAATATATTAACAATGCATGATCCACTATTTACATTCTCTGTATTTTTGTCTGAGGGTCTAGTAACACCCGTGAACCCCGGAATATAACCTTTCTCTAGCAGATTATTCATAAATTCATGACTTATCTCATCTTCATTCAAAATGTTTATATTGAAGTCTCCTATTAACAAATGATTTTTGTTGTTCTTTTTGTCGTTTAAGTATTCATTCATATTCATAATGAATTCTAAAATTGAATAATCGTGACATCGATAAGTGGCTGATATTTCGAAATTGATATTGTTAATTGTTAATATTTAAAACTCTAAGTTTACCAATTTCTACAATATATGCCTCATGATTCAAATGTTTCATAACAAACACCACTACTCCATCAGACTTATTTATAAGACTTTCGTTGTAATATACCTTATAATCATGCAGATCAAAGTAATGATAGCACGGTAAATTCCAGGTCTCACTACATACTATTACATACGGTTTGATCTTCAAGCTCTCAACAAGTATTTGTAGTTTATTATAATTAGCATTTAAGCTTCTAATGTTTATATACATTATTGTTTTATCAATAGTATTGAATTCATTATTGAGAGCTTCAAGATCAGCACATTCAGTCTCATTTAAATATAAAACATTTTGTATACCTCCAATTAATTCCATTCTTACTTAAATTACCTATTATAATACTAAATTCACTCTTGTGCAAAGAACTTTTAAATGATGCTGGTGACACTAAATCAGCTGATGTAGTTGACAACACATGACGAGCTGGCATTTGACGTTTATCATGTGTTATTGTATTTCCTGATGTCGGCAATTCAGGTTGCACTAGATAGTTCGTCCTCTTGCTACGTTTGTTGACTTTACTAGTTTTCTGTAAATTATTTTTATTCATATTTTTCAGTTCCATAGATAGTAAACTCTTCTCAGTTAATTCCTGGCTGAGCTGTCCCTACAAAACACTTCTTCTCTTCAACATCTCATCATCTGCGTCAGAGTCAATCATTCCAGTGTTAAGAATCACATGCGACTCCTCTTGAAATTCACTTCTCGCAAAGTCACTCAGTGACCTGCCATCATGTTTGGAGGCTAGTTTTTCAAAGTCACTTCGGCGATATTCTGATTCACACAATAAACACACAAAAGCTGAAACTTTTTGTTTCGGATGACATTTGCAAGCTTCATTGTACTGATACCGGCATTTGTAAACTTTATTGGACTGATACCAAATCATCTGATGTAGTTGGCGACACATGACGAGCTGACACTTGACGTCTATCTTGTGTGATTGTATTTTTTGATGTCGGTTATTCAGGTTGCACTGGGTAGTCCGTCATTTTGATACGTTTGGTGATTTTGTTCTTATATACTTGACATAGGTTCATATCGAATACTGAATGATTTATGTCATATTTAGTTTTAAATCTATTGTTACTATAAATGCAATTCGGGCATTTTTTTCCTCGTTCAATGCAAGAGTTAGTTTTATGTTTTCCTGCACATTTTAAACATATTGATTCATTCCTGCACATTTTAAACATATTGATTCATTCCTGCACTTAGTTCCGCTATGCCCATATCTTCCACACTTGAAATAGGGTTTGACATTTATAAAGTCATATACTTTGCAGTTTTGAAATCCCACAAATACATGATTTTTATTCTCCCTTATATTCTTATATATTTCTGATGTTACTTCTAGGATGACTGTATCCATACCTGTATTTTTGTTTGTGTACATATGCATTACTTGTGCTTTGGTGTTAAAGCTTGTGAAATTCCTGGAGTTTATGTCTTGTTCAATTTGTGTGCTATTCATTTTTTCATAATCATAATTATTTATTCCAACAATTTTTATTGTAGGCTTTAATAATTGCTCAAAATTAACATCATAAGCATCCGCTAACTTATTTTTTAATATTTTTCCAACTGAATTTACACTCTCTTCATTCATGCAGCTTTTAATGATTTCATTTTCATTCTTGACATTAATTTTTTTAATTTGACACGTTTTGTTCTGCAAAATGTAATGTGCAACTCGTTGACTTATATTAGTTTTATCATTCTTGTTTACTTTTTTTACACTTAATCTTGGAATTCTTTTTGGTTGTGGCTTTGTTTGAGTAATTATATCTGCATAAGTTGTACTTACAATTTTCTGTTGATAATTTCCATTCATATTCCTCATTTCCATTAGAAGTAAATTCTTTTCAGTCAATTCTTTGTTGAGCTGTCTTAATAAAACGTTTTCTCTCTTCAACATCTCATAATCTGCGTCAGAGTCAACTATTGAAGTGTTAAGCATCACACGAGACTCCTCTTGAATTTCCCTCAATAAATTATTCTTAATTTCCTCTTCTGTCTGCATCTTTATTTTTATTATTACACTTTTCGCAAAGTCACTCATTGACATGTCATCATATTCAGAGGTTAGCCGGCAATCAGGACATATAACTAAAGTTTCACTGATTTTTTTAGTATTGTTTAATTTTTCAAAGTCACTTCGGTGATACACTGATTCACACACTAAACATACTACAGCTAAAACTTTATGTTTCGGATGGCATTTGTAAACTTTATCGGACTGCTGACCGGGAGGTTGTATGCCCCCCGACGCCATTTTGTACAAAAGATTTGATTAGCACTTTGAATTAAATTAACTCCGTCGAGTGAATCGGTTTCGTGACACTCTGGAATATTTCCTAGATTTGTGTTATTAGGTCTATAGCTACTTCTAATAATTGGGTAAGGGCGATGAGATTTTAAGAAGCCCCAGAGAGCAGCAAAGCATCGAATGATAATTCACCCGGACAAATAGCGAGTACAGGGAAAACAACAATTGAACAACAAACTTCTGACTTAAAATCAAATTGAAAAACTGTAGTCTTGATATTAATGACAATCTTCAAAATGAGATTGTAAAGCAAGAAACAATTTGTCATAGCCTCGAAGCTCTCAATAGATTTACTAGTAATAATAATGAACTAATAATGTATGTTAATATCCGTGGTTTAAATACTTATTTTGAAAAACTACAAGTCTTAATTGAGAGCTTGGAGGTTAAGCCTTGTATAATAGTGTGCTCTAAATCTAGGAAATTAGAACAACATCTATTCTTTAATATCATAGGGAATAAAATTTATTATAATGAAGGCGATATAAATATTGCTGATGGTGTGGTAATGTTTATCAAAGCCTTTGTAAACGAAAATACAATAAATATTAGAATTGGTAGACTTAACGTACTGAACTCTTGCATTACCTTAGATAACAATACTATTTTAGAGATATCGGCGGTTTATAGATCGCATGACATGCCAAAGACTGTGTTTATTTCTGAACTTAAAAAATTTATGAACTTAAAAAGAAAAGTTAACAATCACTTAATAATCGGTGACTTTAATATTGATTTACTAAAAATAGACAATCATAGTCAAGAGCATCTGAATAATTTCCTAGAATATGGATTTGCGCTTGCATTTCAGTCAATTACCAGACCAATCGGAAAAAGACCCTAATAAAAGTTCATGTATTGATAATATCTTTATTAAAACTAATACTTTGGAAATGAGAGCCCTCAAATTAGCTGTACTTTCCAATGATCATTACCCCCTGCTCTTAAAAATAAATAAAATTACAATTAATACGACCAAAGCTCAAACTAAAACCATTAATCATAACAAACTGCGTAGAATTGCACAAAATGTATATTGGAATTCAATATTATCAATGCAAGATCCTAATTTAGCCGCTGAATCACTTGTAAAACTAATGTCTCATTGTATAACCCTAGCAAAGAAAAATTGTAAAAAGAAATCTACATATACTGCACGAAGTGCATGGATAACTAAAGGCCTATTAATTTCTTGTAAGACTAAAGAGACTCTGTCAGAATCTGGAAAATGGGTCCAAATAATATAGAAAATAAGGTTGTTTACAAACTATACGTGAAAATACTTGATAAAATAATAAAGCAAGCCAAAATCATACATGATAAAAAGATCGTTAAAAATAATATCAACAATTTCAAAAATTTGTGGTACATAATTAGTGAGAAACTTGGCAAACGTATTAACAAGAATAATACAATAAAATACATTTACGGAGATAATCGATGATGATCCATGCCGAATTTCCAACTGTATTAATACGTTTTTTAGTAACCTTGGCTCAAATCTCAGTAGTAAAACTGATCAGCCACCTAATATAGAACTACGTTTACCTCCTGTTAATCGAAATACAATTTTTTACTACAAACTGATAAATATGAAGTTCTGAACATTATAAAAAATTGGAAAATTAAAAGTAGTGGTGTGGATGATATCAATACCAAATCTATTAAATCCCTCGCCAATTTTATTGTCGAGCCACTTTTACACATAATTAATTTATGTATTGAAACATCCATCTGGCCGTATGCATTAAAGCGAGCGGATGTAATACCGATTTACAAATCTAAAGAAAACATAAAATTAATTTCCAACCTAGCCAAAATTCTCGAAAAAATTATTTACCACAGATTGATGGAATTTGTTAACACTCATAAAATAATATCTGAAAGACAATATGGATTTATGGAAAACTTAGGCACCAATGATGTGCTTAACTTTCTAACAAAGTTAATTTATGATAGACTTAATAAAAGTATACCGATATCGGCAACTTTTTTAGATTTAGTTAAGGCATTCGGTACGGTTAATCATAAGTTTTTGCTAGATAAACTTTATAATTATGGAATAAGGGGTAACGCTCATCAGCTAATAAGTTCTTATTTACAAAACAGATCGTTATTCAAAATATTGGATGTTACACTCGTTATTCTTGTTATTCTCTTCTAGTAAATATTGGATGTTACACTTGTTATTCTCTTCTAGTATACTTTAAGTATTGAATTTATATTTTGTTTTAACATAGTTTTAAATCTAAACCAAACCCATAAACAGGTATATTAATTATCTTTGTGGGATTTACGAAAAATTCCTGAATTTTTTGTAAATTTTTGGGTTAAATAAATAAATAAAATAGAAAAGGATAAAAAGGACTTACATGTATACAATGGATAGCACGAGCCCAATCATAGTGCTTGATCCAACGATGATCCTTCGTTGTCGTCGTTTGACCGTATTCATCAGTCCGACACAAAACTAAGCTCCTTTTTCAGAGAATCGTTCCTCGCTACAATACCCGATAAATCGTCGTATTTTTGTTTTGAGTTAATTGATTATGCGTCGATTATTTTCACAGTTAAAACTTCCTACACTCACTTCTTATGTAGCTTTGAACCACCGCCAAATTGAAACCTATAGTTATATGAACACCAAAATAAGATCATCTCTTTTTAATTTAAATTCAACAAAAATTTTAACTTTTGCTGGCCTCCGAATCGATACCCATTTTGATATTTGGATGTTTTTGCTCATATATCTACGAATCTACATGCTACATAAGGACGCCATCTTGAAATTATGAGCCTCAGTTTTTTACAGTTTAGCCGTTCCCTGGTTATATGCAATGCTTTCCCGGTTCTAACGATCGTTTCGCCTAGTTCCTAAAGGAGCGTTATAACGTGTTATGATGCCTATGGGAGATATTTTATAACTCAACCGGTGCAGATGGCTGTATAGATGCTTTGCATGTATTCCATTCCTGTGTTTGTCTATTATTGTTAGTGAGGTCGGAATATCCTGCTCAGCTTCTGAAATACAACTTCTGTTGTAGTTGTTGTGTGAGAATTTGCTCTAAGTATTGTATTCATCTGCTTTATCTACAATGGAAAATGGGATCATTAGTAATAGTCTAAGATACGTATATAAAACGACCTTCACCGATCGAGTAACCGGACGAAATGTGTTTTTTATGAATTAAAATATGTTAACGAATGTAACGGTGATGGGTTGCCTAATAAAATTCTGTCAAGGATGTATTTAATTAATTATATAAAAGGTTATTTTTTTCAATACCTTCACCGATCGAGTAGGTAACCAAAAAAATTTAACACCAATTGAAAGTCCAAAGTCTATAAAATAATCAAACGTAGGGTTGCCTACCTTTTTCTTGTCAAAGCTATAGGGTTGCTTAATTTAAATAGGTGATTTAAAAATGGTACCTTCACCGATCGAGTAACCAGGTAAATTATATATCAAAATAAAGATAATTTTTTTACGAATACGATGGTATACGGTTGCCTGTGCAAAACTTGTCAGAAAATTAGGGTTGTCAAGTGTTGAAGTTTGAAAAGCCGATATGGGTATCAACTTTTCAAAACAAGTCTTAGTTTGGCAAATCTTGCTTCGAGGGGCGCACAGGGAGGGGAAATACACGAAAAATTTGTGTCCCCCCCTCGCGATCGGACACCTGTGATCCGAAAAATCTGAAAAAAATCATGAAAGTAGGCCTTGATGAGTACAACAACAACAAATACGTGAGAAGCCGCAATTCACTCAACTTTGTTAGTAATAGTATGATTTACGGATTTTATGTTTTCTTGAATAAAATCTTAACGGTACCCTTAAATTCAATGAAATTTAGTACACAGATGACAATTAATAAGATGGAACTATCCTAAAAGTTTCATAAAGATTGAATCATAATTAGCGAAGTTATAGCGGTTTGAATTTCCCTGTATTACTATGGAACAATATGCGCTGCATTTATTACTATGGCAACATATGGCTATGGAACAACATGCGTTTTTTACCGACTCAAACACTACAGTTTTGCTAGGATTTGCATGAAAATTTCAGGAATGATAGGTATCATGAATATCTTTGAGGGTCGGTTCAGCTAGTGGTATCAGTAATCGTAAAACAAAATAGTGGCTGTTTTAAATGCGAAGATTGAATAATTTTGAGTTATTTTTTCCCAACTTCAACGTTTAAGGTGCATGCTTTGAACACTTGATTCAATTAAATGAATGACTGAAGATGAGTACCTACAATTAATACTCATAGGTGAAACAAGTCGAGGAGCCAGGAGAGAGCTCCTAGCAAAAGGGCTTTGTAACCATTCTAGGATTCGAAAAAATTGGCCACTAATTGATGATAACAGTACAGGAGATTGGCCCCCGAAACAAAATTCATCAAAGGTAGCCGATATGAGTATGAAATGAAAGTTTTCATGGCAGCTTTTCCAAACAGTTCTTTAACTGTCAGTTTTTGCTTCAATGGGAGCACAGGGGGGAAAAACATGAATCATCTAGATGAATAATCACCACGGGAGATATTTATGAATATAACAATAACAAAAACCTCAGAAGTCGAAATTCGTTCAACTTTGTTAATAATAGTATGATCTTCGAATTTCATATTTTCTCGAATAAAATCGTCTTTGACATGTTTCTTGATTTGATTCGATCTGGTGACTGTATTTTGTAAAATGAATACAAAACCCTTCTGACATGAGCGTAGGTCTGTTTACCCAACTTGTTTAGATCTTATATCTTTTGCTAACTACATTCACATTTTATCAAGCCGCTCATATTGGGAAAAATAGCAGAGATCATATATGAGGAATTAATAAACGCTCGCATAAAACGCAATTCGAAAAGGCATTGTAATTTTCAATGAGATAACAACTCAACTAAAATAGCTACAACTTACATAAATTCATTCACCTTAATCCGTATGAATGCCTTCCCTACAATTTAATTTATATGCAAATTACATGTGTTATCTATGTTTTAGCAATGGCAACGAAATTTCGGCACTTAAAATCGAGCACCAACGAAATTCTATCCCTGTTCAAGCCTACCCAGACACAATTGAATGAATGAAAGTTTAATAATCGCATTACAATTCATTGCACATCTGTCTTTAGTTGCCTAATTATTATTACATCACTGCGAATAATCGGAGACTACACACACGACAAGCAACGATTCTCGCGTCTTGATTTATATCGAGACGTCTTGAAAGAATTTTGTTATTGTTTCTAAATCGGTTTGATATCCGCATCCATTTGAAAACGTATCGAAATTGAAATTATCAACAATAATGGAAATAATGTTATCTGTTGCCAATTTCGGATTGAAAAGCTCCCGTTGAGTATAGACAGTACGGAAATGTATAGTATGAGAAGTAGCACATACTCGTTGGGGTTGTGATTATCTCTGCCTTATTCTATCCGCGAAACTGTCCGTTAATATCTTTGGATTGAGTTTATTGCGCTGAAAAAGCAACGAAATTAATTTCATTATTGATATTAAGGATGAGAGTGTAGTAGTGTTCTTTAGTTTGCGTCATTGGGAATGACTTGAAATGGAAAAGACACCCAATTCGTTTGATTAAAACATTCAAAGACGATTTAATGTAAAATTGCAAGCCATTAATTAAACTAATTAGGTTTATTGCTAGCTAGGTGGTTTAACGCGAATGATTTTTCTTTTATGAGTGCAGTACCCCATGTCTTTAAGTGGGAGGAGAAATCGAAATTTCTTATTTTCTATCCACAATAACAGTAAGGAATTACATTTGTAAAATGAAAATTAATTACCAGATTACCTGTGTTCTCCCCTAAACGAACATGTTCAAACTAGCCTATGTTAAGACGGCTTCCCGAAAGGAGCAAAACAAGGGGTGGTTGACAGCCCACATAACTTTGAAGGCTGCGCGAAAGAAGAAGGCTGGCAAGACAATAAAATTTTGCTCTGTAAATAAGTAAGAAAATTATAATATACTTTGCTAGTTAGGCAGAATAAAAATGACCGAAAACAAGTCGCAAAATGGAAAAAGAAGGCGATGAAAGTTAAATGATAAGAATAAAGGAACGAATTCGTCAAGCTACATACTAATTAGTTGGAGTAACATAGAAAAATTATTTCTGAAGGAAGAAATCTCAACGTGTTAAATCTTACAAGCTCATTAATAATTTGAAAGGGTTATATATAAGAAACGACTATTTTATCAGAAGAAATCTTCATGCAAGTTGTTATACTAGAAGTTTGAATGTACTGTACAAGGCTTCTTCGGATATGTTGAATAATTACTTGTTATCTGGAAAAAATTTTTTTTTCGAGTTATAGGCAAAGAGTATATTTCTACTTGGATGAAGCAATATCATTCACTTCCAATAAGTATTCCCAATGATCTTTTCACTGTTGATGGAGATGATTGGTATAATTATGCTAGCATAGTCTTAGTTCTGACCAATCAAAAAGATCTGCATAAAGCCGTGAACTCTCTGACTTCTGCACCTAACTATGTCACTTTGAATTCGCGCAATTCAACTAGGTCTAGGGTGAACCAAAGCTTTAATGATGGAATAGCGGTTTTTTTTTATTTGGAGGTGAATGTCATTTACGCACTGAGTGTGGGATTCCTATGCTCACCAGCGACTGGAATACCCATTAAACACTGTCTCTATCAACCCAAGAACCCAGCCTGAAACTGTTTGACACACAACTTCGGGCCATGTCTGATTTTGTTACGCCGAGAGGTGCCTTCAAGCTGGGGCATCTCTTCTTCTAGCGGGAGGCGAGGGAGGAAGGTGAATTGCCAGACAAGTGATCCTCCAGCCTCAATGCCCCCGGCTGCTGTGGTTTCCATTTATCTCTTAGGGCTGCTCAAACATAATGTACCACATAGTTCCATTTGTCAATCGATCAAAGCATCACTGCGACTACACTATCCGGGGTGAGCTCTGCCATCTTCTGATAGAAGTTTTGTCTTATCCTGTCCCATTTTGTGCCCGCAAAAATTGTGTGGCAGGCATCGTCTTCCTCTCCATTCTTACCACGCCTTCGATTTAGCCATGGTCTCACATTCGAGATGAGGCACACAGTCTACCTTTCCTTCTTCCAATTGACTTAAGGCTGCTGCCAATCGTTGAGTGAGCGCTGTCTTTCCTCGCGGAGAACCATCTTCCTCGCGTCCTCGTTTTGACGCAGATAAATAGGATGGCACTCTCTAGTAAGGAGGGCTACAGGTATCACACCTACAATAACTCTCACCGCCGAATCAGAGACTATCGGATACGAAGATGCAATCCTCAGTGCTCTTCTTCTCTGTACCGGTGCCAGGCGTTTTCGGTAAACATCCTTACTAAGAGCGTCGCCCCATATTTCTGCTCCGTACTGTAGCACTGTCCCAACAGGACTCATCAAGAGGCGTCTTCTTGATGGGTTGGGTCCCTTTGCGTCGGTCATAAGTCAACTCAGAGCCGATACTCCCGAAGCAGCCTTCTTAGCCCTTGCCCTGATTTGCTCAGAGAAACTCATCTTTGAATCGAGAAGTAGCCCCAGGTATTCCATCGCTGGCTTTGATTCGATTAGTTTGTTTCCCATACTTTTCATCCTTACTCTAGGGATTCTCTTTTTTGTCAATATGACCACTTCGGTTTTCTCCAATGCTAAACTGACCACGCGAGCAGTCATCCAGTCTTTCACTCAGCACATTAGCATACCTAGCCTTAGTTGTAATTGTTCTCTAGACGCACCATCAACTAGAGCCGCAACATCATCCGCATAGTCTGTCAAGCGTAACTCATCTGGCATCTCCAATCCCAGTAGCCCGTCGTAAGGCACGTTCCACAGGCCTGGACTAAGAATAGATCCCTGGACAAAACCCGATGTAACTTCCATCCTTCATTGGCTTTGTGTAGTGGCATAGCAGGTTTCGGTTCTTCAGGTAGTCCTTCAGAAGCCACATTAGATATTCTGGAACTAGAAAGGGGTTTCCAGCGTATTTAGAATATCCACCCGTTAAGGGGAGTTGAAGACGTTCCTGACGTCAAGTGTCACCAACAAGACGATCCGTCGCTTGGTGCGGCTATATGCCTCCACCTTTTGGACCGCGCGCACTACCTGAAGTGACCTGCTCTAAGGCCAAACTGCCGATGAGATTGTTCCCCAGCAGCACCTATCACGTCAGTGAGTCTTCTTTTAATCAGTTTGTGGATTCCAATTACGGGTCAGAGCACGCAATGCGGAAAAAGGAGTGAAGGAGTTGTTCCGCCCAAACTGTAAGTGTGTTGGGCAGTTGCACTAAAAGAGCAAAATGATAATAACGGTCAAAACCCCGCAGCACCACGTTCATGGTTAAAAAATCAAAACGTGCTTCTGAGAGGTTAAGGTTTTGATTTCGTTCTTCGTATTGTGAAAGCAGCTCTCGGATCTAAATTGCAAAGGTAAAACTTATTTGTTGCGGAGTGAAAACCAGTCCAGTATAAATTAGCGACTCGTTTGCTTTATAACTGATGTTTATAATGTCTCAAATGAATACGCCATCACAAGCTGGCTGCCATAGTAGAAGTTGGGACCGTACGGTTACAAGACAAAGTACTCGTACTTATAGTTTCAAAAGATTTCGTGGATCATTTAAGAGCAAAAATCGAGAAATTCCGCGGTGAACTCAGCCAAGATATAGCTGCAAACACTACAGCAGAAAGGATTGATCGGATAAATGCTATACATGTGGCAAGCTACACACAACTAAACAAACAATTGAAGTATCTGCGGGATCAAATTGAGGAAAAATTAGGCTTCACATGAGAAGAAACAGCACCTACGCAAAGCAATGAGCCAACTCAACAAAAAGTGGAACCATAAGCAGCAGATGCTGGAAATTTTATCTGGCAATAAAATATTGTTGTGTAGGGTGACAATGATTAGCACCAAAATCAAAGAAATTTCAAATGTTTCAGTATGGCCTGACAATCTAGAACATCTTAATCTTGCTAATTATGGAAGCGCAACATTCGGTAAGTGAAATGTAGCTGCCACAAATGCAGATTACACAGTGAAAGTGCTAGCCAAAGTTATGAACTTGAAGAAACCTTCTGGTGTTCTGTGTGCACCGATCTCCTTAGATTTGGATTGATTGATTAGAACTTATGTGAAACTGAATTTGATAACTACGTGTAAATTATTACTTATTTTGCTTGAGCGAAATAGTTTAATACAAATTAAATAACAAATGTTTGATTAACTAAAGATTTAGTGGGATCAGCTTATGCAAGAGCCCCCCAATAACGAGCGTTTGTCGGAGTTGAGTACCCTTCCTTTTTTTAATTTATTTATTACATTTGTAATGATTTTAACTTTTCAGATCGAACGCGGAACTGACCTCTCATCGGTTCTAGACGTTAAGTCTGAGTAGTGCCAACGGATGGTACCAACAGGTCAACCAATCCGTGCACCGTAACCCATTCACGCGGTGACTGCTTGTCGGCCAGCTAGTTCGGAGAGTTATTTCGTTATTTCATTAGAGTAGTTTTCGTCGGTTTAATTTCGAGTAGCACGACGCGAAACCGACTTCAGCGGATTTGTCGAAACCCTACCCTCGCGACGGCATACTTACCCTACACTCTCTGTTCCCACTGAAAAAGAACGAGTCACTGAAAAGGAAAGTCGTGGGTTATCTTAGCAATTCATTTTTAATAATTATAAAGATCTTGAACAAAACATCGATGTAAGTATAAAATCAAACAATTTCAGTAACTTCTAGTTATTTAGCGTTTTCGTTCTTGTAATTCTACTAATTATGGTGAGTATAAATCCAAGAGAAATGCCTACACTAAGGTATTTCCCTATGAGCACTTGTGCTTAACTATTTTAAAGTTTAGAGTAGTAATTCTGAAGGTATAGTCTTAACCGACCAATTTGGGATAGAATACAATTTACAAATAAAGCTCAATATATTAAACTTAACTCACTACACTCCATCCGCTGAGAAAGATAAATTTATTCCCATTAAAAAAACTAAAGAAACTCATGCAAGTTTATGTTTATCTACGATTATCTATACATGCACTTAAATTATCCAAAAATTCCCTAATACTTATATAATGGGAAAACTTAACTTTTGCAGTCATTGTACCCGTAAATCATTAGGAGGAAACATACACGCGAATTAGTTTAAGCATTTAGGTTTTATAAACTGAGGATTTAGTGAATTTAGGAAAACTAGAACATCGCTTGCAATCAAAGCAATATAAAGTTATTGTCGAAGTACGAGTATTAGGTTCATGCAACTTAGTTTAAGTAATCTGAAATTATCTGATTCATAGTAATGTTAAGTTTAATCATAGTTAGCTCTCATATTAATTATTATACGTATTTATCAAATGTTAGTCTACTGGAACTCCTATGCTATGTGACTAATGGAAATAATTGTTCCGTCGAAAAATTAGAACCTCGTTTTGCACTCAGTATATGCAAGGAACTTTACATGAAACTATTTAAATCTAACAGATCATAAAATCAAAAAAAATTGAATGGAGGTTTGAAAAGTTACATATTGTAATACCCAGATTAAATTCGTTATGTGATTTACATCTTTCGTTCAACCTTCATCCTCAGAAAAATACGACAGCATAAATCACTCTTAAATATAAGTGAAATTAGAATAAAATATTATAATTAAGTAGCTATGTAGCTTAACAATACTCATTTATTTATAGTTATTTCTTGATTCATGGATGTTCTATCTGTTTGATATATATTTGTTGTATCGCACCTTAGTTATTTTGAAAATCTACAAGTCAATTTGATCTTGGTTTAAGTAAAACTTAGAATGGTTTAGTGGACTTGTATTAGAAATACAATATTAATTATTATTGGAACTATTTTTGGAAGGAACTACCAATTATTTAGGATTTTTTTTAGAATAATCGTTCAAGTTACATTTGGAAGGAGCATTTATCGTGGATGATTTTGAAGGATGTTAAGGAAGCTTTAATGAGAAAAGAAACAGCGAGAAAGTTTAATTTTCGAAAAAAAAGGCCATCAATCATTTAGTAAAAAGTAATCATCAACATTATTTAAACTTCTTTCTCGTGGCAGAAAATAAATATTGCATCAAATAAATTTTTTCCGGACAATAGCACATCTCATCGTTATTATTAATATTTATTTTGGTTCATCTACGTATCACATAGATAGTGCAACAAATCATTACTTGAGTTTGACAAGCTATTAATTATCCTCCAATGGTACGAAACAAATATCTAGCAAATATATTAAAATTTTATAAATCTAATAATAAATGTAAATAGAATTTTGTCAATCTTTTTCTTCTTTTGTTTAAATAAAATCCCTAAAAATATATTTATAGATCATCCAATTATTATTCTCATTTTTAATTCTCTACTTAGCTTATTACTTAGCTAGAAGAAGCATTAGTAATCTAAAGTTAATTGCCTTAGCTGCCAATAACCGATTGCACTCTGAACTATCTGGCAAGGGTAGGAGATAATATTCACTTTCATTGTTCTCATCTGTGAATATGTGTTTGCAGATCTGAGTGTTTACTTTCATTTCCGAGAACGGTCCCCTTAAAGCAAAGAAGTGTATGTGCAATGGGGTACTTGTCTTACTTTTCAGTATGAGCTTTAGCTCAGGATAGTTGAGATTCTCATCAAAATCACCACGAACTATGTGCACATCATTTGCCAGCGTTTTCAGATAATCATATGATTAGCAGGTTAATTCTTCAGAATTTTTGTAGATGGATAAAAGAAATAATTTATCAACACTTAAAACTCGCTAAATTTTCAGCACGTTCAGTTGGCTGGAATCAGTGCCTAGATATAGTTCCTGACTTCGAGCTGAAAAATAGGATCAAACGAAGTCAGCGAAATGCGAGTACATTCGACGTTTGCGAGAAAGAAAATTACTCCTAGAACTAGTATCAACCAGACCAGTTATGCTACTATTAAAGCCTTCAACTTCTGCCACTGCTGATGGTTTTTCAGCATTGCTGCTTTCACCCGCATGGTCACCTTTCGCCTGACTATTATCTTCTTGTGCCTTTCCGCTCACACTAGACAAAATATTGCTAACACTTTCTAAGTCTTTCTTATCTAAACTAACCTCTTTCATAATTTGAGCCTGTTGATCTTCTTTCTGTCGCAGTAAATGGGTCAGAAACTCGTACAGCAACTGATTTTGTGCGGCACTTGATTCAGCCTCTAGCAATTGCTTTCTTTCGTGCATAAATTGCCGGTACATAAGATATGATGCATGCGCCCAGGAACCAATAGCTTTTAAAATTTTGACGGCAGGCTACTACATCGATGTGGAATGTGCAAGTCCCCAAGAACTACAACACGCATTTTGAAGAATAGTTATCAGAGTGCAAAGCTTCAAGTTTGTCCAAGGCTCCTATTTCCTTCGGTGTTTTCGGCGAATCCAATTCATGGGGCGAGTAACTACAAACAACACATGGTAAGATGACTCTTAATAGTTTTTCATCACTCACATTCTTATTGCTGTTACTTAGCCAAACGATTAACCAATGTCCGTACAATAGCTGCAATTACCATGACCCGTTATTTTCATACACACTTCTCGACTTTTACGTCCAACAAGAGGTGCCAAATTCACTGACATCTGTCCACATCAAAGTATACTGACTGCCATCACCTCCATGTGGCTGTCAAATCCACCGGTTGTCACATCGGACAAAACAGCTGTGTGTGGAATGGCACGCCGTATGGCGGCAATGTGCCTCTCCAGTTGTCGCCAGTGGCATAGTTTTCTCGATGGCCACGGTGGAGGGGCATTTCCAGATGGCTATGTCTCGAAATGTGCCGGGGTTTGGGATTAATTCTATATTTCGAATATTTGTATCCACAGATCTAAATATTTGGACAGAAAAAAAATATTTTCTGCGCAACGATATCCGCACGACAGATGAAGTCCGCTGGCACTTTGAGGACATATCCATCTGGCCGGTTGCAAGGGTTCGGGATCGGAATCACTTCGATTCCCGGGCGTAGGCGTCACATTACACATTGCATTTGAAACATTTAATCCTTTTCTTTTATATAACAGAAATTGCGTACATTATACATCGCCGAGGTGCAGGGAGCTTCGGAGGGGACGGAAGAACTGGCAGCTCAGGACGTGGTGAACTCTACTATGAGCATCATTACGACTGCTTGCTGCGCTTCTATGTCCCGTCGAAGACCCCGGCACGGCAAGCTCCCAGTGTACTGGTGGTCAACTAAAATCGCTGAAAAGCGAAGGGAGTGTCACAAGCTTCGACGTGAAGCTCAATAGGCGCGGAACCGTGACGAGCCATGTAACTGGCTGGCAGCATACAAGTCGGCCAGGAAATGCCTTCGCAAATTGATCAACAGTAGCAAGGCTCGCTGCTGGCAAGACCTAGTGGACAATGTGAACAAGGATACATGGGGCCTTGGCTACAAGCTAGTTATGCGGAAGCTTGGTGCTCTACGGAAGCCTTGTATACATGACGCGGAAAAGATGGACGCGATAGTGCGGGGACACTTCCCCGCCCATCCCGTCCGTGTTAACGCTATCCATGGTGAAACAGCAGTCGAGCGTCCACTCTTCATACAGCTGGAACTAGAGGAGGCAGTCCTTTCATTGAAAGCGAGGAAGGCTCAAGGTCCAGATGGTGTTCCAACTGAGGTGTTACGGCTCGTCAACCACCATTGTCCTGGCTTGCTGCTCAGCACATTCAACGCTTGTCTACGGGACGGAGTTTTCCCGGTACGATGAAAGGTGGCGAGGCTCGTGCTGATCAGCAAGGGGAAGGGAAATCCCGAATCGGCGTCTGCATACCGCCCGTTGTGCATGCTAGACATGGCTGGGAAAGTGCTAGAGAAACTCTTCAAGGGAAGACTCACTGACGTGATTCGTGCTGCTGGGGACCTATCTCCTCGGTAGTACGGCTTTGGAGCAGGACGTTCTACCATTGATGCGATTGTAGAGGTGGTGAACGCGGTCCAAAAGGCAGAGGCATATAGTCGCACCAAGCGACGGATAGTCCTGTTGGTGACACTCGACGTCAGGAATGCCTTCAACTCCGCTAGATGGGTGGTTATTCTGGATACGCTGGAAAACTCTTTTCAAGTTCCAGAATAGCTAATGCGGCGTTTGAGGAACTCCCTCAAGGACCGAAGCCTGCTCTACTACACGACACAGGGCCAACGAAGGACGGAAATTACATCGGGTGTTGCCCAGGGATCTATCCTTGGTCCGGACCTGTGGAACGTGTCTTACGACGGGCTACTGAGACTTGAGATGCCAGATGCCAGCTTGGTCGGCTATGCGGATAATATTGCGGTTCTGGACGCACCGTTGAACAAGCGCAACTTAGGCTAGGTGTGCCAATGCGCCGAGTAAGGGACTGGGAGTGCTTGCGGGCTCAGTTTAGCACTGGAGAAAATCGAAGTGGTCATCTTGACAAAAAAAAAAGAATCCCTAGAGCGAGGATGATCAGTATTGGAGACATACAAATCGAATCGAAGCCATCGGTGAAGTACCTGGGAGTACTGATCGACTCGAAGATGAGTTTCTCTGAGCAAATCAGGGCAATGGCTGAGAAGGCTGCTTCGGGAATATCGGCTCTGAGTCGACTTATAGCCAATGTAGGGGGACCCAGCCCATCAAGAAGACGCCTCTTGATGAGTGCTGTAGAGAGAAGAGGAGCAATGAGAATTGCATCTTCGTATCCAACAGTCTCTGACTCGGCGGTGAGGGCTATTGCAGGCGTGATACCTGTTGCCCTCCTTGCTAGAGAGCGCCGCGCTATTTACCTGTGCCGAAACGAGGATGCGAGGGAGATAGTTGTCCGCGAGGAGTGACAGCGCTCGCTTAACGATTGGCAGCAGTCTTGGGTGCATTGCGCGAAGGGAAGACGGACTGCGTGCCTCATTCCGGATGTAAGACCGTGGCTAAATTGAAGGCATGGTGAGACTGACTTCTATCTGACCCAGTTTTTAAGCGGACACGGGTGTTTTCAGTCTTACCTGCACAAGATCGGTAAGTCACGGTCCCCCAATTGTCGGTTCTGCCCAGGTAAAGAGGAGAATGCCTGCCACACATTTTCTGCGTGTACAAAATGGGTCAGGCTTCGAAGGGAACTCTACAGGGAGATGGAAGAGCTCACCTCGGATAATATAGTCGTGGTGATGCTCGAATCGATTGACAAATGGAGCTAGGTGGCACATTATGCACGGGCAGTCCTTGAAAATAAAAGGGACCCACAGCAGCCGGGGGTGCTGGGGCTGGGGGATCGATTTTCTGGCACTTCCTTTTCCCCTGTCCCTTTCCGCTAGGAAAGGGATCCTGCAGCTTGAAGGCGCCTCACGGCGTAACAAAACGAGACCAGGCCCGAAGTAATGTTTCAAATGGTTCCAGGCTGGGTTCTAGGGCTGACATGGGAGGTGCTTAGCGGGTAGTCCAGTCGCACATGGGAGTTCCACACTCTGTGCATAAATGGCATTCACCTCCTTACAACAAAAAAAATTATACAAAATATATATTGTGTATTATCGAGATAATGATAGAGTTCTGATTTATGTAGTATCTATTCAAAGTACATCCATCCGTGGAATATGTGTAGCCGACCGCGTTTGTCACTTTCGGGCAGTCCTTTTGCATTACTTATTATCATGATCTTGTTTAGTAGTAGTATTTAGATGGCAACGATTTGATATATTGTTTTCTCTCAACTTATTCTTGTAGTAAAGTAGTAACAATATTAGTTAGACAAGAAGTACTGATAAGTTAAGATAGACTCGGAAAAAAAATTTGTTTCTTTAGAAAATGCTGTATTATATGATAATCCAATTGAATTGTTATTAAATTACCGAAATATTTTGGTTGTGAATTAAAAAAAAAACATTCAAAAGGAAAAAATTTTTGTTGTGAATCTAACAAAACAAAAAAAGGATAATAAAGGAAATATGTAGTTAAATTATTACCTTCAGTCTTCTTACTCAAATCTCGAACGGTTATGGAACCCGCCACGTTTGCGGGAGAGTTTACCCAATGGCTAGCTCATCCACTGATGAGCTAGCCATCGGGTAAACTCTCCCTCCTTTTTTGCGTTCCAGGGGCTCTCCCCGAAATGCTTGGCGTTCGGATATGGGCCAAGACATCAATTCAGATCCTTGATCTGGCTGGAAGAGATACATGGGGACATTGCCACCATCTAGATGCCCCACGCTTATTTGTGAGCCGCAAATTTTCATGGCAATTATGGAATTGCCTCAAGTCTCACGCGCGGTTAACCGGATATTGGCATCGCGTTTCACTTGTAAATTCTTTCGGTATGTTACCCGAGCCATTGACGCCTATCAAGAGCCAATCGCTTCGACATTTCAGTCGACTGTGGTCACCCTATAATTTGTAAGTGCGAGAAATATTTTTGTTGTAGACCCTTGTGCTGTGGGACAACCCGTTCCACGACACTGCAAAGCTAGTTTGCCAGCGCACTTACGCGTCCCTAGACAAGCCCATCTTCAGTTGAGCATCAATCTTTCACTTGCTGAGACAGCAATCCACCGCTGCGGTCCTGAATGAGCACTAACTTTCCATAAAACATAACTATATTTTAGAAAGGGATGGTATTGAAATTAATTTAGATGAAAATAGATTCTATGTGATGGTTTGCAGAAACTGGATCTGATTAGAACTCAGTTTGAATTGGTTCATCTACCGAACGCTGAGAGAGGGGGCCAAAAACTTTCAGAAGCCGTTGAAGCAAAAGTTTCCAATTTCAAATAAATCCTGAACGGCGAATCCATTCTTCACTTCTATGAAACATCGGCTTCAACGGTGGAAAAAGGAGCAAGGCCCGGTGGCTTTTTAAGAAAAAAGATTCAATTCACAACGGGCTCCACATAAATCCTGTGTTCGATAATCCGTTGCTTATCTCGATCAGTATATGTAGTATAACGGCTCATGTCTCTTTGATGACTCTTTCATTCCAGATAAATTGATCAAAATGCTAAAATTATCTGTTACAAGTTTTTGGTTAGACCAGTTTTGACATATGTATGTCCAATTTGTAGTGTAAAAAGGTAGATAAGTGTCGGTTAAGGACTGCAGCGATGGTCTGCTGATTCGGCGAAAGATGATGTGAAGACCCGCCCAGATTAGTCTTGTCTCGGGACGCGTGAATGCACTAACAGGCGAGCGTTGCCGTGTCGTGGGGTGGGTTCTTACCCCCCTTGCACAAGGACCCACTAAAAAAAAATTCGAATCACGAATTAGACCATGTTAAAATAAAAAAATGTCGATCGACTGGTGTCGAGGCCAAGGTAACCTACAAAGGATTGAAATGCTTGTTAGAAGAACAAATTGGGCCGGGTGAAAACGGACGGACTTACTTATGGCTCTTATTATGAAATAAGAGTGGGGCATCCAGATGCAAGCGGTGCCCCCTCGCACCCTCCCAACCGGAACCAGATCCAAACGTAGAAGTGGCCATGTATTTCCCATTTGAGTGAAAAACTCATACAAACATAATTTGCATGACTCTTTCCCTCACATGAGGAATACAAACCCCGGAAGAGCCCCTGTTAAGCGAAAAAAAGCGAAGAGCGCGCCCGATGGCTAGCCCATTTTATAAGAGGTGCCTGCCATCGTTGCGGGTCCCATACCCGGGAGGGTTTTCAAAGAATAAGGAAAGACTGAAGGTATCGTTTTAATAACTCATTTAATTAATAATTCGAATTATCAGGAAAAAAAATCATAATTTGCAAGAGAAGAATAATTATCATCAATTATAATTTAAATTGTCAAGTAGCGATTTCTAAGAACATAAACTGTGAAAACGGGAAAATGAAAATATAATAATTTTTTTAAATGGCTGAAAAATTAAAATACTCAAATTCAGTTTTCACAAATATTCTTAATTTATTTTTGTACTTTAAGTCTACAATTTGATTTCAAATAAAATAGGAATTACAAAAATTATGAAAAAATTTTTTATCTTCATGAAAAAGGGGTGTAGATTTTTAATATATATCCGACAATAATTTTGTTTTCTTTTCATATATGGCAGGAAATATTCATATTTTGTCTGTTATAAATCTATAAAAAGTTTGATTAACCAACTCCTAAAGAAGAGAAGGTTATCATTTTATTTCATGTTGTTTATTTTTTTTTCATGAAAAATTTTATTGAAAAGTTAAAACTTTGAATACAGAAATCAACTTTTCATGTAAATATTGAGTATAAGGAAAGAACAAACTTTAGATGTAGGTTACGATAGAAATTTGTGTCTTTTTCATTTGTTTTTATATATTATTATTTTTAAGTTTATTCTACTGCAAAAGTTTTATTGTATATATATATATATATATATATATATATATATATATATATATATATATATATATATATATATATATATATATACATATATATATTTATTTATTTACTTCTTTACTTGAAAATTCTATAAGCAAACAATGAACAAGAGTATATATTTAGCAAAATGTCTCAAACGAAATATTTGTTTTTTTTTTTGGAATTATTATTTAAATGGAATATTTACGTAAAAAAATATTTTCAATTGGCGTTTCATGCGATATGTTTTCTTTTCTCGTCTTTGGTTAACTTTTTTTATTTTTAGGATCTAGAGGATTTTAAATATGTTATATTTATCAAGGAAAAAAGGTTGAAAGAAAACTGAATTATTAATATCTTTAAATTCAAATAATTCTATTGAGAATATTTTTAATTTTCGTTGAAAAATATAAAAAGCTGCAACATGTTTTACTGAATTAATAGCAGAGTAGTAATAAGTCATTAAATATTTTGAAGTATTTGTGTAGTCTTCTTGTGAAAACTTTTAAAAATATTTTAATTTTTTTTGATATGTTTTGAAATATTGAAAATCTTATTGAAAATTACTTTAAGCATTTTTTAATATTTATGACCATTTAAAAACCTTTAAATATATTTTTTTTAATATTAAAATTCAAAAAAGTTTTCCTTTACAAATATTAAATATTTTTGCAGTGTAAATTTCTGTTTGTACAATTTGAAATACTTTCAACACATCTCGTTAATAATTTATGATATTTAAATAAATTTAAAAATATATCTAATTTGAATGTTTTAATTTATGCTCTATCATTGATTAAACACAATTTTGAACAATCATTTCAAAGTAAATATTTTATGTAATATATATTTTATGGAAGAATAAATGCATTTATTCAAGTATCATTTATTCAATTGGTTTTTTGAAAAAGTCAATGATCTGAATTTTGAAGAGAAGTTTTAAGTAGAAAATTATTTGCATTATGCAGTTGTTTATGACTATGGGGGAAAATGTTTTAAATTATATTGGTCAATTTTTAAAGGAGATTTTTGTGGGGGAAGTCAATTTCATTTTTAAATTAGTATCTAAAAATAGAAAATGCATTATTTGTTTTATTTTCGCCATTTCTTTTTGAATGCAAATGAAATTGGCAAGAAGCCAGCATACAGCCAGGGGGTGAAGTTGCTTGAAAAATATATTTTGAAAATAAAACACAGGTAGCCTAAAGGTGGGGTCGTTTCCCTACAACGGGGACCAGTTTCAATTCATCCAATTTTTATGAACACAATACAAATACCGACGGGAGAGAAGCAATAATAAATAAATGAATGGAATTAATGTGGTAGATGTTAAAAGTGTACGTCATTTGAAAAAAACGAAAGATAAAAATAGTCTAAAGGTCAGAACGATGATATTATCGCTTGTCTGGCTGTTCTGATATTTAATATTATTACTACTTATCTTGAACGGTATTCCCGTTGAGTTTCTCTGCTTGCAATAGAAGTTCGGAGTTATCTTTAGAACGTGTCAACTGATCAACATTCAGGGTTGTCCCTTTCCGACAAGAGATGAACGCCTCCCAAGTTGTTTGTATGTAATGTCGATGCCTGTAAAATCATCAATACATCTTCTTCCTTCCCACTGGAACTATATGCTATGGTGTATTGTTCTGCACTTCAAACAAATGCCGAAAACCCAAATCAAAGGAAATTCAAACTGTCACTTTGTGGAATTATTCACTGAAATTCGTTTCAGCTTTGAGCCAAAACAGGACGATGAAGAACGCACTAGATTTCTTCAAAGCCCGAAATGAATTTTTCGCATAATTACAGTCTCGCCTGTGTTCTTCGAACCAAAGAAATTCCGCGACACAAATAACGGCAGCGATGCCGAGCCGAGTCCCGAAAAAAATATGTCTTGATCTCGAGATTTTACGCGATGCAAAGAAAGCAACAAAACCATGGTCGGCGTGGACTGACTGTTGAAACTTGAATTTCTTGTTACCTTCTGGGCCCCAATTGCGATTTGCAACGACTTGAGTTCGTTGGGGTTTAGGGCAACCACGGAGTTTTGCGCGACTTCCCACTTCTTGATCCTGCGTCGATTTTTCGATCGGATCATGTTCAACGGACTTTATGGTGGGTAGTCGCGGATTTGCGTATTGGACGGCGAAAGTAACTCAGTCACAAACAACACACTCTTGGGATGTCCTGCGTTGGCTTTATATCATTTCAAGAGAAATGCGAACGGGTGGTCCAGTGTCGAACTGGGATGATTCTCGTTGGGTTGGAGACAACTTCGAGATCGAATAACGCAAAACCGGGGTTTTCGATCTTGCACTTCGCGATCCTCTCGAGTTTAATTGGTTTTCACTGTCAGGCCCTTCCATGCACTGGGCAGAGTCTCGGGAGCACACGGGTTGGATGCCGGGCAAACTTGACGTTTCACGGAAGCGGAATGAGCTCTTGGCTGGGTTTAGCGGCGAATATTGTTTGGAAGATTTTCCTTTGAGTTGCTTTCGCTTGTGGGGTTGGAATAGAACTCAATTGATTACACAACGAGGTAACGAAAACAATTTCATGCAATCTCCCTATGTACAATTTAAGCCGAATGCCTGCTAGAACTTTTAACTCTTAACACTTTGCCGAAAAGCACAGGGACTGTTACTCCACTCAGTTGAGAAAAATGCACCGCGATCAGCCGAACCGCCTTGCTTGTTGCTCTTCGTCACCTTACGGAACCGCTCAAAAATCAGTCGACGAGCCTCCCATCCACTTTCCATGATATTGCAAAAGTGCAATCGTGGAAGAGCTCCGTTGGGAAGGGAGTTGCTGTGTCCAGATTTCAATTGCAGATTAAAATGATGAACATTATTTTAAATTTACAATAGAAATCTGGAACAGCAATATGTTGGTTCTCGAGCAGCTTGCTTAGGTGACTGCTAAATTATCACAAATTCGGTATGATCAGAGCACTAGTATAATGAACATATTATAAGTTTTCGAAAGGAAATATCTTCGCACATGTACTAGTCTGTACAGAAAGCCTGAGATGAATTGGAAACACTAAATAGGGTTTTCCAATAAGAGGTGTTATTTTGATATTAAAAGAATAATGTCATTTTTTAATAAAAATGATCGGATGTTTATTTTATTATAAAAAAAAAGATATGCCGTTAATAGTAAAATATAATTATTAGGCAAATGACCACCACGACCACGCTTACAGGACCATATTCATTACATGAAAATTTCCATAACCAAATCGCAAAGTGGCTGCACTATGTCCTCAATAGCCTCACGAATTCCATCTTTGAGGTCTTAAATCGACTCTGGGCTGTTGACGTAGATCTTCTCTTTCACGTGGCTCCAAAGGAAGAAGTTGCAAGGTGTTAAATCACAAGATCTATTCAAAATAACATCTCTTATTGAAAAACTCTATATATAGAGTCTAAAAAATTTATCAAACTGCCAAAGTGATGAGACTCGGTACATATATTTTGAAGCTTGTTCGAAATCATATCGTCAAGTCTGTAATTGTGGTTTGTGTATTAGGACATAAATCTATATATTTTTTATTCTGATGGTGCCCCGCTCATATATCATATATAAAGGGTGATTCATTATATGGTGTGATTTTTAATAGGCTTTTTTTTGATAGATCACGCGTGACTCCTGCCAAACTGTAAGGTAATTTTTTAATTCATCAAGAAATGGTTCAGCTGTATTAAGAAAATCAGCGTTCTGCGAGAAATATTTTTCGAGCTTTTAGAGCAACTTATGGTGTGAATCGTCAACCAACTGAAATCACTGTAGCCAATACCATCCACAAATTTGAAATCCAGCATACATTATAGGATGATCATGTGATATCACACCTTTACATTGTTTTCTTTGGTGTCTTCAGGGGTAAGCAAACTTCAATCGATCCTTTTTTTGTGGTAGGGAGGTGAATGCTATTTACGCACAGAGTGTGGGACTCCCATGCGCGACTGGACTACCCACTAAAAAGGTCCCCTGTCAACCTGAGAAAATGCCAGAAGAGCGATCCCCCAGCCCCAGCGCCCCCGGCTGCTGTGAGTCCCTTTTATATTTTAGGACTGCCCGAGCATAATGTGCCACCTGGTTCCATTTGTCAACCGATTCGAGCATCAACGCAACTATATTATCTGGGGTGAGCTCTCCCGTCTCCCTGTAGAGTTTTCTTCGCAGCCTGACTCATTTTGTGTACGCAAAAAATGTGTGACAGGCATTGTCCTCCTCTCCTGGGCAAAACCGACAATCGGGAGACCATGACTTACCGATCTTGTGCAGGTAAGACTGAAAACACCCATGCCCGCTCAAAAGCTGGGTCAGATAGAAGTCAGTCTCACCATGCCTTCGATTAAGCCACGGTCTCACATCCGGGATGAGGCGTGCAGTCCACCTTCCCTTCGTGCAATTCACCCAAGACTGCTGCCAATCGTTGAGCGAGCGCTGTCTCTCCTCGCGAACAACTATCTCCCTCGCTCCTTTGGAAGCCAATATTACTCGTGCTATTCGCGAGATATGGTCACAGTCATTATTTAAACAATATAATCTTTAAAAAGTAAATGTAAATTATTAATCATTAATTAATCATTAAGTTATTATGTATTAGTTGTAAGCTCAAAGTACACTCTTTTGTTGTATTTTTAGGTACATGTAATTTTTAACGCAGTTTATTAGTTTATTCTCCTTTTTTTTTAATTTATTGAAAATGTGTAGTAATTTTCATTTGATATTGTTTGGCTTTTGTTTTTTTGATTGAATATTGTTTAAATTTAGAGTGCCATGTGGGTTATTAAGTTTTTAAGTAACCTAATGCTTTGATACTTGCCTAATTTTTTTATAAAATTCATAAGGATGGCACCAATAAAGCGCATTTGAAATTGAATTTGAATTCGATGTAAACAATCGATTCAAATAAATATCATATGATTATCTAAAATAATGATGAAATTACAACAAATTGTATTAGTCGTAGATTGGTTTCAAAACGACTCGGAATGCTGCATTTTCATTTCATCAGTTCGAAGACGCCAAAAAATGCTGAATGAGATATCAAACCATCACACAGAAGTTTCAGTTGATTTAGATGGACCGTAGCAGTCTTTGCGTATAGACATCTTTTAAATTGCTCGTGTCGAAATATTTCAAAAATTAAATAAATTTTTTAAATTTTTAAAAAAACGTCAGTCCCAAGTTAATTTTTATCGGAAAAAACTAATATTATTGAAGTAATCGACTCAGGAAATTTCTATCGAATATTTTTTACTTCGATTGGTAAAGAAAAACAAAGAACCAAAGAAAACTTCAGAGCCACTGGTATAGAGGAGCCCGACGGCTTCCCACTGTTGGGGCAACCTGGGGAAACGACGAATACGAAACTGGCGGTAATCACCAAGGAAAAACATAACGAAGAAAACTCCAAAGATGAACGGTGCAAGCTGCAAATAATAGCGGACAATCAACAAATGGCCAAATTGCGAAAATAAAATGATGAGCTAAGGCTAGAGATACAGTCCCTCAAGGATCTATTCAAGAAAGGGATGAAGCCTCATAAGATGCAGCCGCAAAATCAATGGCAACAGGTAACAAAGGTGAAGAAAAGTGCAAAGCAAGCAATTCCAGAAGAAGTTCTAAGTGCTGGTGGCACCAACGAGAGTCAAAACTATTTTGCAGCGCTGGAGGGTTTAACCGAAGAAATGGAAATTGAAGAAAACATCGAAGGTAATTCTAATCAAGATAATGAATTAAATTTTATTCTATGCTGGTTCCTCTGAAAAAGCTTCCAATAAGACAGAAAAAGTTCCGCCAATCAACGAGTTCAGACAAAGCGAAAAAGATATGGTTCGGTTATTGGTAACCGAAAATAAACTAGCCAATTTCGAGGTCGAAAGAGTTTATACCGAAAAATTAGCTATCAGGACGAAATCAATGGTTGATTTTAAGTCAACTAAAGATGCGCTAAATTCTGGGGAGGTTCCACACTTCACCTATACCCCGAAAAGTGAGAAGAATCAGACCTTCTTGGAGAAGGGTTTGGACTGCGGAGAGGATATGGTCGATCTTTTGTTTGAGTCAAAACCTTTGCGACAAGATGGTCGATCGTAGAAAGGAAGAATTTACCACTTTAGCTGGCACAAATTGCAAATAAAAGCAGTCCAAGTGCCCTTCAACAAATAAGGTACTTGAATTTTAGAGTGGTGAGGTGGGAACGCCTCCAGAAAAGAGAGGTCAACCAGTTTTACCGGTGTCAAAGATTTGGACATTCGGCTGCCAATTATGTCATGCACTATTGGTGTGTCAAATGCAAAGCCGTTCATGCTTCCGGTGGTGCAAATTGGCTCAGACGGAACCCAAAGAAAATAATACTGCGTTAACTGCGGTATTTTTTGTCATCAAGCATCATATCGAGGATGCTCCCGATATCAAGGTGAAAAAGTTAAATTTGCTCCAAAGAAAACATAAGTACACCGTAATATCATACCTTCCATCTTCATCAAGCCCGGAGTATCATTTGCACTCGCCCCTAGAGGACCAGCAGAAAATGCGGTTAATAATGTAAGTGGCAATAATGAGCTGCTTCTCAAAATTTACCAGCAACTTAATTCTTTAGCGGAGTGAATCGACGAACAAGATTCAAAAATTAACTTTGCTTTTCAGCGTTTAGGTATTTCAAATGCCTAATAATAACTTGTCATTCAGACATATTCCCATGGATAGGCTTCACCACATCGATCAACGCCAACTCCATTGTTACTATAATATACACCGGCGGGATTATCTCCTTGAATTCATTGCTAAGCAAAAGCCTGACATCATGCTTCTCACTGAAACCCACCTTAATTTATGGCATCATGACATTCAAGAATTTTTCATTTGTAAGAAACGATAGGGTAATAGGTGATGGGGGAGGTGGCACCGAGATATTGGTTCGAAGACCCTATTGTTTCCAAAATATTGAAAAAGTCGAATTCAAAAGCTTTGAATCTCTTGAAGTGTCCGTTATCAAAATCTCACTGCCAGGTGGGGATAATCTCTTCGTTATCTCTGCTATGCAACTGGTGGAACTGTTCTCAAGCTCAAAGAGGAACTCAATTCCTTGTTTGAAATACTCGAATTGAACAGGCTGCATAACTATTATATTCTTGCTGGTGACCTGAACGCCAAACATACATCATGGCTGAACGCCACTAATAATCCAAGAGGTTCTGAAATCCTTCCTGAAATCGTGGATAACAGAGAACCAAATTGAATACAGATGCAATCTATATAGGTCAGAGTTCCCAACATACCCTAGGACAAATTCATATTTGGACCTCTGCATTGCAGACGCAAGACTTGAATTCAACTTTAATAGTCCTCAACGGAAACTGCAGGTGCTTCCTTATGATAGTGACCATAATGCAATCGTAATGGAAATCAATCATCGAAGGGATGATCTCTTCCTCATTCCAGTTCAACACGAAAATCATCGGTTGGGGAAAGTTTCAAAAGAAGTTTAATCGAGAGTACCAGAAGCAATGTCCTCCTTCTGAGTTGGCGATGCTTTGCTCAATGGTTTCTAATAACAGAAATCTAACTGACGATGAAATAGATGTATATTTATCGAAGTTAGAGAAGCTGACATTGGAAACGATTGAGAAAGTAGTTCCCAAGATTAAACATCGAAACAATATGGAAGGATATGAAATACCAACCAACGCAAGGTTGAAAAGATTGAAAAGCCTTCTTCTCACACGCGTCAACAATATATACCGACGGTTTTTGGACTACAACCATCCCTCATTGGCTCGATTAACGTCAACTCTATTGTGAGCCTACATCAACGTGACTGTCTCCTGGAGTTCCTTGTCAAGCAAAAGCCTGAAATCATACTTCTCACTGAAACCCACGTCAATTCATGGCACTGCATCACATTCAAGGATTTTGAATTCGTAAGAAACGATAGGGTAATAGGTGACGGGGGTTGGCACTGGAATATTGGTGAGAAGACCCCATCGTTTCCAAAATATTGAAAAAGTTGAATTTAAAAGCTTTGAATCTCTTAAAGTGTCCGTTATCAAAATCTCACTGCCAGGTGGGGATAATCTCTTCGTTATCTCTGCTATGCAACTGGTGGAACTGTTCTCAAGCTCAAAGAGGAACTCAATTCCTTTTTTGAAATACTCAAATTGAACAGGCTGCATAATTATTATATTCTTGCTGGTGACCTGAACGCCAAACATACATCATGGCTGAACGCCACTAATAATCCAAGAGGTGTATTCCTGAAATCGTGTATAATAGAGAACCAAATTGAATACAGATGCAATCTATATAGGTCAGAGTTCCCAACATACCCTAGGACAAATTCATATTTGGACCTCTGCATTGCAGACGCAACACTTGAATTCAACTTTAATAGTCCTCAACGGAAACTGCAGGTGCTTCCTTATGATAGTGACCATAATGCAATCGTAATGGAAATCAATCATCGAAGGGATGGTCTCTTCCTCATTCCAGTTCAACACGAAAATCATCGGTTGGGGAAAGTTTCAAAAGAAGTTTAATCGAAAGTACCAGAAGCAATGTCCTCCTTGTGAGTTGGCGATGCTTTGCTCAATGGTTTCTAATAACAGAAATCTAACTGACGATGAAATAGATGTATATTTATCGCAGTTAGAGAAGCTGACATTGGAAACGATTGAGAAAGTAGTTCCCAAGATTAAACATCAAAACAATGTGGAAGGATATGAAATACCAACCAACGCAAGGTTGAAAAGATTGAAAAGCCTTCTCCTCACACGCGTCAACAATATATACCGACGGTTTTTGGACTACAACCATCCCTCATTGGCTTTGTTCAAACTACACCTGAAGAATGTCCGGAACTTAATTCGTTCATACTTCAGGAGTGAGGTCAGCAATCAAGAAGCTGAGAGGTATTAGCCCACAGGACCCAGATGGCGTTTTCACGAAAGCGAATAACTTATTGCGTAAGAAGTCTCGAGTGAAGGCATAAAATCTTGTAGTCACTAGTGATGAGATAAATATTCTCGATAGGGGTGGCATCGAAATCGATAGTACGATTCTGGATAGAAACGGAAATAGGATTATGTATGATGGATTGCATAAATTTGCCCTGATTGGAACTCATTTCGAATTGGTTCATCTACCAAACCCTGAAAGAAGGAATGAAATATTTTCAGAGGTCGTTGAAGCAATAGTTTCTGACTTCAAATCAAGTCTGAATGGCCAATCAATTCTTCGTTATTTATATTTTTGTCAGCTATGAAGGCTTGTGTCTCATATTTCGCAGGATAAACAACAAGAAATCATGTGGTACTGACGGTATTCCAAATATAGTTCTCCGACATTTGCCTGAGGTTGCTATAGAAATTATTGCATATTGTTCAACAATATGTTGAGCAATTCATATTTCCCAAATGAGTGGAAAAAAGAAAAACAGAATCTTCATGCCTTAAAATCTATCGCCTAATCAGTTTGCTGCCTAACATCAGCAAGGTGTTTGAAGTGATACTCAACAGAGCGTTAAACGCCCACATTGGAAATATGAGTTGATGCCGAATCGCCGATTCAGTTTTCGTACCAGGCATTCGACCACAGATGCAATAATGAAAGTAACCTCAGACATCTGTTGGAAACTAAATGATAGACAATGTGTTGGTGCATGTATCATTTATATGGAGAAAGCCTTCGATACGGTGTGGTTAGATGGATTAGTTTTCAAACTTCTTCAGGACAGGTTCCCCAGACACCTTGTCGCCATGATGTGCAATATGTTATACGGGAAATCATTTGTTGCAACTGATGGAAATCTGATAAAAATGTGCGAATTCAAGGTCTTGAATGTTACTGCGCCTCTGCTCTTCTCAATATTCATTCACAAGCTATTGAACGGCTTTGATTTTAACGTCTCGCTAAAGTGATCGTCGATATCGTTTGCTGATGATCTGATCATCTATACGGCAGACCGAAAAGCTACAATAGTTCAGAGCAATTTACAAAAAATGTTCAATGCAGCTCTACACCGACAATTGGCGAATGAAAATCAATGCGCAGAAGTGCGAAACAATCTTCTTTTTGACAACGCTGCAGGGGGTCAGTCAAGACCTGAAACGTAATTGGATACTTCGGTGTTCATCTTGATCAGCATCTGTACTAAACTGGTCATGTCAAAACCATGCTCAGAAAAGCACAAAAAGGTATGGCGCTTCGACGACTCTTTCATTCCAAAAAAATTGATCAAGAGGTTAAAGTTATCTGTTGCAAAATGCTGATTAGACCAGTTTTGACATATAGATATCAGATCTGGTACAACCATAGTGCTAGCTAGTACTATGAGAAGATTAAGAGTTTTCGAAAGGAAATATCTTCTGTACATCGAAAAGAAGAATTTATCAAACTGCGAAAGCATTGAGAGTCGATATTTTCATATTGAAACTTCTTCGGAATCATATCGCAAGATCTGTAACTGTGAGGAAAACCCCTAGATTTCACAGCCATTCCACCCTACAGACGGGTATATTGTGACTTGCCTCGCTACTGGCTTCGTTCCTCCAGAAGCATTTGGACAAAAATCGATATGTTTTTGATTCTGACGGTGTCCCAATCATATATCACATATATAGACGGGCCACCGATATCAGGATGTAACATATTAGGCATAGGATAAAAGTTCACTGTTGTGTTAGTAATATAAGTAATTTTTGAATAATGCTGGTTTGTTTTTTCTCCTTTTTCCAATTGAATCAAAAAATATGAAATAATCTTAATTAGTTTAAATTTGCTAGTGTTTTTTTCATTAAATGTATTTCATTGATAACGTTTAAATTTGGTGAGCCGTTCGGGACATTGTTTTATTGTTTTGAATTTGCTTTATGTTCTTTTTAAAATTTATAACGATTGGTATTGAATAAAGCGCTTTAGACTTTGACTCTGACTTTAACGTTTCAGTTGATTCTGACATAATATGTATCTGCCAAGCATTCACTTAAAACAGTACATGTGTGAGGGGCCTCCTAAAATTCAAATTCAAAAGCGCCTTATTCAATACCAATCCGAATAAATTTTAAAAGAAGGCCAAAATGGCTGTCTAAATTTATACATTATCAATGAAACACATTTGATGAAAAAAATAACAATAGCAAATTTAAATTAATTAAGATTATTACTTTTTTTTATTCAATTGGAAAAAGAAGAAAAAACCAACTAGCATTATTCAAAAATTACTTATACTACTAACACATCAGTGAACTTTTATTTTATACCTAATATGTTACACCCTAATTCTAAATATTTTCAATCAAAAAAAAAAAAGTTAGGTAAAGAGACCTACGCTCATGTCAGAAGGGTTTTACACCCAACTTCTCAGAAATGCAGTCACCAGCAATTAATAACGTCAAGAAACATTTCGAAGAGATGTGCACGCTAAAAAGAAAATCCATTGTTTTTCTACTTTCAACAGTCGCCATTTTGTTGCAAACCGAAAAAAAATCACTCAAATCATGAATTCTCAAAAATATTAATGTTATTGACTTTATTTGAAATTTCAAGAAGATCAAATCAAAACTGCAGTGACTGATTCGATGGAAAGTCCATAAAATATCAAAATCATGTGTTATTGTTGTTGTAATTGGAGAAATTTCGAACGGCTATAACTTCCGTGTATATCATTCGACTCAAACTTACAAAGTTTAAGAACCCTTAGTAGGACCACGTAAATATCGAATTTCGTTCGGTTTAAGGGTACCGATGCGATTTTATTGAGGAAAATCTGAAATTCGAAGATCATACTATTATTAGCAAAGTTGAGCGAATTTCGACTTCTAAGGTATTTGTTGTTGTTGTTCTCATAAACAACTACCACCATAATTTTTTTCAGTTGAGCTTTGAAGAGAGCACCACTTTACACCTGCGTACAAAATTTGATGTGTCTAGCTTAAGTAGTTCGCGAAAAAAGTGCTGTGACACACGGACGGACAGACAGGTCGCGATTTTAGTAGGGTTTTGAAAAATTATTTTACAAAACCCCCAAAAAAACGATATCTTATACTGAAATCCATCCCTAATTTATAATATAAATAAACAACAACACTAGATGTGAGGGGCCTCCTTACAGATAGCAATATAACATTTCGATGATTTGACATAAAATGTAACATTAAGATTCGGATGTGGTCATGAGCTCAGTTCCAAATCACGCCTAGCTATTTCAAACCAACTTTCATTTCAACTTATTTCAAAAACTCTACGAAATTATCGTAATATTTTTCATAAAGTTGAGACTACTGCCAACCCTAATAGATCGTGCTGTGAAAGTAAGCGGGCCATGAAATTTGAGCAAATACAAAGATTTTTTTTCAATTTACCGATACTGTTTGTCTGAATGATTATGCATTCCATTCACAAAAACAAAAAAAAAATTCTTTGCTCAGAGGAATGCAAGTTGTGAAGCGAAGGTTTTTTTTTCTTCATACAAATAATAATCAGTTTTCAAATGTTTCCTTGAAGTGATGATGAAACCATTTGAACTTGTTGTCTTCATTTCACCTACAAAACTCAACTGAGTTTGAGTCAATGATCTTTAAAATCTAATAAATTATATTTGCACAAAATGTTTTGCTTAGTTTTAAATTTTATGTGCGTGGTTTCAAAATGTTTTCCTCTACCTGAAAATAAAATATACACTTTCTGATTAAATTATGTTTTAAAAACAAATTTTCCATCGAAATTTTCTGTCTGCATAATATAAAACTGACAAAACAGTTTAAAACATACAAGCAATGAAAAGAATTTGAGTATTATTTCCAAGATTTATTTCCATGACCAAACACATACTAGGATAGTCAGGACAATCAGATTCTTGCAAATTCCTTATTAAATACGATCTTCCTTACAGAAAGAGAAAATAAATCATATTTATGTGCTTGCATCCTTTTAGGTTTACATTTTCAGGGTTTAAGTTGTTACTTCATGCAAATTCCATCAGAAGCTGATTTAAATATATTTCGTATACACTTTGGCTTCCCAGCATAAAGTTGGTATTTTTCTATTTTCCACTAAAGAGGATTCAGAATTCGCTGTGTGCATTCCAAGTGATAAAAATATCCGGTTATTTATATTTTCAATTTTCACTTTATTTTTAACTGTTTGTGCTTTCTAGGAATCATATCTGCCGGAAAAAAATTTGAACTCTAGATTTAAGTGCAATATAACAAGAATTTGGGTGGGCAGAACTACGCTCATGTCAGAAGGGCTTTGTACTCATCTTATATAATACAGACATTTACTTTACGTAACTAATGTACAAACTCAAGAAACAATTCTATGATATGTACGAGCATGTATGCTAAATCATAGTTTTGTAGAAAATCATCTTTAACTTCTAGTTAAGAGGCCGCCGTTTTGTTGCATTATTAGAGCAAATATCATTTAATATTGAGGGTATCAAAGTTATTCAAGTTATTCATCTTTTTTGAAGTATTTAAAAAGGTTCGATCAATAATGTAGTATCTGGTTGAATCAAAAGCCCATAGAGGAGAAGACCGCACGTTGTTGTGTGTGTGTGAACTTCATAAATCCTGCTAGTATTAACAAAGTTGAGCTAATTTTGACTTCTTAGGTGTTTGTCGCTGTTGTGCTCAAAGAGAAATACCGCCATAATTTTTTCAGATATTCCTGTCCACAATTGTCGAATGGCAAGGGTGGGAGCACTCAACATTTTTTCGTGTTCTTCCGCTTCCCGGTCCTACCCCATTATCGATATTGACATTTTGATAACTGATATCAAAAAGTCTCATTTGATATCATACTCGACTATCTTCGGTGAAAAAATTAATTAATTATATGCGGGTACCCCTTAAAATCATTTGTAACTTTCGTCGGCTATAAAAGGACAACTTCTGAGCTGTTCACAAAATCTGGTGACTCTAGCTTCTCTAGTTTCTGAGAAAACATGCTGTAACCCACTGATGGACAGACGGACGAACAAACAGGTCCCGATTTTAATGGGATATAGTTAAAAAAATTTTTAAGAAAACCCTGAAAAGAAAGCCTTTCAGTTCATCGTTGAATGAAAGAAAGATTTGCACATCCACTTCATAGCAGGAAATAAAGTAATTTTTTTAAGTCTTAATGAAAGATTTCCCGATGAGTGTACGTAATATAAGTTTCTCTCAATGCTTCCGTTTTTTGTTTGCCAACTCAACCATCAAAGTAATTTTCATTTCAACGGAAGTACATCAAATTCGCGGAAAAGATAAAAGTTCAAACTTTGATACGAGCATTTGAAGTATGTCCTTATCGAATTCATTTCACCGAAACTTATAATAAAGTTGCCTGATTGAAAGTTTTACTATTCAGCTTAAGATTTGAAAGTTACTCCTTATAGTGATATAATTTCGAGCATTATTGTTTTTCAGTTAGGGGAATGAGAACTATGGTTTCAGAATATAATCTTCGCCCTTGAACTGGGATTATTTTTGCAAGGATATTCGGTTCAGTTTCATCGCTGATGAAAACAAGATTAAGGAAAAATTTGCATCATATTTCAAGAACCTCCTCAATCCTCCACACAGCTCCAGAACTTTGGAGCCTATAGATATTTTCAGAGGGCTTCAGTTGGCTCCATCAACTCTGGATGAAGTTTGTTTCACCATCAAAGCCGGAAAGAATAATAAAGCACCACGCATCAATGAGATTTTAGTGAATCTTATTAAATATTGTAGTAGCGATGCTCAGAAAGCCATCTATAAAATTATCCAGCACATTTGGCAACAAGTAATTATATTCTCATGCACAAAAAAGGTGACTAGCTAAAGTGCGAAAACTATAGAGGCATATCACTACTTTGAACGGCGTAAAAATGATATTTTCAAAAATCCTAGGAAATAAAATCAGATCATTCGCCAACAGTCTTATGGGGAGAGTTGCCTTTAAGCAAGAATACGACAGTATTGATTGTAACGTACTGTTCCAAATAATGCTTTGCTTTGGCATTCAATCTAAATTAGTCCGTCTTACTAAAATGTCAATGACGTCGGCGACCTCCCAAGTTCGCATCAATAGCCAGTCCGCCAACGTCCTTGAGACAAATATCGGACTGAAGCAGAGATATGAGCTGGCCCATGGCTATTCAATTTGGCTCTGGAATATGTCACAAGAAAGCTACCTGTCGATACAAGAGGTACGTTACTATACAAGTTGAACCAAGTGGCAGCCTGTGCGAATGACATTAATATTTTGTCACTGTCGCTAACAACTACCAGAGAACTCTTCCTGAAAATCAACAGTGAAGCAAAGCTAGTAGGACTACAAATTAATGAGAATAAAACAAAGCTCATGACGCAGTCAAGGAAAAATACCTCAAGCACCCAAAGTATAACGTGAGCAAATTTGTGTATTTAGGCGCCAAAATAATGAGGACCAGTAATGAAAGAGATAAAATACGCCAAAGAATGCAGCTCACAAATAAAATATTTTATTCACTTTTGACGATCCTGAAGATCAGTTGTATACACAGGAGAACAAAGCTCAAAGTATACAAATCTGTGATAAGACCTGTGTTATGCTATGCGTGTGAAACATGGACCCTAATCCAGGTATCCGAAAATAAATTGAACGCATTTGAGCGTCGGGTCCTGAGGTGGATGATTGGATCGAAACTAGACGGGGACCAATGGTGAATTCAATATAACAATGAGCTGTATAAAACGAGCCAAAGGTCTCAATGATTGTAAGACTGCGGAAGCTGCAATGAGTTGGCCACATGAATCGTATGGAGGAACAACGGATACTCAAAAGGTATTCATTCAGAGAACTGAAGGGCGGACCCCAGTGGGGAAACCGATGAGATGCTGGTCTGACTCAGCTGACGAAGACGAAGTTGTTCTGAAACATGGGGTACTTTGAGTCAGTTTAATTTGGTACCTCAACTCTTTCATGTCTAAAATCGGCCAGGGAATACTCGCCCGTAGTTCACGTCTAGCATTTGTTGGGAACAGACTTGTTTTTAAATTGCTCCTGTCAAAAGTATTCAAAAATTAAATTAATTTCAGTCCGAATTCGATTCTTATTGGAAAAACATAATATTGTCGAAGCAATCGACTTCAAAAATTTCTGTCGAATATTATTTTATTTCGATTAGTAAAGAAAAGCGGAGAATTCAAAGACCACTTCAGGATCGCTTGTATGGAGGAGCCCGACAGCTTCGCCCCATTGGGGCAACCTGGGAAAACGACAAACATGAAATTGGCGGTAATCAACAAAAGAAAACATAATCAAAAAACTCCGCACATGGCGGACGCAAGCTACAAATAATAGCGGACGATGGACAAATAATCAAATATAAAAAGAAAATTATGAACTAATGCTGGAGGTACAGTCTCTCAAAGATATTCAAGAAAGGGATGAATTATCAAAAATCGCAGCCGCAAAATCAAGTGTAACAGGGATCAAAGGCAAAGAAGAATGTAAAACAAGCGATTCCAGAAGAAATCTTAATTGCTGGTAGCACTAACGAGAGTCAAAACTATTTTGCACCGCTGGACGGATTAACAAAAAAAAAAGGAAATTGAAGAAAGTATCTAAGGTAATTCTTAAAATGACAATGATATAAATTTTATTCAGTATTTAAAAAATGAAAAGAAAAAACCACCAAAAGGCAGAAAAAGTTCCGCCAATCAACGTAATCGAACAAAGTGGAGGAGATATGGTTCGGTTACTTGCAGCCGAAAATAAATTGAGTAATTTCGAAATCAAAAGAGTTAATGCAGAAAAATTAACTACTAAAACGATATAACTAGTTAGTTTCAAGTCAGCCAAAGATGCGCTGGGTTCTGACGAGGATCCATATTTAACGTTTACTGCAAAAAGTAGAAAAAAATCAGACATTTTTGTTGAAGGGTCTGGTCTCTGAAGAGGATACAGTTGATTTTCTTCAGATGTTCAAGGAAGCTGCACCAGAAACTGAATTTAGTTATGTCAACACTTTTGCGGTAAGAAGATTGACCGTAAAAAAGAAGAATGTACCACTTCATCCCATAAAAATCACTAACAAAAGCAGGCCGAGTGCCCTATAATAAATAAGGTACCTGAATTTCAAAGTGGTGAGGTGAGAGTGCCTCCAGAAAAAAGCTGCCAACTACGCCATAAACTATCGATGCGTAAAAAGCAAAGATGTTCGTGCAACCGGTGAGAGTAAATTGTCTCAGACAGAGTCCAAAGAAAAAAAAACCCCCGTTGGCAGCACCAGCCGGAAAGATAAATTTCTCGTATGTAGCGTAATGTTTCGAAAAAGAATTTGGCTTGCCTACTACTAGACTTCTTACTGCGATTTTCGTAGCACAACATGGGTATTTGCTAACATAAAAAGAACTTACCGACGTTCGTATTTCGAGACCCTTTATAGAGGCGCAAATATTTCGCTAATAAAATTGAGTTACACACGTATGGATCACATAGTGAAAATCGGAGGATAATAAATTGTAAGAAACATAAAAATACAGGTTTCGTCCATCTCACATTTTTCTGTTTCACTGTGGTTATCACATGAAGGTGATAACTTGTCGGCTTAAATAGTTCAAATAGTTAATTTCAAAAGATTTCCATAAAAGTTTAATCAACACTTGCGTTGCTAGTAATATATACATTTTCAATTCTTTTCTGAGCCATAAGGGCCGTCATTTTGAATTTTTAATGAAAATGGCTGCTAAAAATATTAAGCTGTAAGCTTTCGACTTTTTTATTTGTCATCCGATTTGCATAATTTTTTGCTGGTTAAATGAACTTGCCTTAATAACTGCAAATTTCAAGTTTCATCGGAATCTATTGAGAAACTTGGCTGCTAGAGGGCTACAGAAATAAAAAAATGTTGTCACCCCCCTGCATGGGAAGACCCCCCTTAAACACCTTAAAATATTTTCTTGCACTGCAAATTTCGAGAGGCACCATTTTTGATCTACGTAGAAAATTTCATCATGTGGTTTGCGAGAAAACTCGCTGTGACGCACGAATAAACGGACGGGCGGACGGACAGACAGATAAGTCACGATTTATAATTTTTTAGCGTGTTGTAAAAATATTTTAAAATGGTCTGCTTTATAAATACTTCCAAGTTAAGTTATTTAAAATGTTTCCATGAAAAGTTGTTGCTACTAAAATAGCGCATTGCGCTTATCTTCTGAACTTTGGGGGCCACCATTTCGAATGCATGCATTTGATTTTCGATTATTTTAAGTCTTTGTGCGCTGGAACCTCATCAATCAATGTGCCGAATCTCGTTCATATCGGAGTTTCACTCTAGACAGGGCAAAAGTGTTCAATTTTTAGTGAAACTGGCAGCTAAATATATTAGGTTTTAATTTTTGACTTTTTTATCTTTACTTCGATTTTAACAATTTTTTGTATATTATAAGAACTTAGTGCAGAAATCCATAATCTCAAGTTTTATCAAAATCCGTTGGAAAATGTGACCACTAGAACACAAAACCTGGAAAAATCGCATATTTAAACCGATCACCAAATTGCGACTTTTAGAAGCCTTTGAAGCTTTGAGCTGCCACTGGCCACCATTTTGTTTTCTGTGACCTGACCTCTAGTTTTTTACATAATTCTTTAGACACTTGTAGCTTTTATCAAACTACCAAATTTCATTAACATCGGTTGAAAGCTTTGGTCACAACTACAACAAAATATTGTACGTTTTTCGACATTTGAGCGGGCGCCATTTTGTTTCAGACGAGCTGACTTTAGGCTTTTATCGTCAGATTCAGCATATACATCAGTGAACCTTTGTACCAAATTTCATCCAAATCGGAGCTTAACTTTGGTCAGAACAGAAATCACGATTTTTCGTCTAAAATGGCCGCCATTTTGTTTTCGCCTGGCCGATATAGCTGGTTCACGATCTTAACCGAGATATTCATTCAATACACCTTTTCTGAAAACTTGGTGAAAATTGGAGCAAAATTGCAACCTCTAGCGTGGTCACAAAAAATTAAATTTATTCGTTTTGCCTAAATTTTTTTTTTGCGCTTACTAAAAAACGCTGTGAGAAGAATGATATTAAAACACGATGCCTTTTAGGTAAATTTCTCGAGAGAAATTTACCTATTGCGGAGAGCATCATATATATATATATATATATATATATATATATATATATATATATATATATATATATATATATATATATATATATATATATACGAGTATATATATGGGATATAACGAAATTTGTGACCACGCTAGAGGTTGCAATTTTGCTTCGATTTTCACCAAATTTTCAGGAAAGGTGTACTGGGTAATTATCCCCGTGAATCGGCTGATCAAAAACAAAATGGCGGCCATTTTAGACGAAAAATCGTGATTTCTGTTCTGACCAAAGTATAGCTCCGATTTGGATGAAATTTGGTACAAAGGTTCACTGATGTATGTGATGAATCTCACAATAAAAAATCCAAAGTCGGTACAGCAGAAACAAAATGGCGCCCGCTCAAAGGTCGGAAAACGTGCAAAATTTTGCTGTTGTAATAGTGGTCAAAGCTTTCAACAGATTTTCATGAAACTCAGCATTTAGATAGAAATTATAAGTATCTAAAGTATCGCGTGAAAAATTTGGAGGTCAGGTCGCAAAAAGCGAAATGGCGGCCAGTTGAAACTCAAAACTTCAAAGGCTTCTAAAAGTCGCAATTTTAGTTTGATATATATGAAACTTGGTTTCAAGATAGGCATTACTTAGATCTACAGTTTTTAATATTTTGGTGATCATGCATGCGCAAATTTCGAAATGGCGGCGTTTTAAATATGCGTTTTTTCAGGTTTTCGTGGCCCTCTAGCGGTCACATTTTCCAGCGGATTTTGATGAAACTTGAGATTATGGATCTCTGTACTATGTTCGTATATTTTGCAGAAAATTATTAAAATTGAATGAAAAATAAAAAAGTCGAAAACTTGAAACCCAATATTTTTAAGCTGCCATTTTCACTAAAAATTGGATTATTTTGCCCTGTCTAGAGTGAAACTCCGATTTGAACGGGATTTGGTACATTGATTGATGAGGTCCTAGCCCACAGAGATTTAAAATTGTTCAAAATCAAATGCATGCATTCAAAATGGCGGCCCCAAAGGTCAGGAACAAGCGCAATTCGCTATTTAAGTAGCAACTGAAATAATGAATTTTTTTCATGGAAACGTTTTAAATGACTTATCTTGAACGTATTTATAAATCAGAATATTTTTTAAATATTGTAAAAGATTTTTAACAATACCCTAAAAAAATATAAAATCGTGACTTGTCTGTCTGTCCGTCCGTCCGTTTGTTCGTGTGTCACAAGTTTTCTCGCAAACCACATGAGCTAGAATGAGGAAATTTTCTACGTAGGTCAAAAGTGGTGCCTCTTGAAATTTGCAGTGTAAGAACATATTTTAATGTGTTTAAGGGGGTCTCCCCATACAGGGGGTGACATAAACATTTTTTTTATTTCTGTAGCCCTCTAGCAGCCAAGTTTCTCAACATTAAGGCAAGTTAATTTAATTTAATTATGCAAATCGGGTGACAAATAAAAACTTCGAAAATTTACAGCTTAATAATTTTAGCAGCCGTTTTCAATAAAAATTCAAAATAACGGCCCCTGATGGTTCAGAAAAGAATCGAAAATATATATATTAATGGCAATGCAAGTGCTGATTAAACTTTTATGGAAATCTTTTGAAATTAACTATTTGAGCTATTTAAGCCAAAAAGTTATCACCTTTGTTTGATAACCACTGTCAAATGTATAAACAGCAAATGTGAGAAGGGCGAAACGAGTATAAATATGTTTATAACAATTTATTACCCGCCGATTTTCAATATGTGATCCATACGTGTGCAACTCAATTTAATTAGCAAAATATTTGCGCCTCTATGAAGGGTCTTCAAATACGAACGGCGGCAGATACTTTCTGTTAATAAATACCCATGTAGTGCTACAAAAATTGCAATAAGAAGTCCAGTAGTAGATAAGCCTATTTCTCTTTCGAAACCTTACGCTACATACGAGAAATTTACCTTGCCGGCTGGTGCTGCCAACGGAGATTTTTTTTAATTACAAATAATATATTTCGGGAGTAAATGTATTTCCTTTTTCAGTGTCTGAAGTGGGAGAATTATTTTTAAGGGCTTTGTACTAAAATATAAAACTCTATTAAAATCGGTACCTGTCCGTCCGTCTGTATGTCACAGCAGTTTTTCTCCGAAACTATACATATAGAGGAGTGGTCCTGAAAAGTATCATATGAAAGGTCTCAATGAGATCTTTTCCAAACATGTCTTAAAATTACTTTTTCAGTATCGGAGGAGGCAGGAGAAGGATGAATGTACGAAATTTAGGCGTACCTCCCTCGCAATTGGAAACCTTTCATCCGAAAAATCTGAAAAAAACATTTATGGGCACTACAACAACAAATATGTCAGAAAGGGAAATTCATTCAACTTTATTAGCAATAGTATGATTTTTCTTGAATAAAACCGTAAGGGCACCCTCAAATTCAATAAAGTTCAATAGGTAAATACCTATTTACAAGTTGAATCATTACTGGAAATTTCGAAAAGATCGAAAAGTATTTAATGAAGTTATGGGGGTTTAAATTTTCCTATATTACAACAGCAATTATACATGGCTTCCAATCAATTCAGACATTACGGGTTTGCATGAACGTTTCAGGAATTATATTTAAGGTGAATATCTTTGAGAATCCGTTATCAAAAAAACAAAATACCGGCCGTTTTAAATGAAAATATTGCATAAAATTGTGTTATTTTTGCGAAATTCAACATTTAAGGTACATGGCATTAAACGTGATTGAATCTATTTATGAATAGCTGAAGATAAGTAGCTAAAAATAATTGGTGAAAAAATTATGAAGGTACGAGTAGATCCAATAACTTTTTGATTGAAACTCGTCAACTTTACTAGTAATAGTAGAATCTGTAAATTAAATATTTTCGCCAGTAAAAGGGAATTAGTATGATTGAATTAGATGAAAGTAGATACTTAGGTGTCCTTTAAAATGTCCTTATACTCTATGAGTCTTAATAGAATGCACAGCAGTTATTACCGTTTGAGTTTTCTCCGATTACAACAATCAAACAATCATGCATGAACGCATAAGCTGAAGGTCCCAGGTTCAAATCTCGTTGGGAGCAACATGATTTAGTTCAGGGGGTTTTTCGGACAGACTATGAGTGTTCACTCAGTGGTGATATGTACTGATTTAATCAGATCATATCATAGCTGAGCAGGCACTGACCAAACCAACTTCCGAAAAAATCTATACGGTCATGAAAATGATATACTCTGACTATCTCTAAGCGAAAGCCCGAGAGGGGCTGTAGTGCTACAAAGAAGAAGACAACAATCAAATACGGTTACTACATGAGCTTTTCATCTAACCAGACACTACACTTTTGATTGTATTTTCTCCAAATATATAATAGAACAAAAAGACATTTAAGATTCGGCTTTGTCAATGAGTTTAGCTATATTGCAACAAAATATTGGCCAGTTTAAATGGAGTAACACTGGTTTTTATTTTAAAGCAAAAATATATTTATTGTATGTCCTTAAAGTTTTTCTTTTATTGAATTATTCTATACTCGTATGTCTGCATATCGTATATAAAGTACAAAACCCTGCTGACACGAGCGTCGTTCTATCTACCCAAGTTATTTTTTTAAATATTTTTCCACTTCTGCAAACTCAATGTATTTTTGTAACCAAGAATTATATTCAGGTTGATTTTCTCACAAGTAGAAAAATAAAAAAAAAAAAAAATAATGATAATAATTATCTCACGTCTAACCATGGTGGTCGCCATCACCCATGTGTATCTAATAAGGGTGATGGCCTGATCAGACTTAGTACACACGTTGAAACAACCTTCTTCGAACATTTTTTTCCCTAAAATTGTTCGGAATGATATTATAAATGCAACTCAATTATCACAAGTAATTTAAAGTATCAGAGCTATTCAGAAACTAGATCGATGCCCGCACGAATCAAAAAAAACTTTTAAGAAAAAAAGAAAACCGACTTCGAAATGCTCTAAAAAGGATGAAATAAATTTTATGGGAGCGGTGCCACATCATTGCCATTTTTTGGGTTGTGTTACGGATGGAGTAGAGAGGCATCTATATTATCTCACCCTGACCATATCAGTCGCGTGACTCACTAAACTAAGCAATCCTAAGCCGCACTTGATAAGGGTTTTGATTAACACTTCTAATTGTATCCGTAGCAGTAATTTAAGTACGAGTACTTGTAGTAATGATTTTTAAAAAGTAAAAAAAATAAATATAATCCATACTGGTAGATAGGTAGGTTGCTGCGAAAGTATATGCCACAACAGGTCCGGCGTTAATCGGACAACAACTTAATTTGGAAGGAATATTTAGTACCACTGGCCAGCAACATTCACATCCTGAAAGAGAAGATTCAACACCATTTAGTGACCAAAAGTGCCCGAGTGAGACGAGTTGTGGAAATGTACGTTGAAACAACCTTCTTCGAACATTTTTTTCCCTAAAATTGTTCGGAATGATATTATAAATGCAACTCAATTATCACAAGTAATTTAAAGTATCAGAGCCATTCAGAAACTAGATCGATGCCCGCACGAATCAAAAAAAACTTTTAAGAAAAAAAGAAAACCGACTTCGAAATGCTCTAAAAAGGATGAAATAAATTTTATGGGAGCGGTGCCACATCATTGCCATTTTTTGGGTTGTGTTACGGATGGAGTAGAGAGGCATCTATATTATCTCACCCTGACCATATCAGTCGCGTGACTCACTAAACTAAGCAATCCTAAGCCGCACTTGATAAGGGCTTTGATTAACACTTCTAATTGTACCCGTAGCAGTAATTTAAGTACGAGTACTTGTAGTAATGATTTTTAAAAAGTAAAAAAAATAAATATAATCCATACTGGTAGATAGGTAGGTTGCTGCGAAAGTATATGCCACAACAGGTCCGGCGTTAATCGGACAACAACTTAATTTGGAAGGAATATTTAGTACCACTGGCCAGCAACATTCACATCCTGAAAGAGAAGATTCAACACCATTTAGTGACCAAAAGTGCCCGAGTGAGACGAGTTGTGGAAATGTACCAACCGACTACAATATTATGTATCGTGATGAAGGATTGCCTGCAGCTAAAGATTAAGGAGGCGAGTCATCATCCGAAGCTGATCAAAATTCCGACAGCGATAACGACGATGACGAAGACAACGTAAGTGATTAAAAGTTAAGTCTCACAATATCGAACAACTCCGTCCAAGGAGAACGCGAAAAAGCGTGTGTTTGAACAAGCGTGTAGCATAATTTTAAACATTATGTGGAATTCTATTTCGCTTCGATGATTCACATCATTCTGAATTTCTCATGCTACTCTCACATTGCCGCTGACCACCTGTCACACACATGAGTCAATACACTTTAATCAGATGAAAGGAACTAAATCCAATAGAGGGCATTTTCCATCTGTCTATTCTGCAAAACATACGAGTGTAACATTTGGTATCAATTATCTAACTCTCTCAAATGACTTTAAACATTGCACGCAAATGAATATTGGCCTCGACTAGCTATTTACACAATTTTTTAAAGACGAAAATAATGAAATAACAGAAAAATATTCACTTTATCGGATAATCTCCTCCATGCGTACTTGATGGAGCGTCGTACGATCAGCAGCACTAGGTAAACTACATCATTTAAAACCCGGGGAAGCACTATTTAAACTCACGCAATTTTATTTCGCGGCATCAATAATTATTGATAAACAATTTAATCTGACATTACAAACTGTCAGGGAAGAAGTTCAACTGATTCAGCCGTGATTGTAGTAGTCGCCACCAGAGTGGTTGAAGGCGGAGTGGAAATCACGCTGAGTTTGAGTGAAACCACTCCTCGGGAATAGGAAGAACCACTCCAAAGAGGTGGCTGAGCCCGAAACAAAGAACTCGGTCGAAGAGCGGTAAAGTAGCCATTAAAGGGAGGTTATATAAGAACGCGATGAATGAAGCGACTACTTTTTTCTTGGGTTTGGCGAATTGACGGTGAAAAAGTGAAGCGACGGTGGATAAACAGAGGTCAAGCGTCAGCTGGATTTTGTTAGCAATGGCAGCAAGTGCGTACTGGACGGATTACGACATTTTGGAACAACAGAACGAAGTAAAGCGAGGAGGAAGTATTCGGAGCAGCAAGTAGCAAAGCAATTTGAATTACATCAACGGAAGCAGCGAAGAAGGCGCTCCTTTCTAACTTGTAGACCAGTAAGTTTTTCTTTTTAAGACTTCTTCTTTTTCATTCTATTACAATTGTGAATTTAAAGTAGTTATTCTCATAAAGTAACCTGCAACAAAAGATGAGTTTGCGTAATTGGAGTTTATTTAATAAAGTAATTAAAGGTAAAATCCAGAAGAAAGTAAATTTTCTTTAGATAACACAATTGAAATTGAGTTTCAAGTTGTAACGGGTGCGGCTTGGGTGGTAAATTCTAAAGCATCTTGACCGTAGACACCACAAATTATTTCACGAGCCTGCGATGTATTCACACCTTGATCGTAGTGATATTGTAAAATATAACGAATTTTGACGAGTTGTAGACTGGAATGTCATCTTTCAAACGCATGTCAGTTTGACTCAATCTGATTAGTATTGCCCGATATATGACAATAGTAACAAAGAGGCTCAATATTTTTTAGACTATCTAATATATTGTATATACTATATTTTCTTTGTCTATTTTCTGCCTTTGACTACGTTGAAGTTAGTTGCAGAAGATTGCCTCTCATTGTTTTTTGTTTTTGGATACATTAGTCCTAAGCATTAAATATCGTAAAATCTGGATTTAAACGCGCGTATTAAGTTTACTTAGATTATAATATTTTGATATACAGGAAGAATAAAGTCATTGATCAATGTTCAGAAAATAAAATATAAATACAGAATGCGATGCTGTCAAAAACTATGAATTGCTTGGCTAACCCAGTCTTTCTTTTCCAATAAAACCATTCTTTTCCAGCAGGATAATTGTGGCGAACGGTGAGCATGCCACCGAGGGGGTAGGGTTCGTGTAATTCACGAGTAGTTGGTTTCACGTTGCGGTCGGTACACGGCGCCGTGTTTTTATAAGAGTAGATTCTTTCGGTTTTGCATTCGAGTAGTGTATTTCGGGCTCCGCGTCAGTGATATTCGAGAGCGCGTATTGTTTCAGCGGTTGTTTTTGTTTCCTTTCTCCGGGATGAAAAGATGTAGTTTAGAGTAGAGTCGATGGAAGTTGTTTGACGCGTTTTAAATGGGGCATGTGAACTGGTCGCTGAGTTTTTGTATTTCGGACTTAGTCTGCTCGCGTAAGACCCGCGATTGAAACACCTCTCCGAACTAGCTAGCTAGCCAGCAGCCACCTTGGAATAAACTGAGTGTCCGGACTTCTCGACCTGATGAGGACAGTCTGTTTTCACGTTTCCAGGCTTCACGTCTAGAACCGATGAGAGGTCGATTTAGACTTCCTTCGGGCGATCTCGGATGATCGGGACGTGAGGTAAACCATTACTGCTATTAAAGAACTAGATATTAACAAGGGACTTGGACCTGATTCTCTTCCTCTAAGATTTCTTGTTGAGTGTACATATCAGATCATTTCCCCTCTGCTTACTCTATTCAACGCATCTTTATAACGAGAAGTTTTTCTTCTCATTTGACTCCGATTTTCAAAAGCACCGATAAGAAATCTATCAGAAACTATAGAGGCATACTTTTAACTTTTTTGAAGTTGTTCGAAAAAATCATTTCTGACAAGCTTACCACATTGGTTAAGCCACGATTAAATGAGCAGTAACTTGATTTTCGCAAAGGTCAATCAACTACTACCAATCTAATCTTGTTACGTCAACCATCCCCTGCAAGATGGAAAAAGGTAATTAGATTGACACTGTTTATACATGTTATGTATATATATATATATATATATATATATATATATATATATATATATATATATATATATATATATATATATATATATATATATATATATATATTATAGTCAATCATAGAATTTCGATCTCCAAACTTCTGAAGTTTGGCATCTCTAGGTCCTTACTGAGTTGGATTACATCATACCTAAATAATCGAACATAGTTTGTAAAATTTCAGAGCAGTTTCTCAAGAGAAATTATTGCCTCTTCCGGAGTGCCAAAAGGTAGCCATTTGGGTCCCCTCTTATTCAAAACTTTTATCTCCGACTTGTCTAAAATTTTAAGTGACATACCTCATCTTCTTCTGTTTGCCGATGGCCTTAAAGTATACTATACTACACTGTCAATTTCGATTTTGAGGCCACTTTTCTGGAAACCAAAATAAATTCGTTAGGAAAATGGTGTAATGATAACAGGCTTTATCTAAATGTTGGCGAGGGTTACGTTATAAGCTTCTTCAGAAAGAGTTCAGTATTCAAGTACTCTTACAACCTGAACAAATTTGCACATAAAAAAGTTGACCAGATCTCAGATCTTAGCGTTCTTTTAGACGTTGAGTTTCAAATCTCAATACAACACAATGCTTGCTAGGGCATGCAAGTAGCTCGGTTTCATAAAATGTCGTGCGAAAAAATTCTAAAACCTATGGGTCACCAAGACTCTATACACCTCCTTTGTACGCGCTCTCTTTAAATACGGTTGCATTATTTGGACTCAGAAACAATTTATTTTTTTTGCATTACCTGAAGTTTATGACCCAAGAGAACTTGCTAAATTGCTGTCTTATCAGCAAGGACTTAATATTTTGAATCTTACCTCGCTCTCATCTCGAAGAACTATCTTAAGCTCCTGCCTTCTTTTTTATGTAATCAAAAAGATAGTAAATGTCGCATCACTATCAAGCAGATTTGTGTTCAAGGAAACTATTGAACGTACTAAAAACACGCGTTTGGTTTATGAAGAGCAACATAAAACCACCTACGTAGACAACGAGCCAATTAATAGTTGTTGCAAGATTTTAAATTCTATGACATAACATTACTCTCCTCCTATCTCAAAACTTAGCTTCAAAAAAAAGAAAGATAACTGACGCATTATCATAAGTTGTTATTGTTAAATATTAGTACGTTTTTTGTGATTGCCTTGTTTCGCTTTGTAAATAAGTAAATAAAAAGATCAAAAATATCAAAAAACCAACCACAATTGATCATATCATACATGTAACATCGAACCATCCTCACAACATAAACTAGCAGCACGCAGATCAATGGTGCAGATATTCCACTCTATCTCCATGACTCCTACTAACTACTTCAACGAACTGAACAACATTCACAGAATAGCTAGTAATAATGGATGAAAAACAACGTGACATTGACAAACTTATTTCACAGTGCAAACAAAAACAGGAACGCTAACTGGCTGAAATGCATAAGAACGAACAGCAGTGGATTTAATTCACATACGTAGGCAAAAAGACATAAAAGTTATCAAACTTCCTTAGAAATACAAACTGCAAACTGCATTCAAAACTAACAACAACATTGGAAACAAACTGGAACCAAAACTGAATGACACATCAATATATGAGAGCAGCGGCATATACCAACCGACATGGAAGGACTGCGACATGGTATATGTAGGAAGGACAACACGGAAACTAACCACAAGATACAAAAAGCACTTCTGATCTTTCTTACACAACAAGACAGACTCTAATTGTGCGACGCACCTACAAAACCACGCGCATGAGCCTGACGATAAGACAAACTCTATTATATTTCTACACAAACAAAGTAAAGGACCAAGACCTGATATCCTAGTAAGGCTAAAATATATAAACATAGAAAAATAGACGGTAAAATTATCAACAAACAACTTGTTACAAATTCCGACCCAATTTTCTCACCACACTCTTAGACGAAAACGGAAACGAGATGAAACAGAACAAACGGACATCCAACGACGCAAAAAACAAAAGCCTAAAATCCCTCTGCCTGACCTAATTTAGTACTTATTTGCTTAATCAATCCTACATCTATATAAAGTCATATACTTCTACACCCTTTAGACACTGAAGATAACGCAAAGGAGTCGAAACGCGTCTGCTCACATAATAAAGCAAGGCCCGACGGCTTTTCAAGAAAAAAATAAGTGATTTTTGTTACATTGCAACAAAATGGCGATCGTTGAGAATGGAGGAACAATTGATTTTCTGTTAAATATGTAAATCTCTTTGACGTGTTTCTTGATTTTATTCGTTGTTGGCGACTGCATATCATAGGTTGAGTACAAAACCCTCCTGACGGGAGTATAGATTGGTCTACCCAACTTATTTAATAAGCGATTACCCCGTTACAAGTAGCAGTGAGCACAACGATTACTCAGCTTTAGTGTCTGTTCTATAAAATATAATTTATTTTCGGTCAGAAACCCAACGAAAACCTTGAATTTGTCTCGGTTAATGTCCATTCCTTCAAAATAATTCTCATTTAGCTAATTATTACGCTCACATCAATTATAATTGCTAACACGTCCATGACCCTTATAAAATCGATTCATAAATACTCGAAGACGACACCAATAATTTACAATTAATTATTATTTAATTGAAGGGAGTTTTTCAAACTGCCTATAGCATTCAATTGTTTAATTGTTGATCATAATTGGGAAATAAACAATTTTATTGATATTGTCACGCCACTTAAAATATTCGTAATACTATATCGTCGTAATGGTTCATTCAATTCCTCACCCAATCCCAATCCTAGTTGGGAAAGGACCCAATTTTTTCCTTCCTTCAAAGCGAACTACGCACGTGCCCTTGAGTATTTTATGATGTTGCGTGATTGCTGTTGGTAGCGACGGAACAAGAATGAAAAAATACGTGACAGAAATGAGGATTTGTAAGTAATCCTAAAATTCGCATTAATTAACTCGTACATTTCCTAAGACACGCAATCGATAGACAATAACAAATAAACGATGAAATTTCTACCGCCTCCGCGCCATTCGCTTTCACTTTGCAACCGCAAATAAGACGAAATAAAGAGGCCACTTTCCTTAATGGACGCGATAAAGTGTAAGTTCTTCAAGGTTCGCTGGATCCTTGCAATTTTCGGGAGACTTTATGATTTTATTAAGTTAATTTGCTGACGTTAGTCGGGCTTTATGGTTGATTATTAAATTTATTTTCAACACCAAATTTTAGAATGAGTCAGGACTCGGAATTTGAGTACGGTTCGGTTGAACCTGCGGATGAACCCATTAGAAGGATTGGAAATTTCATATCCACTTGCTAGCGCTGTCCGTGTTTCACTAGTTAATCTAGATAAACACTTCAAATATCCTTTGAGGTATTGAATTACAATTGAAAGAGCTCACAGGCATCCAGGCGGGCGAATATTATTTACCATTGGTTTCGTCAGTCAAGTGCTGTTGGCAAAATATAATTAATGTGTCGATTGTGGTGTATACAAGTCATTGTGAATGAAAGCATATCAATATCCTTTGCTACAAATCATCTTCGCTATCTACAAAGATATTGATTACGCGAGGGTTTCCTATTTACTTTTCAAGGACTTGAACTTTGTAGGGAATATAGCAATTAAGACGACTATTGTTTATACGAAAAGGAAGATACCTCGTTTATTATTTATTGTGATATACTATATACTAAATACGAAGGTGTCAAGGATAGCTTCTATGCTGTAGGAACTGAAAACAAAAGAAATGTTTTTACTCCTATAGGTGATGATAATCGCGTAGAGTAATAGCCCTGAAAAAAAAAACGATTATGACGCAACTCATTCATTCATGGCCACTTAGCACGTGTAGATTTTATGTAAGGTCATAAACAATCCGCAATTTATTTATGGTTTAGTCAAACTTGACAAACGGGAAAACTCAGTATATACTATAGAAGCCAAGCATAAAAGAGGATTTGAAACTATTTTCGATATTATAAAACAGGTCTTGAACCAGTAATACCAGCTGCGCAAAAATAGGGATCCTCCCTATTAATTTTGTTTGTTTCCATCAGTTATATCGAATGAAAATTTCGATTACTTGTGATCTATTGGTATTGCTTCAGGCCATCTTGAAAATCTGTCAATGATGGTCAAGTAATAAGTAAAACCTTGTGAATATGGAAGTGGGCCAACAATATCCATATAGATAACTTTAAACCCTCTTGGATGTGCAAGGTAAAGTTTTAAGTTCATTTTGCTGTGTCGTGAAATTTTATAATGCTGACAATCCAAACATGCTTGGTCCCAATCTGCAACACCTTTATTTAGTCAAGGCTAAAAATATTTACTCACAATGAGATGTCGAGAAGTTGCGCGGTTGTACTAAATTGTGCACTGCTGGGAAAATTTGCTTGTGAAAGGTTTCCGGGACATACGGTCGGACAGCTTTGTTCGAAACTAAACAAATAATTTTGAAATCCGAATCTAGAAAAGTTATTTGGCTGAATTCAAACTTATTCTCTAATCTTAATTTTGCGAGAAACTCACCGGTTATGTGGCTTTGAAATCAGTAGTACTGGAAATTTTAATTTCCGAGATCCTAGAAAGAGAGTCTGCAAGAATATTTTCGTTACCTGAAATGTGTCGGAAGTCAGTGGAAAGTTCTGTAACGATTATTCTTCACTTTGCACACGTCTTAAACGTTCGAGATTTCCCGAAGGAAATCTGAACCGACCTCTCATCGGTTCTAGACGTGAAGTCTTGGAACGTGACAACGGACTGTACCCATCAGGTCAACAAGTCCGGCCACTCTTAGTCTACTCCGAGATGGCTGCTGGCAAGCTAGCTAGTTCGGAGAGGAGTTTCGGTCGCGAGTCTTACGCGAGCAGACTAAGTCCGAAATACAAAAATTCAGCCACCAGTTTACATGCCCGATTTAATAATACGTCAAACACTTCCATCGACCACTCTAACATGCATTTTCCCATCCCGAAGGGAATGAATAAAAATAAACGCCATAAATACGCGCTCCCGAACATCACCGACGTGGTGCCCGAGATAAACTACTCTAAGATAAAACCGAACAAAATCTACGCTAATAAAAAGCACGCAACCACAAGCTACAGCACCGCGTACCGTCTGCAACGCGAAACCGGCCATTCGCGGATTACACGAACCCTACCCTCGTAGCGGCATACTCACCGTTCGTCGACATTATCCTGCTGGAAGAGAACGGTTTAGCTGGAAATGAAAGACTCGGTTAGCCTAGCAATTCATTTCATTCATTTTTTTTTTCGTTTGTATAAATATGTTATTCTTTCTTTTGTAATTCTTGCACAACACTTTCTCGTGAACAATGGCCTAAGGGGGATACTCAGATAATATGTACTTGTAATTTATTTCTTAAAAAGTAAAATTCCTTTTTTGCATTAATTATTATTGCTTGATAAGGGTGTGCCTTGTAATGCTGATGTATAACGATTTTACCTAAGGATGGTTTTGGTATTTTCAAATAATTGAATAAAACTGTTTTCAATAAGAGTAGTTATTTCGGTGGCATCTCTTAGATCCTTTTATGCGTTTTAAAGTTAAATGTATTTTTATAATTTTTAATTTTTATTATCTCTAAAGCAATTATCGCAAATATATTTTTAAATATTATAAGTTCGAATATACGGTTTCCTAGGAGCAATGAAATTTGATGCTTGATAGTATCCTTATCGGTAAATTATTAGACTTTTGGAAACACATCATTAATAGGCTTTCTAAAGAATTTGTATGATTTGTTCAAATGACACCGACCAATTAAATTACTTATGTGGATGCCTTTATAATCTTAAATTCTTAGTAAATGTAAATGAGCTAAGAAAGCAGATATTGTTTTCATTGTTCTGAAATTTCACAATAATCATCAGTTTTTCTCTTGACTTTATATGTAACTTCTATGCTATGGATCTAATATCTTCAAAATGATGTACAAGCAAAGTTTTGATAGACTTCAATTCAACTTTGATTGGGATTCAACCAAAGAATAACGTTGCACCTTTTGATAATTGGAACGGTCCAAAAAATGCGAGTATATAAAAATCATTCATAAATTCTGACAAATTCAATTTAAATTTTTTTCTTTACCTTCTAGCCCTACAAAAGATTTTGACATCATTTATGATTGTTTAAAATATAAAACAAACAAAAAACAGGATTTTTCCTGAATCAGTAAATTGTGTTGTAAGGTTTACACATACAAATTATCGTGGTGATTAGATTATAATAAGACACTTAAAAACTATAATCTTAAAATTGAAGATACTTGCGATGGATGGGGTTGGTTTCGAAACTTCGTCACTGTTGCTTATTTGTATCCTAGATATATGCTCACACTGAAATATTCTTTTTTTTATACCATGGGGAAATTATAAACCAATATGAACGATCACTAAACAACTTAGTGCTATGCCTAAAAAATCTGATAATCTACATCCTGCCAATGAGTTGCGTACGCCTCTCTATTAGCTAATCGTATACGATTGATAATGACTAATAAATGGTAGGCAGGCAATTATTACTAAAGCCTATTGAAGAACGACATTGAGAAATTTTATTTTATCACCTTCCCCTTAAAAATTAAATCTAATGTGCCGTAAATAACATGTTCCCTCCTACAAAATGCCTTATCAGTTACTTATGCTTATTCCACACTAACTATGAACTACATTCGGGGACTGAAAGCTAATTTTCTCTTATATTACTTGCGAGGTTCTAAGGAAACTCGAAGAATTGAAGTTTTATTTTTGAAAGATTTAAAAAAACTACCAAAAGCATAGGATACTGTTTATCCGAATGTATTTTTGGGACGTGAGAAAGAAAAATTTCACTGCAGCTAGGCTGAGATATGAGAGTATATCAAATTTTTGTTTGATAACTTCATTTGACAACTTTTCTCTTTTTTTTGTAATAATTAACATAAAACAGCGAGCACCAAATTGAATCAAATAAAAATTTCCGATAAGTATATGGAAGTCCTCATGCATATAATAAAGCTGTCCCTAGAATCGTGAGTTATAGCTTGACATCCAGGATCTCTTTGAAATTTCGTCAAATTATTCGTCTTCTAGACAATCCAATCATTTACGTGTTCAATGTCGAAATCAAGATTTAAAGTGTTATCTTTTATTTTCTTCTTTAAGTAAAAAAAAAATAATGATCTAAGCTTAAAGGTTCGAGAAAATAAACACAGCCTTCATAATCCTTCTATAGCTTTAAATCTCACAAAGGAACTACGAAGGATATACCTTCTTTTAGTGCAGCTCTTTTGCAGTGTATTTACAGTCTTTACAGATATCAATTCACGTTTTCGTTTAAGATGTCAAACCTAAGGGGTGGAGTGACAACAATGGAATACTTCCAAATATCATCCACTTCGGAAATTTTAAGATAAAGTAAAGTATTACCATCAGTACTAGCATTTTCTAGATGCTTCAATAAATTATCTGTTACTTTTTTTCAAATATGAATTTAAAAACAAAAACCTATACTGGACATTTTATATTGACATTGTTATTATTATAGTTGAAAACAGTTTAAAATGGAAATGATTAAACACGACTCGCCTCGTTTTATTGCATTTGATTTTTTTCTAAATCAGCAATTAAGGTATATTTATATTGTCATTTTAATGGAAACGAATGGTAGATCTGGAATGAGATTATTCAAACAATTATATACGAGTATTGTCATCTACATAGTTATAGTGGTCATGAGTCGCAGCTTACGTGATTCGCATTTTTCAGTTTCACAGTTAACATAGACTATACATCTCGTTGTTTTCATCCCTATTTTCTTTTAAACACACATTCTTCATTCGATTGTCCTTGGACTTTGTTCAAACAAGAAAGCGAAATTCTTCAAATCGGATCACAATCAAAATTGATCATTTAAAAGTTTAAAAATATAAATAATAAGCTTTATAAAAGTAAGCGTGTACTACTTTCCTGTATTCAAATTAATTCAACTTCAGAGTACTCGTATTATTTTCAAGCCAAAGCTCGGTTCCTTTGATTGTTGGGTTCGATTCTGATTTCCGATCAATTTTCCTTCTTCCTCAAAAAGATTACATGCAATTGTGTTATTGTACCTGGTTATAAGTGCCGGTACTAATAACTGTTGAACGAATTGTTTCCACTCCACTTCCTGCGAGAAACAGTGCTCACTACAACTGGTGGAGCGACACAGCAACTGTTTCACTGCAAGGCACTTTGTCCTTAATACACTCATTCAAATGTTTTTTCTCATGCAAAGCAACCGTCATCGATTTTGGCACTCTGCACAGCTCCGGAGGGGCCAAATAGTTGCCAAGGTGCCTTCTTCCGTTTTGGGATGAAGATGTCGTAGGCCCGTCCTGACGGTGCAATGCCGGCTGCAGCCGCTGCGCTTCCTATTTCGTTGGGGAGCTGTAGTTGGTGGGAGTTCCATGTCACTGACGCTAAGTTCAGAAACATTAGACGAGCTGTATTAAAAATCTGTTATAGAACTTACTTGTAAAGTTAAAAGGGCTTCACTTGTCGTGGGAAACTGCCGGATTTTTGTCTACGGCAGATGGTATAGTTGGAGGCGCAGGCACGCGCAATCCGGGATGGTGTCTGGAAAACAACCAAATATGAGGTGGTTGCCACTGTCACTTTTTTTTTTTGAAGTTAGGACCAGCACTGCTGAGATTTAGCACAACGTGGAACTTCCATTTAATGCGAACCGGATGTCATCTCCATCTCTTTTTCTTCTCTTTTGTGGCAGCGAGTAGTTCAAAAGTCGCTCCCGAACGGTCGACGTTAAGAGCGTAGGGTACATGGATCGGCTGATCGGCATCAGTGGCGTAGGGTTAAGCGATTACAGTTTACTGATGAAGGTTAACTGGCGAAGCTGTCTTGGAGAAACTCGGGCCAGATTTTGGTGGAATAAAAATTAACAGCTTATGATCCATAAACAGTGTAAATGAACCGCCCTCAATTTACAATCTGAAATCTTTTACTACTTGATAGACTGCCAATAATTCACGATCATAAGTACTTTAATTTCATTTCGCCTGATTAAGTTTCATTGAAAAGAAATCGTCCACCCATTGTTGAAGTGTTGTACCAATCGCAATATCTGAAGCATCTTCAAAGATTGCTAAGGGAGCATCTACTTTAGGGATAACTAGATGCTTCGAAGATTTAAATGATTCGGTAGCTTGCCGTGCCCAATAAATTTTTCTTTTATTCAACTTCTTAGTGACTATCAAGTAATTATTCAGTAAAGCGTGATGTCGAAGTTACGGTAAACATTTTTTCTTCTTTTTCGTAGCACTACAGCATCTTTTGAGCCTTCGCTTCCTGCAAAAAGCACCTTCAACTGTCTCAGTCCATTGACCGCGTCCTCCAATTTCGAAATCCAAGCAACGATGAACCGTATTCATCGACTGAGTCGTACCAGCGTTTCCCCGGTTTCCCCACTGGTCAATGCTCTTCAGTTCTCCCAACGAATATCGTCCATACAATTTACGAGGCTAGCTCATTGCATCTTCCACGGTCTAACAATCATTGAAATTCCAGCTCATCAAAAATTTTACACAGCTTATGGTTGTATCGAATTCGCCATTGGTCCTCGTCGTTCAATCCGATTATTTGCCTCAGGATCCGTCGCTTGAAGGCGTTCAATATGTCTGTGAATACTTGGGTCAGAGTCCATGTGTCACACCCATAGCATAACACAGGTTTTGTATACCTGGTGCTTTGTTTTCTTGCGTATGTAGCCAGTCTTGAAAATTTTCAAAACTGAAAAAAATATTTTATTTGCGGGCTGTATTCTTCGGCGTATTTTGTTTCTTTCATTACCGGCTCTCGTTATTTTGGCGCCTAAATACACAAATTTGCTCATATTTTCGATACAATATTCGCCAAGTGTGGTATTTAGTGTGTTTGAGATATTTTTTCTTGACTGCATCATGAGGTTTGTTTTATTCTCACTGATTTGTAGTCCTACTAGTTTTTCTTCGCTGTCGAGTTTCAGGAAGAGTTCTTTGGCAGTTGTTAATGACCGTGACAGAATGTTGATGTCGTCCGCATAGGCCACTACCTGGCTCGACTTGTATAGTAATGTCACTCGTATATAGACAGGTTGCTTTCGTATAACGCACACCAAAGCCAAATTAAATAGAAATGGGGCCAGCCCATCTCCCTACTTTAGTCCGATATTTGTGTTAAAGGCATCGGTGAGTTGGTTATTTATGCGGACTTGGGAGGTCGGCGACGTCATTGTCATTTTGGTAAGATTGACTAATTTGGCTGGGATACCATCAATATCTCTCAAGCCGTAAGTTTATTATTGCTTTGCATGTACGTCTCTTGCAATGCTCCTTTCCATGTTTACAAACTTTTTTTTCTGAATCCTCTTCTTATTTCGGCAGCATCAACCCTCATCAACCCAATAAAAATTGTAATATAATAATAATTTTAATTTTCCTACTAACAACATTCAATTCATTAAGTCCCATTAACAAAATTTCATTCGATATATTTTCCCTAACAAAACATAATTCCTTCCTTCATACTAACTAATTTTATTCATTAGTTCCCACTAACTCATTTTATTTGTCATACTAACGAAAATTCATTCAATGCAATGCAAAACGTTTTTCTTTCGTCACGAAAACGCACACGACACTTTTCAAACCCCGGCCTGGAAAATCGGGAAACCTTTTTTCGAATATTTTATTCCCCTTTCGCACTCATCCATTTACAGTGCTTGCAAGTTGTAAAAGGCAAGAATGCAGATAAATCCAAAGACTCTTATCGAGGTAAAGAGGACGTAAGCCACTGAGAATTTCCCCGATGGCAATATCGTGTGCAAACGAATATCCTTGTGGTTCATTGGCTGCAGCACTATATTTTGGTAATTGAGAAATTTTCAAGTACTTTCTCAAACACAAATGTACACCGCAAAAACTATTTTTTTATTTCATAGCGAATCGAAAAGTAACAATCCACTTTCTTTAGACATTATTACGCACGTGACTATATTTCCGATGTGAATGCTATTTTACAATTTTTCCCAAAAATTTTCAATCAAAAGATTTTAGCGCGAACAATTTGCACGCACTACACGATAAATTCACGATATGAACACAAGTGATTTCCCCCTGCGTTTTTCCAATTTACAAAGAGCTGCACGATAAACTGTCTGAATATTTCTTGGAAATTCATCCCAAACGGAAACTGAATTATCGAAAATTTTCCACTACAATCAATGTTAAAAACGAAGCGAGGAAACCACGAAAACGTTCCGTTCGATCTAGAATCTCGAGCTCGACTCTCCGGTCCATCCAGATCTCCGCATGATTTTCTCAGCCGCACCTGTAAATCCAAACCCACTGCTAGCTCAGCTGATGTTGCAACCACGGAAGTCACTGCAGTTGCAGACATTAAGTATTAGCAGAGGGGTGTGTAGCCCGGGGTGGCATACTGTGGCTGGCTAGCGCTCAGTCGTGTCGTGGGACTTTCGGGACACCCTCTGCTCGTGCTGAGCCAACTTACATAAAAACACTACCACGGAGGGATAAGGACGGGATAGGGGAGGTCATCTTGAGAAATGAAAGATGATAATATGAAATAATGATAATCACAACCAAAAACTTTGCAGGATAAAAATGTCAAAAATGACTAAAAGTCCCTTTCGAGATCTAAACAAAAGAATATAAACTAAAATATAACACAATAAACTAATTCAATATAATATAAAAAAATATACAATAAAACAAGCTTCTGTAAAATAATAAAATTTGCAAAATATTGAAACAAAATACCAGATTGATACTTACTTCTTTCCTTGCGTGGGGCCACTGAAAATCAGATTTTAAAGTTAAGATAACAAAAAAAAAACCTAAAATGCAACGGCCACTTTCAACTCTCCGATCCGTCGTACAAGCGTACTCGCAGAAAAATTCACTATAAGGCACCTGGTCCTCTCCACAAACTAACAAAATTAGTTTTTTTTTCCTGAATAATTAATCTCAGCACATATTTTTTTTTATTATTATATCAGTGAATAAGTTGGACACAAATTCGCACTAACTTCATCTTCTCCAAGTAGTTAATTTCCCACCAAACTGCAATTACACGTCTAATCGCTATAAACAAATTACTTTTGTTTTATTCCACTAATCACCATTCACAAGCGAATCTTCAAATCAATCCCCGTTAGCTAGTGAATCACAATATCCAAATCTTATCATATGTTCCGCGTCACACCACACACTATCACAAAAGAAAAGGCAAAATTCCTCCCCAAAGTCAACACTGTTATTCTCCGAATTCAAACTTTAAAAATCGCCTCGACACCGAAAATATAAAACTCCCTCTTATTCACCAAGTCCAATATCGGCTCTAGTCAAATACTAACTCCCCAAATTCCAGCACCCAATCCAGCATTTCACCTTCCGCAAATCAGATCCCGCAATCCTTTTCAATTTCATCTGGGTAACGTAATCGAAGTTCATTACACTGTGATTCCGCTACCCGCACATATTTTGTTCCGTATCGACAAACACAATAATTTCCATTGATTTGCATATATGGCAATTTGCATCATCAAAGAAGCGCTTGATTGAATGCAAAGTGTCACATATACATATACGGAAACTATTGATTTTGCCGATACCCCAAAAAGAGTGCTTCCCTTCGACTCTTTCCTGATGGGCATGAAAGGGAAATTTGTTAAAAGAGAAACGTGAATAAATTTTTGTTAGTATAAAAATATGAAATTTGTTAATGGGAATAGAATTAGTTAGTATGAAGGAAGGAATTAGGCTTTGTTAGGGAATAGGTATTGAATGAAGTTTTGTTAGTGGGAATTAATGAATGGAATGTTGTTAGTGGGAAAATTGAAATTATTAGTATATATTATATAACTTTAGTTGGAAATAAGGGAAAAGGGTAGGATTGTGATGATGGGGAAGTAAAAATCATAGGAAAATTGCAAAAATGAAAATGAAAATGAATAAATACACAAAGGAGAAGGTAGGAGTGCCCACAGGAAGGTGGAAATGTTACGGCGGCAATTCGAAGTTGCGAATGGGAGAAAGTCGGTACGCCGGGATTCGCAACACTGAGTTATATTGCATTCGCCAATGCAATACATGGATGTGATGCACTAAATCAGTGCTCCCATGTCTAACATTTCAATTTGCAGATTTGTATAATCAAGTTAATAAATTTGATAATAGATTGAAAATTTAAATCATAATAAAAGGATAAATATTATAACGAATATCAATGCAAAAAAAAATTTACGTGTAACGGAATAAAATAGAAACAATACAAATTCATGTTAATAATGAAAAATTAAAATTTTATAATTTACCAAAAAGTTGAATTTGGGTTACTAAATTTTTCAAATCTGTAGTTGAAATTCCGGAACAGTGTTATGCGGTTTTCGGGAAATTGGCTTGTGTGACTGCTCGATTACTACAGGACACATGGCAAAAGTATGGTACTGACCATATCACCTTCTTGAGTGCCGAAATATTAGGTAAAGATAATTAGATACTCTAACTATCTCTAAGCAAAGCCCCGAAAGGGGCTGTAGTGCTAAAACAAAAATCAAAAACTAAAAGGTGACTAGAAGAAATACTACCCAAGTTCGCTGCTGAAGATTTAACATAATTAATTTTTTTGAATCTGAAATAATTCCTCCCCAAAGATTATTTGAAAATTTATAGGGCTCAATCCATTTATGTGCCTTATAACCAAATGTGGAAAGATATCAACGGTATCCTCTATCTTTAGAATGCCTTCGTAACAAGCTACGAGGGTGAACACCTCTATATTGTTTATAATTTATCTACCATCCAGCAAATTATTTTGATTGGCCAAACGCATGCCCAAGCTCTGCAATTTGGTCTTTGGTCGGGGGACTATCCTAGATAGATAGATATGTAGGATAGTCCCCCGATTAGATGTTCATACTATCAAATAAATTTCGAGTTGATACTTTTAAAATTTTGTCTGCACATGATGTTAAGTCAGGCAATGAACTTGATGGATTGCATGCTAAAATTGCTTGAATGCTTTCTGGCAATGTGTGCAGCCACAATGTCTTAAATAAATCTGTTCTAACCTTGTGACCTCCTAGCTGTTGCATTTCTCATAGGAGCTGTGCGGTTGGTTCCCAATTGGCTAAGCTGTATATGAGTACTTTCAGTTGTAGACTAGTGGGTTGTCAACGTTTTTCAGAGTGGTCTAGGGTCTAGTGACTGCAGGGTTGTTTACAAAGTCTGAATCGCCTTCACATCTAGAGCCACTAAAGCATTATTAAATTTGGTTAGTTCGGGAGAAATTCCAGGCAGAGCAAATTCAGTCACTGTTCGCTTGAACCACGTATTTGGATACTCTTTCAAAAATGATGGCAGTTTGACTGCCATAGCACGAATGTTAGAATTTGTATCGATGAATTCCTTGTTGTCGGAAGGCATGTCAAGAAATCCCAGAGCACAGATTGGTGGTAATTTGTGGGGTGACGAAATTGATAGGTGTCTTCTGAAAAAATAGGTTTTGTGTTCATCCGTCCGTCTGTCTGTAGGTTACAGCAGTTTTTCTTCCAAAAAATAGAAGCTACAGCCATGCATTTTCGTGGAAAGGTCGGAAGTGATGCTTCTTCGAAATCATGTGGTGTGAAAATTTGTCAGACAGTTTCTAGGGAGGTCTGCTCGTATAGCGGGGTGACCCTTAACCTTTTTTCCTCAAAGGTATGTGAGTGGGGTGATATATGAAAGTTCTCATTGCGATCCTTTCAAAACAGGCCTTTGAATTACCTAATCTCTGTTGAGTGGGGCTGAAGAGAGGGAAATGTACGAAGTTTTCACTTAATCTTCTATCCCCTCTCCTTTGCAAATGGGCATCTTTGAGCTGAAAGACCTGAAATGGGTCTAGGCCTTTCTGAGTACAAAACGAAAAAATATGGCAGAAGTCAAAACTCGCTAAGCTTTGTATAATTTATCAATTTTCTTGAATAAAATTTAAGATGCAGATAGCTACTTATAAGATTGATCTATTCTGAAAATTCCATAAGGATCGAAAAGTATTCAACGAAGTTATAGTGGTCAATTATTTTGTTTATTTGACATACGCAGGCCGATTCTTTTCAAGAAATAAAAAAAAACTTTTAGAAGAAAAAAAAAAGAAAACTGACTTCAAAATGCCCTAAAAAGGATGAAATAAATTTTATGGAAGCGGTATTCTTCGGCGTATTTCGTCTTTTTCATTACCGGTTCTCGTTATTTTGGTACCTAAATATACAAATTCGCTCACATTTTTGATACTGTATTCACCAAGTGTGATATTTTGTGCGTTTGAGGTATTTTTCCTAGACTGCGTCATGAGCTTTGTTTTATTTTTTATTTTTGCTGTCGAGTTTCAGGAAGAGTTATTTGGCAATTGTTATTGACCGTGGCAATTATTATCGACTGCACAGGCTAATACTTAGCTCGACATGTATAGTAATGTACCTCGCGTATCGACAAGTAGCTTTTTTACGACGTACTCCAGAGCCAAATTGAATATCGATGGGGCCAGCCCATCTTCTTGCTTTAGTCCGATATTTGTGTCAAAGGCATCGGTGAGTTGGTTATTGATGCAGCAAAATATGGCCAGGTACACCTCTTGCGGTCGGGTACCTCTACCTTGGTTAGGGATCATCATAGGCCCCCAGAAATGCACGCCGGAGTTGATGAACGGCCGGGCTGGCTGAATACGTGCACTCAGCAGGTTTTCCATGACTTGTGAAAACAGCTTAGGCCTGACTCGGGTGCACCACAGGTACTGTTGAACGATTGATCTCGCGAGTTGTTTTCCTGGAATTGGCCAGAACCGCTGTCTAGTGGTAGCGAGCAGAGTTTGCGCACCTTGATGGCAGTGGTCGCGATGGATGTCCATCATCAGTAGTCTGGTCAACGGTAATAAAATGGGATATTTGGCGTTGAACGTGATCCTTGCAGCCTCCAGCCTCCCACCCACACAGATTATGCCCTCTGGATCCAGGAATAGTGCCAGTCCCAGCAATGGACTGTGCTTGGAGACTTGCCTCCCCGATATGATGTCGAAAAGTTCGCAGTTAAAAGTTTGTGATTGTACATACCTCACAATGATGAGAGCTATGGATGATTCATCACTCGTGGGTGCTTGATTTGTCAGTTGAGATTGCTTGACTGCCAGACCACAGATAAACCGCATCATGTAGGTGACTATGCGCTGCAGCGTTTTAAAGGAGTTACAGTGTTGGATCTGCTGAATAAAGTGTGTTTCAGAAGCCTTTACCGCTACCATAGCGGTCTTGGTCCATTTCGTCTCCACTTCGCAAGGGCCCCACCGCGATACTCGGAAAGCCAAATTAATTCTACCCTGGATAAAAATGGTGGCTCAATTCAGCCGGTGCCATCCCACGTGACAGGATATTAGCCGGGTTGTCTTTAGACGCTACGTGTCGCCATCGGTCCGGCCTTGTGAGGGTTTGTATGGCTGAGACCCTGTTCACCACAAAGGGGTTGTACGACGATTCAGTAGAGTTGATCCACGCCAAGACAACCTCGGCATTGTTCCAGAATACCTGAAAAACCTCCTGCAGATTGAGCGCTGTCTTAACTCGTCTTGTGAGCTCAGCGCTCAGTTTTGCCGCACACAACTCCAGGCGCGGAGCAGTCAGTGTCTTGATCGGGGCCACTCTTGACTTGGCACATAGCAACCTGATGACGATTTGACCGTCCTCAGGGTTGACTGCTGTAGCGGAAGTAGGTGTATTGAATGTCCGTACAGGACTGCAGCGATGGACTGCTGCCTCGGCGGTAGAGGATGGTAGTATCCGCCGAGATTGGCATTGTCTGGGGACGCGTAAATGCGCTGGCAGGCTAGCGTTGCGGTATCGTGGGGTGGGTTCATTCCCCCAGCGCAAGGATTCACTACAAAAGAATTTTGCATCCACGGGTTCTTGGGTCACAAAAAGAAAGTCGACGGAAGTCGAAAAAAAGGAGGTAACCATTAAGGGTTAGAATTGCTTGTTGCGAGAACAAGTGGAAAGGAGCAAAAACAGACGGACTTGCGAAGACTTACTGGATGCATCGAAAACCACCCTCAGCTTGATTATACTGCTGTCAGGCTTCAGGACACAATGACGTGGAAAGAAGTATCGTAACTCCTCCTACTGCTGCGACGTGACCTCCTCCATATGCCCAAGTCGAATATACTCGTACTCCTCCATGAAGTCTTCGTATGGAAGTCTTAGATCAGGGTTCCTCTTCAGTCAAGGCCCAATGCAATGAATCTGCGAGCGGCCACTTCTTGCGAATCACCTAACGTCTCAGGATGCTTGCTGAATGGGAGTTCAACCAAGAAACGGCCGTCAGGATGTCTAGTCATTGTCTGATAGAAATGTGCTATGCAAGCTTTTTCAGTTAACTTAAGCTTGTGCTACGGATCCTGTATTTCCTCAACCTCCCAAAATTGCTTGATGAGCTGATTAAGCTGGTTATCTTCTGCTAGGATGCCGCATGTCACAGAATACACTTGAGGTGTGATAACTCTTCCGGCTACAGCCCACCCTAGGAGCGTGTTCTGGAGCGCTGGGACATTGTAAAAGTGTTCGGCACTCAAGAACATGTCGATGCACTTCGTTCTGTGGAAGTCTGAATCTGCCAGCCTTATGTTTTTTATTTTTTGATGAATCTTTTAGTGACTAGGTTTATTTGTGAGCCCGGATCCAGCACAGCTCGACAATTTGTCGTCTTTTCATTGCTGGTGACCAACCTGATGACAGCTGTGCCCAGAAGTAAATGTTCTTGAGATCAGGGCTCCATCAGAGCCGTTAAAGCGAGCGATGCGGTTCTGCATTTGTTTGCGGTTTCGAGTTTTGATTCGGCTTTGTCGTGCTCGAGGATATCGTCTTGGTTTGTTTGGGCTTGTTGTCTTCAGGCAGATGTAGCAGGGTGTTGTGATTCTTGGAACACTGCTAGCAACTTCTAGCTGTTCGGCTGGAAGCCTGATGTCATTCTCGAAGGCAATTCACGCACAGCTTCTCAGCGCGCATGAAACTTAGTCTCTTTGCAGCAGTGATCCTGAGGGAATCCGGGCAATAGTAAAGCGGGTGATCCTGCTCACTCATTAAGCATCAAGAAGCTGTCGTGGTGGCCATGGTTGACTTCCTTTGTTTTATGGCCGAGTGTCTCGAGGGCCTGGAAACGCGTTTCCATGAAGTCCAACAAACTCTTCAAGAGTGGTGGCGGGTTGGATAAAGATTGTTCGTATGATGTGTGGGTCGCTGGATCCAATTTCCGGATTAGCACATGTAGCAGCAACGGATCCCAATCCCTTGTGGACACTTGCAGGTTCTCCAGGCCTCTGAGACACTCTTGTGTGGTGTCATGTAGAGCCTTTATTGCTGCCACTGATGGCTCTTCCAAGTGAGTGTGCTGTTGCACGTTAAAACCATATGCTTCAGGATCGTCATGGAGCTCGATGATCTGCTGGTGATATTCATCCAGCTGTTGCCAACCTCGTTGGATGGTCATGAGTTTACTCCTGCACCTGGTCCGAGTTACCTTATTCTGATCCAAATGGTCGATGATCCTCCTCAACGAGCCTGCCATGCATTTGTAGTGACGCAGCGTCCTGACCACACTGGCATCTCTTGGTGCTGAGGCTTCTGCAGTGTAGTCCTTGTCCACGCTATCATGAATTTCGAGCCCTTTTGGTTCCTGGGTTGGTGTATACACGTGTGTTATGGTATGCATTTGATCGTGGAAGTGCTGCTGGTAATGGAGGTAGTTGCCTTTGGTAGTGTCGTATATATGTTGGGTAAAATACTCGTGCGACGGAGCGATCTCCGGTAAGGATCTGATGTGACTATTGCCTAGATCAAAATCCTCCCACGTGGCCTCCAGTCGCCGCAGTCACTCCGCATAGTACCCGGCTCCCTTCTTCCTGTAAGGCGAATCCCGCTTGTAGTTTGAAATGACACCTTCGACGACTCGAGCCAACCCTTTTAACTCCTCGATCAGGTGATCTACATTCGCCATCGCGTAGAAAGTCTGAAAGCGGCCGGAAACAGAAAGCGTGGATATACCACGACACTACACAAAACACCACATAGCTCCTCACGACCTGCTCACCATGGAAAAATAATTATTTAGTTATGTACGGCAAAATAAATACCAAGTGCGGGACTCTTTTGTCCCGAACTTTGATTTTATTATTTCATACATTCAGCAAAAAGCTCAAAAATTCGTTAAAAATCTTTTAATAAACGGCCAGCAGCTATGATACAGACCAACCAACAACTGAACAATGAATAAACTTTTGTTTCAAAGTTTTACAAATTAAACAAGTTGGGTAAACAGACCTACGCTCATGTCAGAAGGGTTTTGTATTCAATTTACAAAATGCACTCACCAGATCGAATCAAATCAAGAAACATGTCAAAGACGATTTTATTGCAGAAAATATGAAAAACGAAGATCATACTATTATTTACAAAGTTGAACGAATTTCGACTTCTGAGGTTTTTGGTATTGTTATTTTGTTTCAGGGGCCACTCTCCTGTACTGTTATCATCGATTAATGGCCAATTTTTTCGAATCCTAGAATGGTTACAAACCCCTTTTGCTAGGAGCTCTCTCCCACCTCCATGACTTGTTTCACTTATGAGCATTAATTGTAGGTACTCATCTTCATTCATTAATTAAATTGAATCAAGTTTTCAAAGCATGCACCTTAAACGTTGAAGTATGGAAAAAATAACTCAAAATTATTCAATCTTCGCATTTAAAACAGCCACTTTTTTGTTTTACGATTACTGATACCACTAGCTGAACCGATTCTCAAAGATATACATGACACCTATCATTCCTGAAAGTTTCATGCAAATCCTAGCAAGACTGTAGTGTTTGAGTCGGTAAAAAGCGCATGTTGTTCCATAGCCATATGTTGCCATAGTAATAAATGCGGCGTATATTGTTCCATAGTAAAACAGGAAAATTCAAACCGCTATAGCTTCGCTAAATATGATGTAATCTTTATGATTTCAGGATAGATCAATCTTATAAATAGACATCTACGTACTGAATTTCATTGAATTTAAGGGTACTGTTAAGATTTTATTCAAGAAAACATAAAATCGATAAATCATACTATTACTAACAAAGTTGAGTGAATTGCGACTTCTAACGTATTTGTTGTTGTTGTCCTAACCAAGGCCTACAATCTTGATTTTTCTCAGATTTTTCGGATCACAGGTGTCCAATCGCGAGGGGGGGGGACACAAATTTTTCGTATATTTCCCCTCCCTGTGCACCCCTCGAAGCAAATTTTGCCAAACTAAGACCTGTTTTGAAAAGCTCTCATTAAGACCTTTCGTTTGATACCCATATCGGCTACCTTCAATGAAATTTTTTTTTCGGGGGGTCACTCTCCTATATGGGGAGACCCCCCTTAAATACCTTATAAAAATTTTTTCGTAATTGAACTTTGAACAGATCATCACTTTACACCTACACACAAAATTTTATGTTTCTAGCTTAAGTAGTTTCTGAGAAAAACTGCTGTGACACACGGACGGACGGACGGACGGACGGACAGACGGACAGACTGGTCGCGAAACTAGTAGGGTTTTGTAAAATTATTTTACAAAACCCTAAAAATGAATGAAAAATGGGTTACTCGATTGATTAAAATGAAAATGTGGTGTTCGAAACAAAGTTTTTTTTCGCATTAGGGCGAATTTAATTTGAATTTGGTGAATTGAATCAAAATGATCGATAAATAGATAAATAAATCGAATTAATTACGAACGGGCTAATTATTACAGTGCTAATTAACTTTAAATAACTATGCAAGTTGATTGAAGCGTTGATGTAGCCGGATAAGGCCGTGATGGGCGCTCAGGGGTTTCAGGAACTCAACAAGAATTTTCAAGAAATGTTAAACGATATTCAGTTTTACACGACCAGTTGGCGACTGGAAGCCAATGAACAAAAATGGGCAACAATTTTGGTTCAAACAAAGTTGCGTTTGGCTAGTCAAGGCCTGAAAGGTAATTGGAGAGATTTACACATTACGGCTGGCGAAGGCAATTCAGAGCGGGTATCTCATAAACTATGCGTTCGATACCTAAGGTGTTCACCTGGGTCATTATCTATATTATAACGCTCATGTTAGGACCGTGCTTAGTATCTAGATCATTATCTATATTATAACGGTCATGTTAGGACCACGCTGAGTAAAGCGCGTGAAGCTCTTGTGTTCCTATGTTGATTGTTGTAATACACCGTCCAAAGGTTAAAGTTATCTGGTACAAGACTTTGGTTTGACCAATCTTGACATATGCATATCAGATCTAGTTTAATTTAAGTGCTAGTATGAGAAAAATGCTAAACGGTTTCGAAAATAAATGTCTTATTCGGAACCACATTGCGAGTTCTGTGGGCGAAAGTCTCTGGATTTCGCAACCATTCCACCATACTAGCGAGTACATTGAGACATGTCTTATAACTGCCTTCATTCCTCCTGAAGAGTTTGTGTATCAAGATAAGAATTATTATGTTTTCAATTCGGTCGGTGTTCTGATTATGTGTACATTTTGTATGTAGGCGCGCTATTGACAAAATGATAAAGTAAGGGTTCAATATTGCGATTGAGATAATATTTTGCAAGGTTTGTTGAAATTAATGGAGCAGAGACTCGGTTATCTCGATATTGATGGCTCGATGGTTACATACTAAAACTTGCTTTTTTGCATTTTGTTTTTGTTTGGTTAAGCTCATCATTGTAAGGTTGAGTTTTGTTTTTGTTAATTGATTTGATGTAAGTGATTAAAAGTAAAGTTAAAACCTTAGATACGGTTTAATATTAGGGTTTATTTTTAAATCATGATAGTTTAAAATGCATGTTATTTATGCATTTGAAAGTTTAAGTACAAATAGATTAGAAAGATATGAGTTAGATTAAGAATATTTTTATAAGTTTATATCATATTAGCTTAGGGATATAATTAAAATATAAAAAGAAGAATATGTAAAATTATTTTAAATAAATTTAAAGATTCGGAGTAGATCAATTTAGTTATAAGAGGAAATAAAATTTTGTTTGTTTGTTTTCAATACTGTTTTCCTCTATTTATTACTAAAGACATTCATTTTTGTGTAGTTTGCACTAGCGATAAAATAAATTTAGAGCACCCTTGGGACCATTACGTTTTACAATAACTTTTCTAATGTTTTAAATTCATTTAATGTTTGCCAAATGTTATGAGTGGTTTAAATGAAGCATGTTTCTAAAATAGGCTTTCCATCGAACCAAACACCACGCTTTTGATTAGATCTTCTCAAGATTTTCTGATAAGATGAAAGACGGAGCCAAACATTTCCTTGGAAAGACGACAACCGTAACCTCGCTTAACCCTAAGTCTGCTCTCGAAATAAGAGATATTGACTGTGTTGCGGTTTACTTGGAGTAGAAGATGCCTTAAAGTGAGATTTTCCTAGCTTGAGTGGAGCAAAAATAAGGCTGACCAATCCAAATAATAACGGTCAGCGCATGACCAGAAAGATTTGGCGGACCGATGATAAATAAGAGAAAAATCAGAATCTGTTGAGTTATTTGTAGGATAACGTGAAAAGTATCTTCTTCTTCTTGGCACTATAGCCCTTCTCTGGTTTTCACTTCTTTCAAAAAGCACCTCAAACTGTCTCAACCCATTGACCGCGTCCTCTAACTTCGAAACCCGAGCAGCGATGAACTGTCTTCGTCGTTTCTTCGGTTTCCCCACTGGTCTCCGCCCATCAGTTTTTTTCCGTTGTTCATCCATACGATTTACGTGGCCAGCCCATTGCAGCGTTTTACAATCGTTGAGACCTCCGGCTCGTCAAAAATTTCATCCAGCTCATGGTTGTATCGAATTCACCATTGGTCCCTGTCTAGCATCACTTCAATTATTCGCCTCAGGACCCGTCGCTCAAAGGCGTTCAATTTGTTTGCGGATGCTTGAGTTAAGGCCCATGTTTCACACCCGTGGTATAACATAGGTCTTATCACAGATTTGTATACCTGAAGCTTTGTTTTTCTGTGTATGCAATTAGTCTTCAATACAGGTTCTCATTATTTTGTTGCCTAAATACACAAATTCACTCACGATACTGCATTTGACAGGTGTTATTTTTTGTGTATTTGAGATATTTTTTCTCGATTGCGTCATGAGCTTTATTTTATTCTCATTGATTTGTAGCCCTTCAAGTTTTTCTTCGCTGTCGAGTTTCAGGAAGAGTTCCTTGGCAGTTGTTAATGATCGTGACAAAATGCTGATATCATCCGCATAGTCTACTAGTTGACTCGACTTGTACAGTAATGCACCTTTTGTGTTGACTGCTAGCTTTCTTATGATGTACTCCAGAGCTAAATTGAATAGCAACGGGGCCAACCCATCTCCCTGCCTTAGTCTGATATTTTTGTCAAAGACATCGGTGAGTTGGTTATTGATGCGGACTTGGAAGGCTATCGACATCATTGTCATTTTAGTAAGACGGACTAGTTTGACTGGGATGCTAAAGCGAAGCATTATTTGGTACAGTACGTTACAATTAATACTGTCGTATGCTTGCTTAAAGTCAACGAATATTTGGTGTACGTCTATGTTGAACTCCTACTTGACTATGAACATTGGTCTATTGTCAATCTACCTGCTCTAAAACCACTTTGATACTCCCCACTAATGCTATTGGCGTATGATACGATTTTAAATTCTGAGATTTTTGAAAATATTTTGTACGCCGTATATTGTTATGATATGCCTCTATAGTTTTCGCACTGCAGCTTGTCACCTGTTTTGTGGGTCGGGAATATAATTGATTGGCTCCAATCTTTTGGCATACAGTCTTGTTTCCAAATGTGCTGAATGACTTTGTGAATAGCTTTATGAGCTCTTCTGCTACCATATTTGAAAAGTGAAGGGAGTGTCACAGGCTTCGATGAGGAGCTCAACAAGTATGGAACTCTGACGAGACGTGTGACTGGTTAGCGTTATAAAAGTTGGCCAGAAAATGCCTTCGCAAAATGATTCACAACAGTAAGGCTCGTTGCTGGCAAGATCTAGTGGACAATGTGAACAAGAATTTGTGGGGCTTTGGCGACCAACTAATTATGTGGAAGCTTGGTGCCATACACAAGGCCTGCATATATCATACAGATTGTCTTTCAATATTATCCTGACTTTGTGGTAGATACATTCAATGTTTGCCTACGCTTCCCATTATATATGCTAGACAATGGTGGGAAAGTGCTAAAGAAAATTATGAAGGAAAGACTAACTAACGCAATGCACCCTGCTGGGGATCTATCTCTTCAGCAGTACAGATTTGGAGCACGACGCTCCACTATTGAAGCATTAGTAGCGCTGGAAAGAGTGGTCCAAACGGCGGACGCACATAGCCGTGCCGAGCGATGGGAGGTGGCACACTATATTCAGAATGCCATCCTCTCCGCTAGAGGGTAGATATTTTGGATACGCTGAAAACCCTCTTCAAGTTCCAGAATATCTTATGTGGCTTCTGAGGGACTACTCGAAGGACCAAAGCCCGCTCTATGATACAATGCATGGCTGATGAAGGATGAAAGTTACATTTAGTTTTGCTTAAGGATATATCCCTTTTTCAGACCTGTGAACATATGGTACGATGGACTACTGGGACTAGTTCAACCAGATGATTGGGGCCTGATTGGTTACGCGGGTGATGTTGAAGTACTACCTGGTGAAAGTAGCGACTTCCGACGGTACGTTCAGCAGGTGCAACTTTCACTAGGTATGCTAATGCTCCAGTGACTGGATGACTGCTCGCGGATTCTGTTTAGCACCGGAGAAAACAAAAGTTGTCATCCGGACAAAGAAGGGAGTCTCCACAGTAAGGGTGATCAGTATTAGGAAAGTACTGGTTGAATCAAAACCATCAGTAAAATACATGGAGTTGCTGATCGACTCAAAGATGAGTTTCTCTGTACAAATCAGGGCAATGGCTGAGAAGCTCCTTCAGCCGTATTGGCTCTGAGTTAACTTATGGCCAATGCATGGGGACTCAACCCATCATAATGGTGACTTTTAATGAGTGCTGTAGAGTAAGGGCTACTGTACGGAGTTGAAATATGAGGTAGCGATCTCACCACGGGGCTGTGTGGTAATCGCTTGGTACAGGTATGGACACTTTTGACCCTAAATTAAAGTTCAACGTTCATATTTTTGAAATCATTTCTAAATCCTCTCACATTTCTGGCTTGATCTTAAGAAATTCCTACATTTTTTCCGATCCTTTATCCTGTGTTAAATTATATGCTAGTTTGGTTCGTCCCATCCTTGAGTACTGTTCGCCAGTTTGATCACCTCATTTGAAGTGTTTGAAGTTCACGCTAGAAAAGTATAAAAAAGACTTTCCGAGTCGTCTTCCTGAAGTTCCGGATTCCCAACATCCTTTACGAATCATGCTTGAATGTTTCCTTTACAGACTTTGTTGTGGTTTCCTCGATACTCGCCTCCAGTGAGGTGCGTTTCGTGTTCTATAAGATCGTCCTTGATGTTCCATTTGCACCTAACTTGGTGTATTTTCACTCACCCATGCTCATAATACCACGTAACATTCACCTTGGGCCTTTCCCCCTCTTATATTTTTTTATAAAAGAAAGTCAACTCTCTTCTTCTCAATTATTACTAATTTTTTTCTCCTCGTTTTCGCAGTTTTTATTCTTTTTATCTTGCTATTTGTAAGTTTTCTTCTCCTTTCTCCTTGCTGTGCTATTATTCTTTTTTGCAATTGGATTTATTCTGTAAAATGCGGATTGCATCTTTATGTGCTGTCTCTGATTTGGTGTCGATAACCATCACAGGCATGATGGCTAACACCCTCTTTGCTAGTGAGTGCAGTACTGTCTACGTACGCTGAGGGAGATAACTGCGCACAAGAAGAAGCAACGTTCATTTAATGATTGGCAGCAATCCTGAACTACATGCTTCATCCCTGATTAGACTATGGCTCAATTGAACACATGGTGGGACCGACTTCTACCTGATCTAGCTCTTGAGCGAGCATGGGTTTTTTCAGAATTTGCTAAGTCTTCGACCCCGACTGCAGGCTTTGCGCAGGAAACAAAAACGATGCTTACCGTACATTTCTTGCATGCAAAAGATGGGACAGGCTGCGCTGAGATCTCTGCAAGGAAACAGGAGAACTTTCCCTAGAGAGTTTAATCGGGGAGATGCTTGGATCGGTTGACAAATCCAACTATGTGGCACATTATATTTGAGCAGCCCTAAAAAGTAAAACGACTTACAGAAGCCGAAAACGTTGTGGTTAGGTTGCGCTTCTACCAATCCCTCTTCTTCCCTCCCCTTCCGCTGAAGAAAGGATCCCCCAACTTGATAGCGCCGTGCGTCATAGCAAAATGAGGCTTAGCAAGAATTAATGTGTCAAATGCTTCCAGGCTAGGTTTTCAGGTTTGTAGGGGAGGTATTCAGTGGGTACACTAGGAGCCCCACATTCAGGGCAAAAATACTGTCAGGAATAAAAGGACTGCGGATGTTAGGAAATTGCTTTAATTAAAAGATAGCACCGTTTTGTTCCAGTAATGAATATTAACCACCCTTCTCAAATTCACGTTAAAAATGTATTTTACCATCATATCATAGTATACGTTGTTCCTACCAACCGCTTGCTTGGTTCGATTCGACTAACTGAGTACTTCGCAACCGTGTTGCCAAGTTGGAGTTGATAGCTTGGCCCTCCTGGTCAGAAATCAGCCCGATTTCTTCGTAGTATTCGTCATCGTCATTAAAGTCGTAGGTATCCAAATCTAGGCTGAGTCGGCACCATGGTTTCATTTTATCACTCGTGCACATGGAACTGAATTTTCGTTTCTGATCATCCTCGAGGCTTTTGATAACATAGCGATCGTTTTTCAAAACTTTGGCCACTTCATATGACCCTCGATACTTTGATTTTAATTTATGGGACTCCCCGGTTACTCTTGATATGTTCTGTGTAACCACTAAATCGCCTTCTTCATATAAAACAAGAGTCTTATGTTTCTCGTCGAATCTTATTTTCCATCGTTCCTTTTCGGTCATAATAAGCTGTGTAGCCTCCTGCCGAATTTCGCTTATCGACAGTTGATTATTGTCACCCGTATCTTCCTGTAGTGCTTGGATCATACGGCTCGCTGTTGCATCCCTCAAACGGAAATCAAAAACTATATGATCAGGTGTGAATCCGATCGTCGAATTGATTTAAGAATTTAGCACCCATTGTAAACTCGGTAGAAGCTCGTCCCATTTTTTACAATCCGTCATCGAACATTGTAGGTATGAAAATATTGATTGGTTAATGTGCTCAACTTGGCCGTTAGCACGTGGAGTTCGCACAGGCACCTTCACGTGATGAATATCATACGTTGCACAGCAATTCTCAAAATTTTTCGATGTAAATGCCGACCCTCGATTGGTTATAATACGGATTGGCAATCCAAAGTATGACGTGATATCCCTCAATATGATAGCTACTGGTTGACTGTTCGCTGCTCTCATGGCTCGAACCATTGCAAATTTACTGAAAGAGTCCGTTACTGCGATTATGTATAGATTGCCTTTGTTACTCTTAGGAAATGGTCCTAAGTGATCAATATGCAACACCCTAAAAGGCATTTGAGTAAACCAGAACAGTTCTTGTATCCTATGGACCGTTTTATCAACGCCAAAATGATCGGCATCGTCATGACGACTTTTTACTAGTCTCCAATGAATGGCTGATGGCACTACATATTTAAGATCGCCATTTACTTTTCGCATCGCATCCTTTCTTAAGAGTGTAATCGTACTTTGATTGGGCAAATTGAGCTGATTTACATACTCCATCAATTATATCCATAATTTCCTTTAGCTTCGGGTCCTGTTGCTGTAATGATATCAACCAGTGGCTCTGATCAGGTTTTTGTATCAGTAACACTATATATGCTATTGTTGTCGGTTCTTGCGGTTGTTCCTGTGGTCGACGACTTAATGCATCGATATGGTTCATATTGTTTCCTGCTCCATGTACCACATTAAAGTCGAATTCTTGGAGTTTTAGCCACCATCGGGTAACTCGATTTTTAAGTGAAGTGGTCAACTTCATCGTCGATATTGCATTACAATCGAACACCACTCGGAAGTGGTTTCCAACCAAATAAAATCGGAATCAATCTAACCTTTCAACGATTGCCAGTACCTCTAATTCGTGGCTACTGTACTTCGGTTCAGTATCGGTGCAATGTCTACTGAAATATATTACTGGCCGGAATGGTTTCTCCTCCGTAGATTGCATCAAGACTCTGGCGAGACCAATAGAACTGGCATCGGTGTGTACCTCGTGTTCAGCCCGTGGACCAGAAAGAGCTAGAACGGGTTCGCTATAGAGACGAGTTTTCAACTCGTTGAAGCTCATGTCTGCGGTCTTGTCCTGTACGAAGGATTTCTGTTCCTTCGTTTTTAACAAATTCGTCAGCGGCTTAGAAATTTTTGAGAATCCTTCAAAAAATTTGCAGAAGAACCCCGCTAATTCAAGAAATCTTCTGAAATCGGTCACATTTTCTGGCGCGGGAAATTTTTGGATAGAATCAATCTTCTTACCTCCAGGCTTCATTCCGCCTCTATGTATGCGATGACCCAAGAGGATTAACTCGGATGCAAAAAAAAACACACTTTGATGGTTTAAGAGTAAGACCCATCTCCCATAAAATTTCCAGAACTTTCTTCAGAGTTTTGAGGCCCTCAGTCACCGTCACACAGGGGATAATGACTTCATCCATAAAGCTTATGATATTTCTTGATTTCATACGACAAATTAAGTCGAAAATCATCGGCACATTAATGAGACCAAAAGGCGTTACGTTGTACTCAAAATGACCAAGATGAGTCACAAATCTGGTGTACTGACGTGATTTTTCATCCATGGGAATTTGGTAGTATCCACAGAATAAATCTGGTTTCGTGAAGAACTGCTTTCCCGCGAGTTGTGAGAGCTGTTCCTCAACAATTGGTATTAGGTACTTTTTCTTGGTTATAGCGTTTATTGCACGAAAGTCAATATGAAGACGATCCTTCCCATCTTGTTTGGGAACCAAAACAATAGGCGAAGAGTATCATGAATCACTTGGATGAATTACGTTTGTGGCCAATAATTCATTCACAATCTGCTTAATCTTATCTCTTTCAGCCAACGGTATACGATATGGTCGAGCATGGAAAGGCGTGTCGGACATCAACTCAATACTCATTGATTTTGACCTGCATCGACCCATTTCGGCCGTAGTCTCTGCAAAAAAATCACGGAAATCATCAAACAGTACCCGCAGTTCGGTTACTTTGGCTGCAGTTAAATTTCTTTCCATATCGGGTTTTTCAGGACATTTACTTTCAACGTGGCACTCGCCATTTTGAATAATTATTCGATGTGAAACTCCGTTCAACGCATCCAATCCCAAAAGCAAACTATTTGGTATTAGGTGATCGGCTACAACATATAGGTCCACCCGTACGATTGTATCGTCTACTTTTAATGTCACTATCATTTTGCTAGTCTATCCTAAGCATCCACCTGCAAATCCCTTCAGCTCAATCGGCGGATACTTTATTAAGTTGTACGCACTGATTCTCGTATGAGAGAACGATTACTACCCGAATCTATAAGCGCATCCAAAATTTCCATCCATCTGAATGTTTTTCACTATTTGGTTTTGTACGCAATAGTTTGAATGTAACTGATGAATATTCGCGTTATTCACATATTCCGGTTTATCTCGACTTATGCATGTACTTGAATTCCTCTTCTAAAAAGCTTTTGAAAATACCGCTTCTTGCATCTAGCCACGATTTTGCTGGCCCTCGAACTTTCGTTTGCACTGCAAACAGAACAATATTTTCATCCCATGAATATATGGATGCTAGTGATTTCACACAATGAACAAATTGTTGCGCCGTCAGTGATGTGCTTAACATTGGATCGAGTTCTGGCATTATTTCAATGACGTCGCGCAAATTGTGGAACATGCTTTGGCGTACTGGGACTGCTTGTCGTGTCTACGGTAGATGCAGATTCGGTATTGATTCCATCATAACAGCCTCATCCAACACGTTTTACCTATCGTCCGTCAGAAAACCAAGGCTAGAGGTTGATGCCAAATTCAACTTTGGGAACACGCCATAGGTTATGCCTGAAACAGAGTTTGCAAATCCGCCTGCAATACTCTGTACTTGAATATTTAATGCCTCAACTAAAGTTGTGACATTTTGCACGCTTTCTTGCAACTTTATCGCTTCGTCGGATGCACGAGAGTTCTCGGTTAAAATTTCAACGTCGTCTCCATTGACGGCTTCCGTCAGACGTAAAATAAATTCGGGTTGGTTGCCTCTTGTCGGCCAATTTCGCGAACGTAGCTCATGTTTAACTTCGTTGATTGTGAGCGAATCAATATGAACTATGGTGTCCAGCATTTTCAACTAAGAAATATGGTGGTCACACACGAATAAAAGTTTGACACGGCAATTGCGTTAATATTCACGATTCAAAATGTCGGCTAATCAATCAAAAATACGCAGTGAGCAGTTAGTGGACGGCTCACTGTTATTAAAAGCACACAATATCCAATAAAGGGGAAATTGCGTAGCATCCCACTTCTGAAAACTGTCAGGAATAAAAGGATTGTGGATATTAGGGAATTGCTTTAATTAAAAGATAGCACCGCTTTGTTTCAGTAATGAATATTAATTATCCTTCTCGAATTCACGTTAAAAATGTCTTTTACCATCATATCATAGGATACGTTGTTCCTACGAACCGCTTGCTTGGTTCGACTCGATTCGACTAACTGAGTACCTTGCTACGGTGTTGCCAAGTTGGAGTGACAATACCATTCTTCCCTCAACCAGAAAATAAAATGATTTGTATGCAAAATGATGAAGATCGCTGTCGATAGTATCGGAATTTGAAACATTCATCTCTAAGTCAGCGGTGCTGGTCATCACAGGGATGTTTCTAGAGAGCACAAAAAAATCTTCCATTTGAAACAAACAAACAGTTACTCATAAAAAGAGAAAAAACCCACTCAGGTGGGTAAACACCACGAAAGGGAGAAAGACCACACGGCTCATCCTAGATCCAAGGCTGTTGCTCTACGGAGGGCATGTTAAATTTAACTTCTATCGGCTCAAGCTCTTGAGCGGACATGGATGCTTTCACTTTTAGATTGGTAAGTCTTGGCTTCTTAATTACTGCCTGGCACGTATTTTTTTTAAATGAGAGAGGTCCCCTTGAATAGTTTAATTGTAGAGATTCATAAGCACAGCTTTTGGACATTGAAGATGACTCAAAGGAGTGAAAACGTGCTTCTTCTTCGTAGCACTACAGCTCCCTCTCGAGACATCGCTTCCTGAAAATAGCGCCTCCAACAGTCTCGGTGTATTGACCGTGTCCTCAAATTCTGAGATCCAAGCAGCGATGAACTGTCTTGGTCGACCGAGACAGACTAACGTTTCCTCGGTTTGCCCACTGGCCCCTGGCCTTCAGTTCTCCCAACGAATACCTTTTTAGGTATCCATTGTTCATTCTTACGATTCATTTGGCCAGCCCATTGTAGCTTCCTCAGTCTTACAATCATTGAGACCTCCGGTTCGTCAAAAACTTCATACAGCTCATGGTTGTATCGAAATCGCCATTGGTCCCTGTCTTCCTTCGCTCCGATTATTCGCCTCAGGATCTGACGCTCAAAGGCGTTCAATATATTTGCGGATGCATGGGTTAGGGTCCGTGTTTCACACCCATAGCATTCTTGTGTATGTGGCTAGTCTTCATATTGTCAAAACTGCAAAATATTTTATTTGCGAGCTGTATCCTTCGTCGAAACATGCTTGCTCACTCAAAAAAGCAAGTCCCGATGGTTTTTCAAGAAAATAACGAATTGGCCTGTGGATATCAAACCAGAGGCTTCGAGGGTGGAAAAGTATTTTTCCTAACAATCCCTCTTCCTCTAGAAAGGGCATTCCGGCCACTTGATAGCCCCTCAATGCGTAGGAAACACATGCTCAGCCCAAAGGAATATTTCAATCGGTTCCAGGCTAGGCTTTCAGGTTGGCAATGAAGTGTTTAGTAGATAGTCAAGAAGCCTTGTGCCTCTGGAAGTCCCACACCTGGTCACAAAAAGGGGTTTTCCGCTCTACCCCAAAAGAATTGAATATATTTTAAAAACCACATAATATGAACATTGAAAACCCGTATTTGGAGGAAGTGATCATGAGAATTTATAAATCGTTTGTAAATTCGAAGATATTTAACTTGGTGACATGATTTTGTAAAATAAGTTATAAAACTGCATTTTTTAGTATTTTAATTCGTTGAATTTGTGAGGCTTTCTCAATGAAATGAAATAAAAAATATTCTTCAGAAACTTCTAAAGCAAACCGTTCGGCAATAGGGTCGCCAAATCAGACGGGAAAATATCAGGAATGGAGTTCAATCAAGTTGAATTTCGAAATAGTGACTGAAATAACAATGTTAACCTTGTGTATCTTTCAGCACTAATATATTTGAGACGATTAATTGCGTTAAGTTCAAGCGATTTTTGGGGATACGTCTGATGAACTATTTCAGCCCTTCAATTGGTTTTGAAGCATGTCACACCATGTGCCATGTTCACTCCTGCAAACCTGTTTTCAACCATACAAACAGCCCCGTGTGAATCAATTTTCAACATCCCCACCTCTCTAGCGTAAATTCTCCAACCCTATCTCGAATATTTCCTTCTATTGTCGCCCTGGTAATAATTTTATGTTCTCTCATAATTAATTGGTCTACCATTTATCCCTATTGTCCTTTTGTTGTTCGCTGTTGGTTACATTTTTATAATGGAAAATGCACACCATTTAAATTGCCATCAGTGGCGCGAAGAAGTCAGCGAGCAACAAATAGTGTGCGGTGTTCGCAATGTTCTTGTGTTTGGTGTTTCCCTAAAATTGGGCAATTTACGATATCAATTTGTTGCAGACTTGCGCTTTGTCCGACAGTGCGAAGTTCATTCGCAAAAAAGCTCGCTATTACAGGACATGGTCGTAAGACACCCGAAAGGATGTTGTTTCCTTAGGAGACTCCATCCCGCCTCCAAGGACGACGTGAGCTGTGAAACTTCTTGAGCGTAGTACTCAGTTTGAATCTTTTAGTGTTGGCGTGCAGCTGCTTCCATTGCTCTATCGCGCTCCAAAGATGTTATTGAAGATTCCGTTTAAGGTCATCAATGATCCAATGTTGGCTTGCGAACAAATGAGTGGAGTTCAATAGAGGAATCAACAGTGACATGTTCGCTGATATGTATCGGATCGAAATCGTTAAAAAATATTAAAACGTTTACTGTGCAGTGGCTTTCGGTTTGCAAGACGGAGCGCTAGTTAGTGGCGGATTAAAACAAATCGTTCTGCGGCTTCTCGCTTCCGCTAACGCCACGTTGGTTTAATATTAAAGCCCACACGCGCTCAATTAGTGATGTTTGTAACATAATTGTGTACTTTAGATCGGCACTCGTGTGTGAAAATCGTGAAGAAAGCGGGGAAAGTGTTCACGCGACATTCCTGTTTTTAATCAGCAAACAGTGAAATAGTACTTTACCGCACTCACATCCTCATTCACATGCTCGCGCTCGTGTGGTTCACCATGCAGTTTAATAGGATTCAATCTGTGTGAATGAGCTCTTTCACTTTTCCTAAAGTCCTGACGAAGCAATAATGATTGAATGGTATTATGCTGTGTGCTCGCTATTCAGGATAATTGTGTTGAAGGCCATAAATTAATGTGTTGTAATCATTGTGACTATTTGTGATTGCCACTCATCAATTCCTAGTCAAGTCATCGTCGTCATCAACGCCTTCCTATTTATTTGGAATAAACAAGAGGTTGGAGAATCTGATCCTGACATAAATAAGGTAAACATGTCATGAGGAATGTGTAAAAAGAGATACAATTGAATACGATTCATTTAAGAGAAGCAAAAGAGGCTTTGAAGCTCCTTCTGAAGAATTTTGATTATATTTTTCTTGCGTTTCTATTAAATGTAACGGATATATATGGTAGGATATGGCCTCGGCATCAATTTGATTAGACAAATTGAAACATCTCAGTTTAAGGAAGAGTATTTAGTGACCAGCAACAGGAATGAATTCGAAGATAAAATACAATATCGAATTGATGCTAATTATCTCCACTTTAGTTTTAAAAAATTTTGCTATTGAATGAAGTTTTCTCAGTGTAGGTACTAATTTGAAATTTACGGATGGAAAAGTTTGAGTTTACATCTTTGCACCAACTAAAATTTTTATATCGTTTTGTAGTGCAAAAAACTCATGGTTGATCAAAAACCTAACTTTAAAGATAATTTTTTAAAAGTTTCTAAAATTCTCTAACACAAGAAATCTGTTTCCTTAGGCACTAGTTTGGTGGATACACCAAAATGTGTTGTAAGTTCTTTATTGATCGAGAAATCAAATAACTGATGGCTTCAACCAAGACCTACTCGAAAAATTCTCAACGGATACCCCAGACAGTTCACCGAATAAAAAAAAGTCAGTTAATTCACCTAAATTATGTTAGGTATTCTTTAATGAATTTATGGCTCTAAAACATATTAAATTATTTGCGTTTGTTAAATCATCTTCAAGTTAAAACTGAAAAATGTCTTCTTCTTCGTCAGGGCCGTCGAGAGAAAATCTGGGCCCTTATACAAACTACTATAGAATATGCTTAATGAAATATGTACATGCTGATTCTATGAAGAAAAGGGTTAGAAAATCTTCAGAAAATTGTTTTCGAAACAGCTGTATAAATATAGGTTGGTATATCAAAGTATTGAATAGAAATATAGAAAGCAAGTAGTCCACTTTTTGGAGTTAAGAGTTTTATTATAATGTCAAGATAATATATTTAATTATAATTGTAAATTAGCTTTTCTCGCTTTTTTGGCTGCAAAATTTCATATCACAGTATCAAAATCCAACTCCCTAGCTAATGGGGCCTCGATGCGAAGAGGCCTACATTCGTGATAATTTTCAGATTTTTCGGCTCAAAGGTGTCCAATCGCGGGGGGTGGTGACACAAATTTTTGGTCCATATTTCCTTCCCATGGACCCCCTAATTCACAAAATGATTTTTTTATTTCAGATCCTAAAAGTTCTAATTAAGACCTTTCATTTGATACCCCATTCGACAACCTTTGATTAAAAAAATTTATTAAGGGCTAATTCGTTATACGGGGGGACCCCCCTTAAAAAAATTTTTAAATTTTTGGTAAGACCTTAACTTTTGAGAGACCATCACTTCTGACCTTTTCACAAAGTTTGAGCATTGTAACTTCTATAGTTCCTGAGAAAACTAGCTGTGACCCACGGACAGACGAACAGACAGGTCGCGAAACTATATATTAGGTCTTTGTAAAAAATTTTTTTATAAACACCTAAAAACGAAACCATTATTTAAATCCTTCATGGCATTGAACCTATTCGGTATTCCCGCAAAAACCGAGTCGATGATTACCTAGAGAGTATTCCTTTTGAAATTGGTCTCTTGATCGTCTGCACTCGTGTCATCGTCATCTTCATTTTCATCGAAACACCTTTTGCGTTTTTTCTTTCGAGTATTGGGGAAGGTTTAAAATCCCCAATTGAATGGCAACAGTTTTGCATTCACTTAAAATGTCATCCCATCGATTTCGAATCAAATACAAGTCAGAAAGCAAACTTTTGAGATTTTGAACTTCGATGTCGATAGTAGCATCTCTGGCTTCAAGAATGATGCTCCTTTAATTGATAGCTGTCAATATCTTAAATCAAATTGAGGATTGAGGGCATCAGGATGCACTCAAATTTTCGTATGTATTTCAGAACGCCATTGACATCAGCACAACTCTCCGCAGTCAGATTAAGTTTAGTTAACCCTTCTGGTGCTTCATGCAATCCTGAAATATGTTTGGCAAAAGATTTTACTGCCTCAGCTCTAGCAGACCACCTTGTTTATGCAAGTCTGTAAAGGGAACCCGTTATACTTTTTTTGAGATTTTTCCAACGTTGTGGACTGCTGAAGCTGGTATAGCGTTTCTGAACAACTCCAAAAAAGTGATTGCTGCCTCACAGCATTCTGGAGAGTTAACACCACATAAATTGAGACTAAGTATTGCACAGGGCGAATAAACAGCATTTGGATTTATCTCCGGAATATGACGTTGTTCCCCATTATATGGTCCTTTCATATTAGCACTATTATCGTATCCTTGTGCTCGACAGGCTTCCAAAGGAATGATATACTCTTCTAGAGTATCGAAAATTAAACCAGTTTTTTGGTTACAATCGACAAAAGCCAAAAATCTTTCTTGAATTGTAAATATCTTTTTCTTCGAGTTAAAATGAACGTACCGCAAAATAAACGTAGTTTGATCGATGTGGCTCGAATCAGGTTTTACATCAACGATGATAGCGAAGTATTTGAAACTTTTACGTTCTTTCAGTATGGCCGATTTAACGTGTTCAGCCCAGATTTGAATAAATTCATTTTGAATCTCAACCGAAAGATAGTGCACCCGTAAACGTTTGTGTTGTTGACTTATCCTAACCTTCTCTAAATGTTCGCAAACTATTGGTTTGTAATGACTGATCAGTTCTAAAATCCCCGAAAAAGTTCCATTGTTCCGTTTTCCAAGAAGATGAATGACAGGCCCCTTGCGCCAAGAAACAAAATGGTGTCTAGAATTTGATGTAAAATGTCGTGCCATTCTCTAGTTTCACTGATGATCTGTTCATTTAGAAGTGTATCAATTGAAGTTTCCTCCCGAAGTCGAATCTGCAACGAGCGTCATTGAACGTAGCATTGAATATAGTCTGGATTATTTTCATGAGCTGATAACTTATCATACATTTTTTCCAAGTTTGGTTTTTTGAGTACCCTGTAGGACAGCAAAGTTGTGGACGATTGAAAGGTAAGGCAATACAAAGCGTTCATAAGGCTACTCCGCACCAACCAATCTCGCTCCACCCTCTCCCTCCACTCTTCGATGGGAGTGAGGCGGGAAATGGTGTATCGTTACGATCACGTGGAATATAAGACGGCATTTTTTGGTGACCTCGATGAATTATATTGTTTACCACGTTGAAGTGGACAAATTAAGTCCTTTGCATGGATTGTGTTTCTATTGAAGATGAACCATGATCAATGTCGATTTCCGAGTTTTCAGTTCCCAAGTTTTGAATAACTACGTCATTGTTTGCAGCTTCCGTTGATTCATCTCTTTCTAAAGAGACGGGTAAAACGTTGTTTTCATGGTTAAGATAATGCGCAAGATCTAAAAGCGATAAATCATAATATTAAATGTAAATCATATAATCAGCATATTGACAACCTTTACCAGTTCTAACTATCGAATTTTTCGGTCCGGAATTGTATCCGAAGAGGTTTCTTTGCTGTTTAGAATGTTCCTTTTCTTTTTTATCTCGCTCCAAGCATTCCTTGTGCTTTTGAGCTCCAAACTTGTGCTTGAACATAATACATCTAATATGAACATTTTATTTTTAATTACTCTTGATTTTGCTTAATGATGTATAGGTAGAGGATTTATGAAATATTTAACAATTTGCTAAATTTATAATTTCTGTAAAGTCTTATAGCTTGAAAAAATGTCTTACCAATAATCACTTTCATCTCTACAAAATTCAATAACAACTGAGAGATGAGAAACATGATAAGAAATTTTTTACCACAACTCGCAAATGGGAAATCAAATATTTGACGTATTATGGAAGGAGAGTGGGGTTCGATCTATTACGAGATTTTATTTTACTCTGTCAACGTCAATTATATCGAAACTCTCGATCCGCAATTTGATATTTCGACATAACGTCAACAAAAAACATTCGTAGATGTAAAAAATACAGTGCACAACTCTTTGGGGATTGAGAACTTCGCCATGACCATATGAATTAGAACTTTGAAAATTGCACGCAGCGACGCGATGTGCATACTTCAAAAATTTTCAAACCCCATTTTATGCGCACTTGCGCCAACATCTTTAGACGGTTGGCAAAATTTTCCCACTCGGTGGACAATGAATGATTGTTGCTTACTCATGTGTTGTTATGTTCAATCGCCAATGTTTCCTTTTTTGTTTCGCACAACCTTTGTGAAAACGACAAACAATTACAAAGTGTTGCAGTGTGGGCCACAACTTCTGTTAGAATGTCAGATGCACTGCGATCGAAGCCAATAATAATAAGTAGCGCTTATATTGAGCAAGTTCACACGCTTCAGCGTGCTGCCAGTTGCAAACAGGTTAATCAGGTTTTCTTAGACGAAAGGGACACGGCGTGTTGAGAAGTCAAAATGTACTGAAGAGGTTTGTACATGTCAAAACTACCAACCAGCACGATCTACAGCAAACGCATGTCCATCAGCTGCGCCTCAGAAACTTTAAGAAGGCTCAAGGCAATCGTTCATCCATCGATATTTCAAGTCATGTATGGCAGATGAGAAATGTATGCTTGATCCTGGCGAGCTACCCGTGACAATGCTGTGCAGCAGTGTGTAGGTCGTCTGTACTTGACGATGGATGGCAATGAATTGAGTATGATACACATACATAGATAAAATGTGTATCGTATAGAAAATGAATATGGGTAGCATGTTGAGCCCAGTAGACCTGAGACAGTATCCAGCTATTTTGTTTGCGGCTACTGGTCGTAAACTTGATTGCGGCCATGTGTAAAATTGCCCATTCAACTGCGGCACGTGCACTATGATAAAATAAACACGCCAAATTTGAAAAAAAACTGTTAAACAATTTCTCATTTTTGGTTCTAAATTCAGTTATTATTTGCTAATGTACGATTTTTAGGAATTTTTTTTCAAGTGGTAAGAGTTTCAGGGGAAGAAAATACAAAATTTTTTTTATTGGCAAATAAGACCTACAGGCCCCTTCAGGAAGGCCGGGCCCATGAGGATTCCCCCATCTCCCCCCCCCCCCTCTCGACAGCCCTTTCTTCGTAGTACTATAGCTCTTCTCACGAATTCGTTTCTTGCAAATAGCCCCTCCAACTTTCTCGGTTCATCAACCGCGTCCACCAATTACGAATCCGAGCAATGATGAACTGTCTTCGTCGATCAAGTCAGACCAGTATTTCCTGGGCTTCTCCACTGGTCTTCGCCCTTCAGTTCTCCCAACGAATACCTTTTTGGGTGTCCGTTGTTCGTCCATACAATTCACGTGGCCAGCGCATTGCAGTTTCCACAGTCTTACAAACGTTGGGGCGTCCGGCTCGTCGAAAATTTCATACAGCTCATGGTTATATCAAAATTACGATTCTTCCCCATATAGCGTTGCTCCAATTATTCGTTAGAGGACCCGTCTTTAGAAAGCGTTCAGTGCGTTTGCAGATGCTTATGTTGGGTCCATGTATCACACCTATAGCATAACACAGATCTTCTCATAGATTTGTATACTTGGAGCTTTGTTTTCCTGTGTATGCAGCTGGTCTTCAAGACCGTCAAAACAGAATAAAATATTTTATTTGCGAGCTGTATTCTTCTGTGTATTTCATTTCTTTTATTAGCTGTTCTCATTATTTTTGCACCTATATACGCAAAATTGCCCACATTTTCGGTACTGTACTCACTAAGTGTGCTATTTTGGGTATTTGAGATATTTCTCCTTAACTGCATCACGTGTTTTGTTGTATTCTCTTTTATTTGTAGCTCTACTAGTTTTGCTTCGTTGTCAATTATCAGGAAAAGTTGTTTGGTAATTGGTAACAACCGTGACCAAATTTTGATGATGTTCGCATAAGCTCTGGTATCGACTAGTAACTTTCTTATGCTATTCAATTTGGCTCTGGAGTATGCAGAGCCAAATTGAATAGCAATGGGACCGGCCCATCTCCCTGTTTTAGTTCGATATTTGTGTCTAAAGCATCGGTGAGTTGGCTATTGATGAGAGGTTGTCGACGTTATTCTCATTTAAGTAAGACGGACAAATTTGGCTCGGATACCAAAACAAAGTATTATTTAGTGCAGTACGCTACGATCAATACTGTCATCTGCTTATTTAAAGTTTACAAAAATTTTTTCCACGTCTGCATTAAACTCCCAGTTCTCAAGCACCTATTTGACTGTTAACAATCAGTCTATCGTCGATCTATCTACTCTAAAGCCACATTGAAACTCCCCAATAATGTTATGAGCGTATGATCTGATTTTATTTTCTTAGTTCTTTGAAAATATTTTGTACTTGTATACCGTACAAAGTGGTGATGTGCCTCGATAGTTTTCGCACTATAGCTTGTGATCTTTTTGTGGTTAGGGAATATAATCGATTGGCTCCACTCGCCCGGCATTTGTTCTTATTGCTAAATGTGCTGAATGACTTTGCGGATGGTTTTCTGAACACAACTGCCACCATATTTAATGAACTGCTCTGGAATACCATCGATGCCCGGCATTTTATCATTCTTTCGGGCTTTCATGGTAGAACAAACTTCAGCCTGAGTTGGTGGGGCCAATGGCAGCTCTTCTGGAATATCTATATGCTCCGATGTTGCTATGTGGAGGGTTAAGGAGGCTCTTGAAATATGGTGCCCATCTTTCCTTCGTCCGATCTGCTTCAGCGATGGTGTTTCAGATGTCGTCACGGCAAAGCATAATTTTGGGCTGGTAACCTCCTTTCAAGCTTTTCTACTTTGTATGCTTGTGCAGTGTTGTTGCTCGCTAAACCTATATTGAAGCTTCTCAATTGGTCCTCATAGTGTTTTCTTTTGTTAATTTTAATGATCTTATTCGCTACTGTTACGAGACTTCCATAACGTTTTCTCTTTGTCCTGGTTTTCTTACCTACGTATTATTTGTATGCCTGATTCTTTTTGCCTAATGCATTTTGCCACTCATCATTGAACTAATCATTTCTTTGCGCCAAGCTTGATGTCGGTCTTAATAGCCACTTTCACTTCCATCCAGAGCTCGTTGCTTTTTTTCAGCGATGTGTTTGATAGAATGGGAGTTAGCTGGTTGTCGAGGGTCAAATTTTTGGAACAGGCTGATCTTCGCTGCATATGCCTTTGACATACGACATCGATAGGTTAATTTGATCAAGTGATGAGCTGAATTATATTTGGCTCCTCGGTATGTACGGACGTCAAGTATGCTCGAGGCTCAACGTCGATGGATCCAAACATGGTCGACCTTATTTTGTGTGTAGCCATCCAGTGGCACCGAGATCATTTTATGTTTGCGTCATGAGGGAAGCAATTCGAACGTATGACTAGATTCCTATTACATGCAAATCCTCGAGTTGTTCTCAAATGAGATAGTTCATTGCCAGCCTTAGTGTTGAGATCACCCAGAATTATTTTTGTATCGTTTGTAGGCAATGAGTCGACTAGTCTTTCCAAGTGATTGCAGAATATTTCCTTTGTTTCTTCGTCTTTTTCTTCGGTCCGGGCATGTACATTTATCAGCCCATTTTTGAAGAATTTCACCTTTATACGGATCACACGCAACCATTCATTGACTGCATTTAAATCAATAACGTGTGATTTGGACTCTCTATCCGCAATAAAGGCCACTCCGAATTTTCGTTTCCAGTAGGCTTCCCACTTTTGAATATTGGGTGCCATCTCATGTCTTGAATATCATTTCAAGTTTGTTCAATTTATATTGGCTGGCCTGTTGTAAAAGGACCTTAACTGCACAAGGGTAATTCAATGATCTGACATTCCAGAATCCAACGCCATACTCCTTTTTTCGCTTGCGAGGTCATTGCCGTAGATCGAATCCATTCCAAGGATCTTCTGCAGGTTTTGAAACAGTGTAGGTATCTCCAGAGACGGAACGTTAGTCCGTCACCCAACCCCCGTTACAGCGGCATCATTATTTTTGTACTTTCGATTCCATTGACAGGCGCGTCTCCACAAGTTTTAAATAGGATTTAGTAGCAGTGCTGTAGATGAATTTGTAGTTATTTTCATTTCTCGGCAGTTAATGTCCCATCAGTGGGGAACCAGTAAGCCCAATGTGCGACCAAGAGACCATTTACTACCATTTGTTGGTGGGGTTTAGGATGAGGAGTCATGGAAGCTGTGGGTAAGGGAAAGAATGGGAGACCCTCCTCCTTTCTAAGCCGGGCTTGGGGCTGTCTACGGCGGAGTAATAACTTATTAAAGGCGTGAAATCAATAAAAATTTCGTTGGATTTGAGTGATCAGGGCATAGAATGAACAATTCAGCTCACCATGGTCGGGGTCGGTCCAGTTTTTTGACATTGAGTCTATTGTAATGCAAATTTTGGACCGCTTTTCAACTTACATAGCTTGGAAACATCAGTTAAAGGATTTTTGTTATTTTGTAAATATAGAATACAGAAATTTACTGTCAAACGGTAAAACACGATTGCTCAACCTTTTACCAAGAGTAAATTGAATTTCACAGATGTTTCCAGCTGTGAAATTGTACTTTTTATCCACAAAGTAAACATCAACAATTCTAGGGGATTGTTCAGGACTATTTTTCAAAATAAAATGAAAAACATTCAAAAAAAAGATAATTCCGTTGTTGAAATTTGGGCATGATTGATGAAGTATTTCAGATATTGACTGCCTGATTCGATTCGCAAATTATACCGTTTGCAGTGGAGTAGCAGTTGCAAAAATAGAAATATGAAGGTAAACATTTTGACTTTGAAAATTTAAAATATATATAAAAATATATAGTATATCAAATATATATTCAATATAACTTGGGAACTACTCTTGTCAACAATTTCATACATATTTGAAAGGAAACACTACTTTGTTGAAAGAAATCTGTAGCGAAAGTAGGTATATAATGTCCGTGTAGGACTGCAGCGGTGGTCTACTCCCTCGGCGGGAGGGGATGTTAGGATCCGCTGGGATAGGCCTTGTCTGGGGACGCGCGAATGTGCTGGCAGGCTAGCGTCGCAGTGTCGTGGGGCGGGTTCTTTCCCCCTAGCACAAGGACCCACTACAAAAAATATTTCGCATTCACGAATTAGAAAGGGTCTAAAATGCCGATCGACTGGTGTTGAGGCCGAGGTAACCTACTAAGGGTTGAAAATTGCTTGTTCAGAGAACAAGTCGGGACGAGCAAAAACGGACGGACTGACGGAGACCTCGTCATTAACGACGATCCTTATGGCCCACAAATAAGAGTGGGGCATCCAGATGGAGATGATGCCCCCTTGCACCCTCCCAACCGGATCAAGATCCAAACGTAGACGTGGCCATATATTTCACTTTTGAGTGGAAAACTCATACAAACATAATTTGCATGAACTTTCCTATCAAAAGAGAAATATAGACGTGACCGATTTATGTTATAGAATTATGTGATCGAATCACATAACCCTACACCATAAAAGGGCACGCGAGCGGAAGGCCACTCGACCCGGCAAGAGCCCCTGTTAAGCGTCAAAAATGGTGGAGTGCGCCCGATAGCTAACCCATATGAGCAGAGGAGCCTGCCATCGATGCGTGTCTTATACCCGGTCAGATAGAGCGAATGACCGATTTTTGAAAGTCTAGCAATTCATGTTTTTTTTTATTTTCGAAATCACCTAACGAATAGCAATTTAACAGAAATATTCAAGAGTACGATGATTCTAGTTGAGGACAATTCAAGTTTTCTTTTCCAAATCAAATAATCATATAAATTTGAACAAAAAAACTAGATTACGATGCAAAAGACTAATTGATTCACTCATCATTCACGAACGAGTTGCAACCTCATCTAGTAATACGGACTTTCAAATTAAAATCGATAAATTTAAAGTTGAAGCTTCAATTTTTTGTATAGTTTGAAATTATTCTAGTTGTTTGAGGAAAAATTTGTTATCTCTTGCTTCTCATTCAATCCTGTATTAATTATAATATTGCGTAATTTATTTCCTTTCATCGGTGAGAGTGAAAAAAAAAGTTCTTTAAATTCAATTGGCATTTTTTTCCTTGTATCCTGTCGATTTTCTCCATTTCCCATAAAGTACCACATTGTGATCAATTTAAGATACACGCACATATAATTTATAAGGGGAAAAATTTAAATGCTTACGTATATAATGACAGAAGTAAAATCATTATCTTTAATTACCAGTGGTAAATTTTTCAATCTATGTCGCAATGTTGAATGTTTTACAGCGTTTCCACTTTATGGTTTTTTGGATAGGCTCTTTTTCGACATAGATTCATCTGGGTGTTCCGTTTGCAGTACGCATTTGTTGTTAGTTCGATCAGCAAGTTGAGAGTCCCATTTTGAGTAGCTATTTATAGCAATGCATGGCAGACACCTGCTGCAGTTTTGCTGATTGGGGCAGATGATGACGGCTTAACGGGATTACTTTCAGTAAGCTCGGAAGTTAATTTGCTCTGTCCTGGTATCCGTTGAAATCAATACACGCCAGCAGGTCTAATTGCGTATGGGTTCTCTTCGCAACACTTTTGCACTCTAATACATTCATCACTTTTGGTGGTAATTTGGATGTAGTTGAAGAACTTGACGACGATGTTTTGGGGCTGGTTTTAGGGTTTTCAAGCGACCGATTGTGAACATAAGAATGGGCGGAGAATGCAAATTGATGTTTTGTATGCTTTCAAGGGCGATTTTTAAATCAATTAACTATCGGATTCTGATAACGGGAACATTTTTCAAAGATTTTGTGGCTGTTTTGATAACGCGGTTGTTTTTACTTAAATTTTCTCTTATCTTTAGCACCGCAGCGAATTTCAACACTTCTCACACGGCTACATACACTTTTCTTCCATCGCGTGTGAACGAGCTTGCTGGGAGACCACACCACTATTTTCCTCCGACGCTTTTAAAATCGGAAACACGTTTTTCACGGAGTTACGGGTAGCACTGTTCTCGGGAAATTGGCCTCACTTGCACTCACTTGCCGTTATAAACAACCTTTCTATCTTGATTTTTGGGTTTATATTTTAATAGAAACGTAAATATTCGGGTTTATTGCATAATTCATTCGAATGGTACTGCACTTTAATTTATTTTTATTTCATCTCAGACAACAACAAAGAAATCCGTACAAAAATTCATAGAGATTTACTTGTATATTCCCCGGGGACAACTAAACGAGAAAAATCCAGGCGCGCTAAACAGATTCGCCCAAGTCGTCCCTCGCGTCTGCCCGTGTCGCCGTCCAAGTCAAAACTACCCATTCCCTTCCCAGCAACCAAGCAGGTTTTTCTCCTTGCTTGCACGTCGTAGCTGTTACGGTGGATGAAGACGAGCCCCTTGCTCAGCCACTGTAGATCGCATTTATCAATGCAATCTGTGGAATACTGTATTATATCAGCGTTCCCACACTCGAAATTTCATTTGGCGGAGTTAAAAAATTTTTCCTTTTTTTTAACGAAACTGAAGTAACGAAAAATGAAGAAAATTTTAAATAGTAATAAAATAAAATTTCGTGAAAAATAAAATTAAAAGAAAACGTTTAAAATTTCTATAGAGGAAAATTGATATAAAGTTACATTTGATAATTATAATAAGAAAGAAAACTATTTTGCAACTTAAGATTATGAATCGAAATAAGTAATGCTTTTTCTAAATCTGCCATTGAAATTTCGAAGAGAAGATAGGAAGGTTTTCGAGCAGTTTGATTGTGTGACTACTCGATTACTACAAATCATCATTATCTATGGCGGGACAGCCGAAGTTGGGAATTAACCTCCAGAATTAATCTCCTCCAGCCATCACGACTCTGTGACCTCGTTGCCAGTTGGCCACTACCAGCAAGGATCTGCTCTCAGCTTCTATTATGTCTTCCCATCGAGTCCTTGGTTTTCTTGCTGGATGTCTACTTTGTGCTCTACCTTTCGATTTTCTTTTGGGTAGCCGATTTTCTTCCATTCATTTTATGTGACCAGCCCATTTCAATTTATGGAACAATTTTATCCAAGCAGGTAAATGTGGCTCATCAAATAGCGCATACAACTCAGCATCGTAACGTAGTCTCCACTCTGTTCCTTAGGTTACTGGGCCGTAGATTTTTTGCAGAATTTTGCGTTCAAATATGTCCACTGACTTTTCGGGTTAACTCGTCCATATTTCACTTCCATATTGCAGCACAGGTTTGACTAGTGATTTGTAAATAAGAGCTTATTTTAAATGTGCGCAACTCTAGACCCTTGAATTAGAAGTACGGAATAATAGGCTTTATTTGAAGTGCTTATGTGGCATTCAATCTCATCCATTTCGGCGCCTCTTCCATTCAGGTTGGTTCCATCAAACATGGTGTTATCCACACTTTCAAGGTTAAAGTCTTCTGTAGTGAGGTTTTGTCGGACTGGAGCATACTTCCTCGTTTGAGTTATGAATTTAGTTTTAGTTTGAGTAACTTGTAGGCCCGTTCAGTTTGCTTCAAATTTTAGGATCAGAAATACTAATTAGGTGTCTGAAATTGAACGCGCAATGATATTGACGCCCTCAGCATATGCTACCAATTGTATGGATTTGAACGTTTATAAACCTGAGGTTACAGCAGATATATTCCTGATTATGTGTTCCAGTGCAGTATTAAAGTTCATTGGGGCAAGCTTATTTCCTTGTTTTAGACCTGATTCCATTATGAAGCTGTCAATTCGTTTACCGTTTACTTTGACCTGGGATCTTGGGCTCTGTGTTTAGCATCATGATTTTGACTATGGTGACTAGTTTTGTGAGAATGCCAAAATCAAGAATTATTTGGTATGGAGCATTTATATCCACACTATCATATACTTGCTTGCAGTCTACAAATAGATAGTGTACATCGATGTTATATTTCCAACACTTTTCGAACGCGTGTTACTGAGAATATTTGGTCTATTGTAGCCCGTCTACTTCAAAAGCCTCCCTGATACTCTCCTAAAATACTTCCATAGTACGGCATTAATTTTTTTTCTATGATTTTGGAGAGCACTTTATAAGACATAACCAGTAGAGTGATGCTTCTATAATTCTTCCACGCCAGTCTTCTGGGAATGCTTCTCTGATCATATTATGCATATAAGTCGATGCAGAAGGTCGCTTAGATGGGGACTTCCGCTCGGGAGCAGTTCTGCTGGTATTCCCCTTATTCCAGAACTCTTATTTTTTTGAGGTCCTATACTGCTACCTGTGATTCTTTCCTGGTTAGTGGTGAGACAGGGACTTCTTACTCTGCTTCTGAAATGTCTTAGAGACGCTGTGAATAACTTCTGGAAATAAAGAAAGCTATCTGTTTTTGGATTCGACTGGGTTACCTATGATTGCTCCTCATGCACGAGTTGCTTGTGGATTAAAGCCATCTCTTATTTATTTAATAAAGGCATATGCCGAACTGACTTCATGTAGTGTGATGCTTTCATTTATCTGTTGGATCTTGTTGTTGATTTTTTGTCGTTTCTTCCTTCGGCACATTCTTTTAGCATGTCATCGGGGAGTGTTGTATTGCTCTTCTTTGGCATGAGTTGGTCACTGAATGTATTCTTTGTATGCCTGGTTTCTATTTACAACCACTTCCTTGCATTCTTCGTCATACCGGTCCTTACTACTTTTGTTTTATCGGTGTTCTAAGACCTTTTTGGACACTTGTTTTACCGCATCTTTTACTGTCTTCCACATAGTTTTGATGTTATCATTACTTTCTCCCAGCAGCGGGGATATATTGATGCAATTATTCAGCGCTGACATGTATGTGGGTGTTACTGAGCTATCATCTAGCTTGTGTATCTGTTACATTGGGCTAACTAATCTTCCCTGTTTACAGCCTTTGGAGATGCGGCATCGGAACTTGACCTCAGAAGGCAGTGGTCCGAATTAAAGGCAGTGCTGCAAAACGAGCATATATCGAGAATGCTGGTGGACGCTTGTTTTTGTATGAGAACATGGTCGATCCCGATTGAATGTGCGATCGGCTGGGAACGCCCACGTTCTCTTATGGATGTCTCGATTCGGGTATTATGTGGAGCTTAATGTAAAGCCTTTGGTTGTAGTGAAATCTATCAAGCGTTTTTCGTTGTCACTGGTTTCTGCATGAAGTTTACGCTCTCTGGTTGTTCCCCTTTGCGCTTTTCTAGGCCGATTTCTTATTGAAGTAATCCAGAAAAACTTTGATGTTGTTTGACGACAAAGCATCGCCAGTGCTTTTCAGGGAACTGTAAAATTCGTTCTTGATTGCCTCCTCTTTGTCTTCTGAGAGCATATGACAGTTGACCAGCCAGACATTAAAGAATTCGGTCTTTATACAAATTGCACAGATCTTCTCGTTAACGGGCTTGAAGTCGGTGATAATTTGTTTAAGTTTGCTTTATTGCGATTCTCCGCTTTCAAAAAAAGTGGGCGTTCGTATGTTTGATGTGTCTTCAATGTGCCTGCTGGTTCCTTATACTACAAGGATGTTGATTCCACATTTCTTTATTTCATCCAGAAGTTATCGCAGTTCACCTGGTCTACTTAATGATCTAATATGTCAAGTTCCAAAAGAATATTAGGGTTGGTGATGTGGCCGTTTTTAGGGTTTTGTACTAAAATACAAAACCCTATTGCAATCACGACCTGTGTCCGTCTGTCCGTCCGTCCGTCCGTCCGTCCGTCCGTCCGTCCGTCCGTCTGTAAGTCACAGCACTTTTTCTCCGAAACTATAGAGGCTACAGCAATGAAATTTTGTAGAAAGGTCAGAAGTGGTGACCTCTTGAAAGTTCAAGGGTGGAAAAATTTTTCAAAGGCGTTTAAGGGGGGTCTCCCCATATAGGGAGGTGACCCCTCAAAAAAAAATTTTCACCATTGGTAATCGAGTAGGGTATCGTTGGAAAGGCCTCAATGAGATCTTTTCAAAACTAGTCTTAAAACTGCCTTATTGTTACCGAGGGGGACAGGGGAAGGGGAAATGTTCGAACTTTTCGCGTACCCCCCCCCCCCTCGCGATTGGACACCTTCCATCCGAAAAATCTGAAAAAAATCATGAATGTAGGCCTTCATGAGCACAACAACAACAAATACATGAGAAGTCGAAATTCACTCAACTTTGTTAGTAATAGTATGATTTATCGATTTTGTGTTTTCTTGAATAAAATCCAAACGGTACCTTTAAACTCAATAAAATGACTATTTATAAGATTGATCTTTTCGGAAAGTTTGATAAAGATCGAATAGTATTTACCGACGTTATAGCGATTTGAATTTTCTTGTATTACTATGGAGCAATATGCCCTGTATTACTATGGAAACATATGGCTATGGAGCCATATGCGCTTTTTACCGACTTAGACACTACAACTATGCTAGAATTTGCATGAAAATATCAGAAGTGATAGGTATCATGAAAATGAGTACATACAATTGAAACAAGTCGAAGAGGCAGGAGAGAGCTCCTAGCAAAAGGGCTTTGTAACCATTCTAGGATTCGAAAAAATAGGCCATGAATCGATGATTACAGTATAGAAGAGTGGCCCTTGAAAAAAAATTTCATGAAAGGTAGCCGATATGAGTATCAACTGAAAGTTCTCTATGCGAGCTTTTCAAAACAGTTCTTAAACTGACAGTTTTTGCTTCATGAAAAATGTGTTTCCTCCCTCGCGAATGGACACCCGTGATCTAAAAGATCTGAAAAAATTATCAAAGGAGATATTCATGGGTATAACTATAAAAAATACCTCAGAAGTCGAAATTCGTTCAACTTTGTTAATAATAGTATGATCCTCGAATTTCACATTTTCTCCAATAAAATCGTCTTTGACATGTTTCTCTCTCCAATAAAATCGTCTTTGACATGTTTCTTGATTTTATTCGTTGCTGGTTACTGCATTTTGTAAGTTAAGTACAAAACCCTTCTGACATGAGCATAGGTCTGTCTACCCAACTTGTTTCCACTTCCGTCTACTAGTCACACTACAAGAGTACATCATTTTTTGTCTCGAATTCGACAAAATGTTTGCATACTAACGATAACTAATTTTTTGTCAATTTCAAAAGTAAATACCAACAGAACATGCAATACTTTATATTCCCTATCCAAGTACTACCAATAATTCATACTGTTTGACTTTAATGAGCTCCAGAGAACCGACATTCTAGCGTGGCTGAAACGAAATAACAGAACACATTATACAGAAGAACGACTTCGCGATAAACTTCTCTGAATTAAGTCATCATTTGGACTTAATGCTTTTTAAATTTTCGGCAACATAATATCTCATCTTTATCCGTACATGTTACAGCCTTTGAGATAGAAGTCCACGAATATGCTAACTTTAAGAAAAATTTAGCGCAAATCTTATGAAGCCGTGATTTCAATTTTAATTTTTATCATATACAGGTATGTGCCCTGTAAGAAAAATTTTATATGAGAAAATTAAAGTCTGATCGTTTTCCTGCAAAATAACACCGCTTCAGAAATAATAGGCCGCGAAAATGATAACTTCATAGAATATGTAGTAGTCCGCGCGGTATAGTAGCCCACGTGATGTAGTGGTTAGAACACTTATCTCGTAAGCTGAAGCTCCCTGGCTTGAGTCTAGTTCGAGTGATTCTTGGGACGGACTATAAGCCCAATTATGATACTTGCTGGTTTACAATCAGAAAGTATCGCAACTTGGTGGACGGACACACGGCCAAGGCGTGGTACTGACCATATCACATTGTACAGTGCCGATACATTCGATCAAGGTAATGAGATGCTCTAACTTTCTCTAAGTGAAGGCCCGAAAGGGGCTGTAGTGCTACAGCAAAAAAGCAGTAGAGTTCTTCGGCGCTTCATGTTTTTAGGCAATATATATATATATATATATATATATATATATATATATATATATATATATATATATATATATATATTTATATATATATATATATATATATATATATATATATATATATATATATATATTATATATATATATATATATATATATATATATATATATATATATATATATATGTATATTATTTCTGACAAAGGCATCGGTGAGTTGGTTATTTATGCGGACTTGGGAGGTCGTCGACGTCATTGTAATTTCTGTAAGATGGACTAATTTGGCTGGGACACCAAAGCCAAGTAGTATTTGGTACAGCGCGTTATGATCAATACTGTTGTATGCTTGCTTAAAGTCAACCAAAATTTGGTGTACGTATTGAACTCGCAGCATTTTTCGAGTACCTGCTTGACTGTGAACAATTGGCCTATCGTCGATCTACCTGCTCTAAAGCCACCTTGATACTCCCCAATAACACTGTTGGCGTATGATCTGATTTGATTTTCTAAGATCTTTGAAAATATTCTGTACTCCATTCAAATTCGTGGTATGCCTCTATAGTTTTCGCACTATAGCTTGTCATCTTTTTTGTGGATAGGGAATATAATTGGCTCCACTCTGTTGGCATATGTTCTTGTTGCCAAATTCGCTGGATGACTTTGTGAATAGCTTTATGAATACTACTGCCACCATATTTGATGACCTCCACTGGAATCTCATCGATGCCCGGCGCTTTATTATTCTTTCGGGCTTTGGTGGTGGAACAAACTTCATCCAGAGTTGATGGGGCTAATAAAAGCTCTCCGGAAACATCCATATGCTCCGATACTCTGGAGCTGTGCAGAATATTAAGGAAGTTCTTGAAATATCATGTCCGTCTTTCCTTAATCTTAGTTTCATCCGCGATGATATTGCCAATATCATCACGACAGAGTGTGGATTTGGGCTGATAACCACGTTTCAGGCTTTTCACTACTTTGTATGGTTGTCTTGTGTTGTTGCTCACTAGACTTACATCGATGCTTCTCAATGGTCATCATAGCATTTTCTTTTCTTAATTCTATTTGTCTTATTCGCTACTCTTCTGACATTGTCATAATGTTCTCTCTCCGTCCTGGTTTTCTTGCCTAAATATTCTTTGTACGCAGTCATCATCGAACCAATCATTTATTTTATGCCAAGCTTGATGATGGTGATAATAGACACTTTGACTTTCATCTAGAATTAATTGCTTGTTTTCAGCGATGTGTCAGATAAGATGGGAGCCAGCTGGTTGTCGAGGGTCTCCATGAAATTTTTCGCCATCTGGAGTTTTACGATTTCAAATTTTTGCAACCGATTTTTTCTTCGCCGAATATGTCTTTGACATACGACGTCCGTAGGTTAATTTGGTCAAGGAATGCTCAGAGTTACAATTGGCTCCTCGGTATGTATGCAAGTCAGGTTGTTGGATCAGAACATGATCGATCTGGTTTTGTGTGTTGCCGTCCGATGATACCCAGGTCATTCTATGAATGCGTGGATGTGGAAAGCTATTGGAACGTATAACTAGATTTGTGCTACATGCAATCAGGTCCTGGCTGTTGTCATATATTTCATCGTGGAGGCTGTATCCGCTCGTCGTTCCCCGATGAGATATATCGTTGCCAACTTTAATGTTGAAATCACACAGAATTATATTTGTATCTTTTGCAGGCAATAATTTGTCTAGGCTAGATTGTAGAACATTTCCTTCGTTCTTTCGCCCTTCGCTTCGATCGGGGAATTTCGCTTTGATATGGATCACACACAACCGTTCATGAACTGCCTTAAAATCTATAACGTGTGATTCAAAATCCCTATCCACAAAAAGTGCCACTCCAAATTTTCGTTTTCCAGCAGGCCTCCAACTTTTGACTATTGTGCAGAATCTCAGGTCTTGAATATAATTTCCAGTCCAGCTCATTTCCTGGATTGCTTATATTTTTAATTGATATTGACTGGCCTGTTGTAAAAGTGCCAGGGTAATTGAGGGCTCTAGCGTTCCAGGATCTTGTTCCATAGTCCTTTTTCCATTCGCAAGGTGTAGTGAAAGTAGGTATAGAAGTGTCCGTAAAGGACTGCAGCGATGGTCTGCTGCCTCAGCAGAAGGGGATGTTGGGATTCGCCGAGATTGGCCTTGTCCGGGGCGCGTGAATGCGCTGGCAGGCTAGCGTTGCGGTGTCGTGGGGCGGGTTCCTTCCCCCAGCACAAGGACCCAGTACAAAAGAAGTCGAAAAAAAGGAGGTAACCAAGTAAGGGTTGAAAATTGCAGACGAAATAGGATAAACTGGACCTGGGGAAGACAGGCAGACTTAAGGGAACTTTGTGGTTATCCGACAATTTTTATGGCCCACAAATAAGAGTGGGGCATCCAGATGGAGGTGGTGCCCCCTCGCACCTCCCAACCGTATCAAGATCAAAACGTAGACATGGCCATATATTTCACTTTGGAGGGGAAAACTCATACAAACATAATTTGCATGAACTTTGCCATCAAAAGAGAAATATAGACGAGACCAATTTATGTTATAGAATTATGTGACGGAATCCATTTTATTTATATTATTAAAAAAAACATATTTTATTTTTCCTTATCAGCTACTCGGTGGAACAACAGAATCGAATCTAAATGCTATGGAAATCGATTAGATAATTAAAGTCTTACAATAGCTTGCATTCTTATAAATAAATTCCTCCACTTAACAGAGATTCAAATAATAATAAAATATGTAAACTTTATTCGAATGACAAATTTCGCTTTTCTTTGTATTGCGTACTCCTTTCGTTTTTCGTTAAATATAAGATGGCGTACAATATGAGTACCTTCAGATTTAAATACATACAATACAAAGGAAGTATTACATTGAGATTCAATTGTGGTAGGAAATTGACTTGGTACTTGTTTCACAATTTCTTTTGAAAATTTCCTAAGGCTCGAAATTTTCCGGGAGAGAAAATCATACAATCATGGAATATCGCTAGTCAATAGAATAGAATTAACTAAGAAGCAAGTCGTTAACGTAGAACAAAAGAGAATTAACATAAATTTAATATGAAATGATTACTGACCGCGACCCTAATATTATTTTTTTTCTTCATTAATGTACAAGCTAAGGGTGGATCCGTCCAAAATACAAATTTACAAAGTGATTTTTCCTCTTTCTTCTTACTTTTCTCATTGAAAGTTCTGTTTCATCGCTTATTTAATCTCACTCCATGCATCATAAAATTAATTCTAGTAAATTTACTTGAATATCATTATAGTATTTAATAATTTCCTTTGAAAGCAACCACGGCTTATATTTTTTGTTTCATACATAAATTCAATTTAATGTACCTTTCAATTTATTTATTTTTTCTTTTTATCTCATCAATAGCTATTAAATTAAAATAATACCTCCATGTACATTGTAAGATCATTTTGTTTTTGGTTGTAGATTCTCCCTTTTTCCCTTTTTAGGGTTTTGTACTAAAATACAAAACCCTATTGCAATCACGTCCTGTGTCCGTCTGTCCGTCCGTCCGTCCGTCTGTAAGTCACAGCACTTTTTCTCCGAAACTATAAGGGCTACAGCCATGAAACTTTGTAGAAAGGTCAGAAGTGGTGACCTCTTGAAAGTTCAAGGGTGGAAAAATTTTTCAAAGGCGTTTTAGGGGGGTCTCCCCATATAAGGGGGTGACACCTCAAAAAAAAAATTTCACCATTGGTAGTCGAGTAGGGTGTCATTGGAAAGGTCTCAATGAGATCTTTTCAAAACAAGTCTTAAAATTGTCTTATAAGTACCGAGGGGGGCAGGGGAAGGGGAAATGTACGAACTTTTCGCGTACCCCCCCCTCGCGATTGGACACCTTCCATCCGAAAAATCTGAAAAAAATCATGAATGTAGGCTTTAATGAGTACAACAACAACAAATACATGAGAAGTCGAAATTCACTCAACTTTGTTAGTAATAGTATGATTTATCGATTTTGTGTTTTCTTGAATAAAATCCAAAGGGTACCCTTAAACTCAATAAAATTTAGCAAAGTGATGATTATTTATAAGATTGATCTTTTCGGAAAGTTTCATAAAGATCGAATAGTATTTACCGAACTTATAGCGATTTGAATTTTCGTGTATTACTATGGAGCAATATGCCCTGTATTACTATGGAAACATATTGCTATGGAGCCATATGCGCTTTTTACCGACTTAGACACTACAGCTTTGCTAGAATTTGCATGAAAATTTCAGGAATGATAGGTATCATGAAGATGAGTACATACAATTGAAACAAGTCGGAGAGGCAGGCGAGAGCTCCTAGCAAAAGGGCTTTGTAACCATTCTAAGATTCGAAAAAATAGGCCATGAATCGATGATAGCCGATATGAGTATCAACTGAAAGTTCTCTATGAGAGCTTTTCAAAACAGTTCTTAAACTGACAGTTTTTGCTTCAGTGGGAGCACAGGGGGGGAAATACATGAAAAATGTGTTTCCTCCCTCGCGAATGGACACCAGTGATCTAAAAAATCTGAAAAAATATCAAAGGAGATATTTATGGGTATAACTATAACAAAAACCTCAGAAGTCGAAATTCATTCAACTTTGTTTATAATAGTATGATCCTCGAATTTCACATTTTCTCCAATTAAATCGTCTTTGACATGTTTCTTGATTTTATTCGTTGCTGGTTACTGCATTTTGTTAGTTGAGTACAAAACCCTTCTGACATGAGCATAGGTCTGTCTACCCAACTTGTTTCTTCTGTATTTTCGAGTACCACTGTTTTATTAAGTGAATTGTTACGGCAAAGAACGAACATGAAATGAAATGGAAAAGGTAGAAAAGTGATGGTGTAATGAGACAACAAGAAGGAAAGATGGAAGTGACATTAGAGTCGTGAATTTGTGCCGATTTATCAAATATGTGATAATATACTTTCGCTTAAAATATAACAATTACTTCTATTCTTTTCTTCGATTTGTTAGGCACAATTTATGAAATTTATTTAATTTTTGTGAACCTTTGTTATATTGTTTTTTTTTGTTTTTTTAATTTTTACTCACAGTTAAGAGTTTGCGCGGATGATCCGTATGATAAATCTTACGCTAACATTTTGCACCCTTAGGAGCCGATTACAAATTTGTTTAGTTCCCGTCGTTTTCGCCGCCGTCGCTTTATCGTCTATCAGGGAAAAGTGTGATGTACATCCATACGTTCGTTACTTTACAAGGGCTCAAACAGCAACCCAACCAGCATCCTAGCAAAGATATATAAATCCTGACATATACGCGACAAGTCCTGGTTCTGCACGTGTGGAGGTTCCAATTTCTGCGTTTCAACTTCTAGAAAGCGGAGCACAACAGGAGGGCCATCATATGACAGAACCGTCCCATAGCTTCCGACAAAGCAAAACCCAAGATTGCGTATGAGAACAACTGTCGCTTGAGGCATGGATTCCTTGCGTAGCTGGTGATCAAGGAACCAAATACTGTTCCGATGCCAGCACCAGAACTAGCGACTCCTGCTGTGGCGGTACCAGCACCGATGAATTTGGCTGCTGGGTTGGAAATAAATTGGCATACAATACCTCAAAATATTCCAATACTCGTATGTACCTACCTGGGTTTCCGAACAATGCGCCACCAGTGGTGAATACAACCTGGCCGAAGGTGTTAAATATTGCGCCTTTCCCTTAGGCCTTGCGTAATTTGGACACGGAGTGCAAACTGCCGAATTCAGCGTTCGACTAAATTTGCGTGTCGTGTTCCACGCTGCCAAACGCCTTTCACACAGGAGTACGTTCACAAAGAGAACGAAAACACCTAGAAAATAAAAACTGAAAACACGCACATTCCGTCGTCACCGGTTGAGGAAAGATTATCGACTAGCAGCCATCCCTCACTTTTCCTCGTGCTGTCTTTTTGACGTCCCTCCACTACTTCCGACTTTTAGTACACTGGTTCGGCGTACCAAATCAACGTTCCTACATTGCTGATTTTATGTGGCAGATTTAAGTTGTAATAGATGAATACAATTTGAATGAAGTTAAGAAAAATGTATAGGATTTTTAAAAAATAGTAATCAAAATTAAATTTCATGAAAAATAAAATTAACGGAAAACGTTTAAATTTAATAATAAGGAAAATTAATATAAAATTATATTTTATATAAAGGGGAATTGATACAAAATTACATTTAACAATAATAAAGAGAAAGAAAACGATTTCTCAAATGACGATTATGAACGAAATCAGTAAATTACTTTTCTAAATCCGTCACATAAAATTAGAAGTAGAGGATAGGGAGGTTTTCGAGCAGTTGGCTTGCGAAACTGCTCGATTAATACAGGGCGGCTAATTTTCTCGCGATTCCAAGGCGACGAGGGTTGCGAAAAAGGAGCTGAAGGATCTTCAGTTAGAGAATCGATTGTCGAAAGTGATCAACGGACGGACAGACTGACACGTATATTTACGTTTGCCATGTGTATGTAAACTTGCGTATGGTTGAAGCTGAGTATAGATGGGCGCAACGGACGTATATATATAACTATCGGTGCAGGTCTTTTGCGTGATATACCCCGACTTCCTTCCCCGATAGGTCAGTTAACAGGTAACGATTGGGTCCTACCACCTTCTGTATGCGGGTTTTCACGAAATGCCGACCCAGCTTGACATTGTAATGCCCAGTGGCGTCACTTTGGTGGAAATTACGCCGAACAACCCCATTTCCTTCTTTAAAATTCGAAGGTCGTGACCTGGGGTTATACTGCGCCTCATTTGCACGTCCTGTAGCCTTTATCTTCCGTCCGATTTGTTGGCGGAGGTCTCCTAAACGCTCATCTCCTAAACACTTCAATTACCGTAATAGCCTGCATGATTTAACATGGCAAATCATGTGCTGTCCGAAGGCCGCAAAGTAAGGTGAGACACCGGTGACGGAATGATAAGATGACCGCAGAGCACAAGTGATGGCAGACAATTTGCGGTCCCAATCCTTCTGAGTAGGATGAACATAAGAACGGATTGCAGCTAACAGGGGGCGATTCAAACGTTCAGATGCGTTAGACTGAGGAGAGTATAAGGGCGTCAGTTGGTGTTTGATGCCGTACTGTTCGAGTAGGCCCTTAATCTGCCGAGATCTGAACTGTACTCCGTTGTCCGAGTACACACTTTCTAGTGAATTTGCGAATATGTCCACCAGTGGGAATTTCGAGAGCTGGTCTAACACACTGATAGCTCCGATGTGTACCATGGAAGAACGGGGATAGGGACTGAGTAGATCTATGAACAGACGTTGAAAGACGCGCTCTGGGACGTTAAGTTGACCCATAGGAGGTCAAAGAGGCTGGATGGGCGCTTAAGTGCCTTTACAGGTCTCACAGGTGTTTACGTAGTCTTTGACCTGGGATGCCATTTTAGGCCAGAAGAAGTATTTCTTAAGTCACTGAAGCTTCCGACCGCAACTTCGTGGGCACTTAGAGGATGGTCGTGTGCGCAGAGGATCAGATTGTGAGTCGTTTCCTCCGGTACCCAGAGTTTCCAGGACTCTTCTTCCTACCATGGATCACCAGTGGCGTACTTGTATTCATTTCGTCTATACACGTAGCCATCTATCACTTTCAAATTGGGCAACCATGTTTGTTGGGTTACGATGGTTTCCCTCAACTCTTTGTAGCTATCTGATTCGAAATGTGGGCTGTCCAAATCTATCTTAATGGGGTCCTCGTCATTCACTGTCAATTTGGCTCCCTTATGTGTAAACATTGGCGAGAGAGTGTCGGGGACCACGAGCCCTTCCCGGTGTTTGATGGAAAACTTGAACCCTTGCAGGCGTCCATGTGAGTCCGCTTGGTTCATCAACCATTGTAGGGAAGCGTGGTCTGTGATGAGGCTCGGAATTTCTTCACAGCCATCACCGCTGCCAAACATTCCCGCTCGGACACGGTATAGTTCCTTTGGGCTAAGTTCAGCTTATTGGACATGAAGGCAATGGGAGCTTCCTCTCCTTCATCGGTCAATTGCACAAGCATGGCCCCCACTCTATGTTGACTTGCATCACAATGAATCGAGAAGGGCTTCTTAAAGTCGGGACTGTGCAAGACTGGAGCTGATGTTAAGGCTTATTTCAGCTCTTCAAATGACTTACGTCTGAGCTCAGTCCAAATGAACCTTCGGTACCAACCACACACTTACAGAAAATATCGTAGCTGCTTGACCGTTTTTGGTAAGGGGAACTCGTCAATCGCCCGAGTTTTGTCCGGATCTGTTTTGATGGTGCCATGTCCGATGACATGTCCTAGGTATCGGATTTCGTTCATGACAAACTTACTTTTTTGGACGTTGATGGTAAGTCCCACCTTACTGATGTGCAGGGCTACTTCTTGCAGGAGTAGGAGGTGTTGGTCGAACATTTCCGTGATGAGTAGAATATCATCCAGGTACACGAACACTTAGTGTTTCAGATGAGGTGGAATTAAATTGTCCATTAGCTGGGTCATCGTTTGCGGAGCGTTACTCAGGCCAAAAGGCATTGTGACGAACTGGTATTATGATCGTCCGGGGGCTGTGAAGGTGGTCTTATCCCTTGACTCCTCATCGAGTGGAATTTGCCAGAATGAATCTTTTGGTAATGTAATTTGCTTTCGGCAGTCTCCCCAATATTCCATCGATGACCGGAAGAGGGTAAGCGTCTTTCATGGTCATTGCATTTACTTTCCAAGCATCTAGACAAAGACGGAATTTACCTGGCTTCACAATCAAGGTTACTGGTGAGGATCAGGCAGTTTGGGACTCCTCTATAACCCCCAACTGGAGCATCCTGTACACTAACTTGTCCATGGCCGGTGAGATGGCATAGTGTCTGCTTAATTGGCTTACTATCGCCAACATAAATGACATGTGGGACCAGTGTGGTGCGGCCAAGCCTTGGGTAGCGTAAGATGGAAAAGCAGCGATGGATGATTCCAGGCATTGTCGTTGGTTAGGCATTAATTCGTGCCTGTTGGGAATAGAAGCGAGTTCGTTGACATATTTAGTATCCAAAGACGAATCTGTGAATAAATCTGGGGCTAAACCAAATTGAAGGACGAAATCGACGCCAAGATACACGCTCTGAGCCAGCGACGGGATGATGTAGAAAGTCATATCCTTCGTTTGGCCTCTGAATGTCACGGGTGTTGTCAGTCTACCTTGGATAGGATGTTTGGTGCCATCAGCTGTATTGATTCCAGAGCACCAGGGTTTTACTACCGTAGGGTTTTGTTGTATTACCTTTGAGCGAAGGCTCGAGGCAAGGCAGCTAATACTTGCACCCGTGTCGATCAATGCAACAGTGATTTCGCCCAACACTTTGATTGGTGCGTCAGGTTGATTATCATTCTCAGAAACCTCCGAGATGTTACATAGTTTTACAGTTTGGTGACAGGTGCGCACTCTTCTGCGGAAGTTCCTCCAACGTCGAGTTAACCACTTAGTTTTGTGCTGGCGTGGGGTGACCTCTCCTGCGGCAAAAATCTTCTCTCGTGCAGCAATATACTCCTGCAACCTAATATGCTATGATTTAAATACACGAGTCTGTGGATGCCGGGATTCTTTAGCACTGTCTTTAGAGAAGCCTCCGGAGAAGATGTGGCATTTGTTGCATCGTGTACCAGCAATGGTATCGTGGTGTTTGACTCTAGTGGGCTAACTGGCGAGGAACTTGTCGTGGTGGAACTGTCAGTAGACGGGACGGAGTATCGTTCCGTTACTGAGCCTGTTGCGAGTGCTGCGGGCTGTCGTGAGCACTCGTTTCAAATTTTTTTGGCATCTTGCAATTAGTGCAGTATGGCACATACGTATTTGGCTTCCCAAAACGAAAGCTAAAAATGTTAGCCTCTGCCTGGCATGCAGTGAAACGGTGTCCCGTCTGCCGGCAGTTCCAACACGTGGTAGCCCGTGTCCTAGGAGCCAGTTCATGTACTTCGGACCGAGGTTCTTGATCTAAATCGGTGGATAATGGAGGGCGAGTCTCCGGTGTGGAATAAGACCAGTTGGCGCGGGTAAAGCTAGCATGCGGTGCTCGAGCTCAGTGATAGCGCGTCGTTCTGGCTGCTCTCGTCGGCCAAAATATTTACCTTGAGACGCGGACCGATGGGAATATTGCACCACTTCTAGCTTCTTCGCTGATGTGCAAAGCTTTTGCACGTTGTGGTACGGGGCGAACACCAGTCGCTCTCGCAGCTCTGGCCTGACCCCCTTCCAGAAGAGGCTGAGAAACTCAAACTCTGGCATTTGGACCATCAGATGTTCCAATAGACAGCACAGGACTTCGTAATACTCATCTACGGTCTCCTGTGCCTGTTGGCGTCTGTTTTGCATCCGCTGCTTCAGCATGTCATCTCCCTCGACTGGAGTAAACTCCTGCAATACTGCACGTCTCAACGTTTCCCAATCAAAGGTGGGAAACGTGTCTACAAAACCCCAGAACCACCGAAGAGCTCTCCCAATAAAGAGCATCTGTGCACAGCGGGTAACGGCTCTCATGTTCCTTCCGAAGTTCAGCGAGGGCATGTTCTCGACCCTTCTTAATAAGGACCCGATGGTCGTAGGGTCGTCCTATCCCGTAAACACAAGCTTCCAGCTTGCCACTATATGTTGGATGGTGGGATACCACATGGCGCACGATTGCGTTCGTAGCTGGTCTGTCCCGGTGCGGCCTCTTCGCGATGAGCAGGCCTGCCCATTCGGCGAGGCTGATGATGGTAAGTCCCAGTTATACCAGTGCGTCGAGCCGTGGACCTGAGCTGCCTGTTTGAACAATTCTCGCTCAGGGCTCCAGGCACTCGTATGATTCCGCTGATGTGGTCGTGAAGTCGGGACCTCTCCTCTGGGCCTTTACTCTGGCGCCATGGGGTTCATGGCTCCGTTGAGCCTAGGAGATACTGGATCATCCGCTACAGTCACTAGTGGCTTTACATAGTCCACTCTGGCCGTTGATGTGAAAGGCTGAGTAGTTGGCTGTGGAACAGACAGACACTATAATTGCTGCCCCATCTATTCCATACTGGTGGCCACAGCTTGCATGACTGCTAGCAGCTGCGACACCTCAGGTGACGCTGAAAATGTGGGTTCGGTACCGGGTCGGCTGGCTGGAAAGGCTCCAGCTCCACTGTCATCACCGCGCGCACCCATTGTAGTTGATGGAGGAAGTCCACCTTTGGGCACTGTTCGCCTAGCGATAGAGGACGGAGGTAGTTCTGTCCCTATAGGCGTCGGCTCTAGACAGAGCGGGCACGTTGATGCGGTTTGCCTTAGTTGGACTAGACACAGTTGGTGTAGCCTGTGTCCACACGGCAAATTCTGGCTGGTCAGCTCGTCCATGTACTCGTGGCATATGAAGCACAAGAGCGCTAGTCCGGCATCTGACCTCAACTTCCTCCTCTCTGGCGTTCGTTTGGTGGGCATCTCTAAGAACGAAAGAATATACCTAATTCGGCAATATATAATTAAGTTAGGGCAAATATATATATATATATATATATATATATATATATATATATATATATATATATATATATATATATATATATATATATATATATATAAACCTATGACTACAAATATATTCAAAGGTAAATCCAAGTGGAAGTTAAGAATAAATATTTGAGATTAATAAAGTAGCCGAAATTGGCGAGCTATCAAACACTTCCATCAAAAAAGAAATGCTAAACGGTAGCTATTTATATATCATGAGAAAATTCGGTCTTGCCATTTCGCTCTTTCTTCCCAAGCAAGGTCACCAATGGCGCGCTCTTCTTGTACTCTACAAGGTCCTCTCTTGTGGCACCATAAGAATCAGGGTTCGAAAGTGCTCTCTCATACGCAAGTTTTCGACCAGGTACAATTTATCTGCCCGGGGTGAATTCTGACCCGCAGCAGCGCGTGTCTTGTCATGGATAGTCACAGACTTGCTAAACAGCCAATTACATGAAATCAAAATCCATGTAATGAAAGACACTTGGGCACCGGCTTGGTTTGGGGTGCAGATCAGAAGACGCCGCAAAAATGATGTTGTGATAATAACTTCCGAATACACAGAAGGACTCTAATATCGTTTGGCCTCACTAGTCATAAAATGGTGGTAAACCACCAAAGTATAAGTCAAAAGCAGGTCCAAACGATATTGATGTCCGAGGACAACACACGCCCGGAAGTTGTTAGATTGCTGAGGCACGATTAGTGCAATATCCCATAGAGGTTACCTACCCGCCAAAATCTGGACACCTTGTAGGGTCACCAAGAGACGATGGACTGTCTCATGCTCACGACTGATGATACAGCCGCGCATTTCGGGCCCATGTTGGGCGCCATTCCGTAGTGGGACTTTGTGCTGGGGGAGAGAACCCACCCCACGACACCGCAACGCTAGCCTGCCAGCACATTCACGCGTCCCCAGACAAGACCAATCTCGGCGGATCCCAACATCCCCTTCCGCTGAGGCAGCAGACCATCGCTGCAGTCTTTTATGGACACTTATATACCTACTATCACTACAAAGGTCGAATCTACGTCTAGCACTCGTTGCGTGTAGACGTGTTTTTAATCGCTCCTGTCATTAATTTTAAAAATTAATTAATTTTTCGCAAAAGTCTGTTTCAAACAATTGCAATATTTTTTTACGAGCCAGTCAAAAGCAAATTTTGATTTTATTGGGAAAACCATCACCGTCGAATTATTCGAGCATTTATCGAATACCTGAAATTCATTTCCTGAAGAAATATCAAAAGTGGAAATACGTTCAAGGGAAGTCCCGGTCTGAGAACATTCCCTCTAGTCTCGCTGCGAAAGCAACGAGATGGAGGAGCCCGATGGCTTCAGCCATCAATCGGAAGGACCATGCCCATCGCCAATGATGATGGGCAAAAAAAAACTTAAAAGAAAATACGAGAATCAAGAACAAAACCCGACAATCCTATCGGTTATGGAAATCGAACAGCTTATCCAAGAAAAAGAGAAAGCTGAAAAAATCGAAAAAGAAAATGAAGAACTCAAGCTTCGAGTTAAATCTTTAGAAGCACTTGTTGGAACGTTAACGTTCAACAAGGATAAAGAAAGCAAGAAAAGCCGACAAGCAACCCCAAAAACCGAAGAGAAGAAAATTAAAAAGCCACAGGAAGAAGCTAATCAAGAGGATGTCCTCAGCGCAGGAGGCGCAAACGAAAGCAGAAATTATTATGCAGCGCTAGCTGGTCTGGAAGAAACAATGAACCTTGAAAAGGATACAGGTAAAACGTCAAAATTAGATAATGATTTCATTGAATATCTTAGAGTTAAAAATCGGGAGAAAAAACCAAAAGGTTTGTCTGCTGGTCCGTCTGCTGGTCCGTCCGTTAACATTAATGAAAAAAAAGAAAAAGTCCCACCAATCAATGTGTTTGGGCAAACGGGCAAAGATATGGTTCGGCTTTTGGCAGCCCAAAATAAACTAAAAGATTTTCAGATAAAAAGAGTCAATGCCGATAAATTGACAATAAGGACTAAGTCGCTGGTTGATTTCCAGGCAACAAAAAGTGCCTTAAATTCTGGAGATGTTCCGCATTTTACGTACACCCCGAAAAGCAAGAAGAACCAAACCTTTTTATTGAATGGTCTGGACTGTGGTGAGGACACAGTCAATCTCCTTCAGGTGCTCCAAGAAGCTGCACCAGAAATACAATTTATTACAGTCAAAAACTTTGCAACGAGGAGATCGATTGTGGAGCGCAAAAACTTGCCTCACTACTTAGTCCAGATTTCGAACAAAAGTAGTTCGAGTGCCCTGCAGAAAATACGCTACTTGAACTTCCGCGTAGTGAGATGGGAACGCCTCCAGAAAAGACAGGTCAACCAGTGCTACAGGTGTCAAAGATTCGGGCATTATGCTGCCAATTGCGCCATGAAATATAGGTGTGTGAAATGTAAAGACATTCATGCTCCCGGCGAGTGCAAATTGGCTCAGGCGGAGCCAAAAGAAAAACTATATTGTGTGAACTGCGGTGCCTTTGGTCATCCAGCATCATATCGAGGATGCCCCCGGTATCAAGATGCAAAGATCAAAGTCACTCCGAAACAAAGTCAAGCACACCGCAGTGTGATACCTACCAACTTCGTCAAGCCCGGGGTGTCATTTGCACTTGCCGCGAGAGGAACAGCAGACAATGTAAATAAAATAAATAACCTTAGTGGCAATAATGAGCTGCTGCTTAAAATTTATCAACAATTAAATTCCTTATCGGAGCGAATCGATAAACAAGATTCAAAAATTAACATTGTTTTTCAGCGTTTAGGGCTTTCAAATGCCTCAAAATAAGTTGTCATCCAGCCACATTCCCACGGATAGGATTCGTCTCATCTCGATCAACGTCAACTCCATTGTTACTTTACATCGGCGTGATTATCTCCTTGAATTCATTGCCAGACAAAAGCCTGACATCGTGCTTCTCACCGAAACCCACCTCAGTTCATGGAACTCCATGAGATTCAAGGATTTTGAGTTCGTAAGAAACGATAGGGTTATAGGTGATGGGGGAGGTGGCACCGGGATATTGGTTCGAAGACCCTATTGTTTCCAAAATATTGAAAAAGTCGAATTCAAAAGCTTTGAATCTCTTGAAGTGTCCGTTATCAAAATCTCACTGCCAGGTGGGGATAACCTCTTCGTTATCTCTGCCTATGCAACTGGTGGAACTGTTCTCAAGCTTAAGGAGGAGCTCAATTCCTTGTTCGAAATACTCGAATTGAACAGGCTGCATAACTACTATATCCTTGCTGGTGACCTGAACGCCAAGCATACATCATGGCTGAACGCCACCAATAATCCAAGAGGTGTATTCCTGAAATCGTGGATAACAGAAAACCAAATTGAATACAGGTGCACTCTATATGGGTCGGAGTTCCCAACATACCCTAGGACAAACTCATACTTGGACCTTTGCATTGCTGACGCAAGACTCGAATTTAGCTTTAATAGTCCTCAACGGAAACTGCAGGTGCTTCCTTATGATAGCGACCATAACGCAATCGTAATGGAAATCAATCATCACAGGGATGATTTCTTCCTCATTCCAGTTCAACATGAAAATCATCGGTTGAATTTCAAAAAAACAGACTGGGGAAAGTTTCAAAAGAAGTTTAATCGGGAGTACCAGAAGCAATGTCCCCCTTCTGATAGTGGCAACTCTTGCTCAATGGTTCCTAATGACAGGAATCTAACTTACGATGAAATAGATGCCTATTTGTCGAAGTTAGAGAAGCTGACGTTGGAAACGATTGAGAAAGTAGTTCCCAAGATTAAACTTCGAAACAATATGGAAGGATATGAAACACCAACCATCGCAAGGTTGAAAAGATTGAAAAGCCTTCTTCTCACACGCGTCAACAATATTTATCGACGATTTTTGGACTACAACCATCCCTCGTTGTCTTTGTTGAAATTACATCTGAAGAATGTCCGGAACTTAATCCGGTCATACTTCAGGAGTGAGGTCAGCAATCAATGGGCGGAAAAATTGAGGGGTATTAGCCCACAGGACCCAGACGGCGTGTTCGCGAAAGTGAATAGCATATTCCGCAAGAAGTCTCGAGTGAAGGTATCGAATCTTGAAGTCGCTAGTGATGAGATAAATCTTCTCGATAGGGCTGGTATCGAAATTGATAGTACGACTCCGGATAGAAATGGAAACAGGATTATTTGTGAAGGATTGGATAAACTTGCTCTAATTGGAACACATTTTGAATTGGTTCATCTACCAAACCCTGAGAGAGGGAACGAAATTTTTTCAGAGGTCGTTGAAGCAAAAGTTTCCGACTTCAAATCAAGCCTGAACGGCCAATCAATTCTTCATTTCAATGAAACATTAACATCTGACCTCATACCGAGCTTGAATCTTATTGATTATTTTGTCAGCTATGAAGACTTGTGTTTCATATTTCGCAGGATAAACAACAAGAAATCATGTGGTACTGATGGTATTCCAAATGTAGTTCTCCGACATTTGCATGAGGTTGCTATAAGGAACTATTGCATATTGTTCAACAACATGTTGAGCAATTCATATTTCCCAAATGAGTGGAAAAAGGCTAAGGTATTTCCGATCTTGAGGAAAAGAAAAGAATCTTCATGCCCCAAAAGCTATCGCCCAATTAGCTTGCTGCCTAACATCAGCAAGGTGTTACTCAACAGAGCATTAAACGCCCACATTGAGGAAAATGAGTTGATGCCGAATTGCCAATTTGGTTTTCGTGCCAGGCATTCGACCACACATTCAATAACGAAAGTGACCTCAGACATCTGTTGGAAACTAAATGATAGACAATGTGTTGGAGCATGTCTCATTGATATGGAGAAAGCCTTTGATAAGATATGGTTAGATGGACTAATTTTTAAACTCCTTCAGGACAAGTTCCCCAGACACCTTGTCGCCATGATGTGTAATATGTTATACGGGAAATCGTTTGTTGTAACTGATGGAAATCTGACAACAATGCGCGAATTCAAGGTCTTCAATGGTCTACAGCAGGGAACAGTTACTGCGCCTCTGCTCTTCTCAATCTTCATTCGCAAGCCATTGAACGGCTTTGATTTTAACGTCTCGCCAACGCGATCATTGGTAGCGTTTGCTGATGATCTGATCATCTATACGGCAAAAAAGCTACAATAGTTCAGAGCAATCTCCAAAAAATGTTCAATGACGTACAGCTGTACACTGACAATTGGCGAATGAAAATAAATGCGCAAAAGTGTGAAACAATCTTGTTTTGGACAACGCTGCAGGGGGTCAGTCAAGACCTGAAACGTAATTGGAAAGATTTCCACATCATGGCTGGTGAGGGTAGTCTTGAACGGGTTCCACATAAATCCTCTGTTCGATACCTCGGTGTTTATTTCGATCAGTATCTGTACTATACTGAACATGTGAAAATCATGCTCAGTAAGGCACTTAAAGTAGTCATGGCCCTTCGAAAACTCTTTCATTCCAGATACATTGATCAAAAGGTCAAAATTATCTGTTACAAGACACTGGTTAGACCAGTTTTGACATATGGATGTCAGATCTGGTACAACCAGAGTGCTAGTACTATGGAAAAATTAAGAGTTTTCGAAAGGAAATGTCTTCGTGCATGTACTGGTTTGTACAGAAAGCCTGAGACAGATTGGAAACATTATATATAGAATAGAAGCATTTATCAAACTGCTGAAGTGACTAGAGTCGATATTTTCATATTGAAACTTCTTCGGAATCATATCGCAAGATCTGTGACTGTGAGTGAAAACCCTTGGATTTCACAGCCGTTCCACCCTACAGACGGGTATATTGGACTTGCCTCGCTGCTGGCTTCATTCCTCCAGAAGCATTCGTGTATTTGGACATGAATCGATATGTTTTTGATTCTGACGGCGTCCCAGTCATATATCACATATATCGACAGGCCACCGATAAGAAGATAAAATATCCTCCGAACTTGAGTTCACGAGACCAACAATTCCAATGGAGATACTCATTTGCTAGATTCGTTGAGGCTGATCGAGTTGAGACGGGGCAATCTAGGTATTGGTGGCTGAATGACAATGTCTAAATTATTCGTGTTTATTTTTCAGTTTTGGTGTTTTTCATTATTTAGTTTTTGAGTTTCAGCTCATTATTGCTACATTTAGTGTTGTTGTTTATTTTTGTTAAAAATTAGGTATAGGTCAGGTTTATATTATGTTTATTATATTAGGTTAGAGATAAGGTAAAACCCTTAGGTTAGGAACATTGTTATAGATTTTTTTTTAAGTATAAGATAAAGTTTTTGATAGCATTTATTAGAATTAAGTTAAAACATATTAGGTGTAGGATCAAAGTTCACTGTAGTGTTAAGATGATAAATAATTTTAGAATAGTGTTGGTTGGTTTTTTCTCCTTTTTCCAATTAAATTTAAAAAATATGTAATAATCATCATTGATTTGAATTTGCTATAGTTTTTTTTTTTTTTAATGTGTTTAATGATAACGTACAAATTTAGAGAGCCATTTGGGCCATTAAGTTTTTTGATTGTTATTGTTTGGAATTCGATTTATATTCTTTTAAAATTTATAACGATTAGTATTAAATAAAGCGCTTTTGATTGATTGATTAATCACTACAAAGGTCGTTGCCGTGAGTCCAATCCATTTGAAGGCATTTCTGCAGGTTTCGAAACATTTAAGGGTTTTCAAGGGACAGGGAGTTAGTCCGTCGCCCAACTTTCATTCCATTAGCAGGCGCGGAAGACTCGACTTCATCCTACATCCCCACAAATTGTAAGTAGGATTTAGTAGCAGAGCTGTAGATGTGTTTGCAGTTATTAGCATTTATCGGCATTTAATGTCGCATTATTGGTGAACTAATAAGCACAATGTGCGACCCCGAGAACAGGGGTCGCACATTGTGTTGAGATGAGGAATCAAAGGGTTCCCGCCTCCTTCCTCAAACGGGCTTGGGACCGTATACGGCGGAGTTTCTCAAACAATCTATGCACTATTAATCGACTACAGCTGAAACAACCTGAAACAACGTATCAATGCGTGGGAGGCTCCAAAGCAACAACTTTAGGGGAATTACCTTAACATTGCCGTGTAAAGCTAGATGTGCTTCTGTAGGTGAGCTTGATCAATTTCCAGCGCAAGCAGCAATAATTTTGATGATTTTTTTTTGAATTACGAAATCCAATTTTCATGAGCACAGAAATTACAGACGTTTGACGAAAAATACGGACAAACTGACAGAGAGTGAAAAAAATGGGTCGCTGGCAAATATTTCAATTTTAAAAATGGCAATATCTAAAATGTAATGATTTCAAGGCACCTGTTTGACATAAATGTGCTGTATAGGATATTGTATCTCCTGCATGTAAATCTCCAACTGGACTGATTTAATACCTTTCAATATTAAAAAATTGAAAAATAAAAAATGTTTTCTCTTTAATATCTACATCTATGTGAAAAAAAAAATTAATTTAAATGGTTATTTTTCTTTATCGTAATTTAATTATTGTAGTATGTGCGTTAATTTGGGGAAAAAAGGACGCAAAGCAAATAATTCAACGAAAACTAAACTTGTCTATGCATTCATGTTCAAAAGCTATGCTTCGGAATTCAAAAATATAACACTTAAGCAGCTGCAAAGAATAGCGTCTCAATTTGAAACAGACGCAATACACACAAATCGACATGAAAGAATATTGACAATTAAAGCTACCAATAAAGCTTAAGTTTCCTCCGCAATTCCTTCCGAAAACAGAGTATTGCTTATTATGCTCTACTTCTATAAGGACGGATCCTGGAAGTTGCAAAAATATTCAATATTGCAAATCCCATTAAACTCGAACTGAACTCATACGTATCACTCAGCTCGGCGTCCTTGAAAGAGAATTCTGAATGCAAGAATAAATATCCTGGCTAGTAAATAAAGCTCCATTAAAATCGACTCAAATTTTTTGGGAATTGATCTTGGTCTTGTAGGGAGGAGACCCAAGGCCCAACCACACCATAAATATTCATAACTTCGTCGCAAGGATAACTTTGGTGGATACGTGTTTCATTCGAGTTGCCAGATTGGGCTTCCCCACTTCAATGGACTATTAAGTTTGGAAATCGTTTCAGGTGCTACGAAATAATGAACAAAATTGGTTTTCTAGTCGAGTCTCGTCTAATTAATACTTTATTTATTTATAACTCTCTAACAGTTCGGGACTCTCCTCCACCTCCAATCACAATCCCCCATTCTGATTTGAGAACTTGGCGGTGGCCAGCATTATTTTGATGATGTCAGACGCACAAACCGCACTCGTAACAATGCCACAACCCTTTTCATGTTACGTGGGTGATAATGCGTACACACCACACATCAGCCGCCTCAACGCATCATCGCTCTCCCGTTATGGCTAGACTCGGCTCGAAGGGGCTAGAACAGAATAAAACAATCTTATCTTTTATCTTTTTTGTCATATCCATATCGTTCCATAATCGTAATAGTATATTGTTCGGTTTTTTGTTTTGTTTCGCTAGCAAGACGCCGATTTAGTTGAGTTATGAACGTGTAATGCAAATTGTATGATTTTATCGGCACTCGGCAGCAGTTAGTAATTGGCTGTGACGAAGTGTTTTGTGGTGGATGATTGTCTGCAGTTTACAGCTTATAAATCATAAACGGCAAAGTGGTGAATTAGAAGCAAAGTGGATTGTGCAAAGTTTGTTCTCGCGGGCGGGAATTGACAAGGACCTTTTAATAACTGACTATGACCTCCGCTCAAGTGGTGAGTAAATTTTTGGCACCATCTTCAATGTGTTCAGTAGTAAATGCTACTACATAGTCTTACAAAATGTAAATATTTACTTATTGAATTAAGGTGAAGCATTTGTTGATAATTGGTGGCTTTTTGTGTACTTATTTCCACTTGTCCGCATGTAAGCAAATAAAAATTGTTGGAGATGTTCTTGTGGGTATTTCTATTCAGATAAAAATGTTATCGATTCCACTATGCGCAATCGTGAGCCCTAGGCCGATATACCAATTTATTAAACTGCGAAAGTCAACAGCAATAATTAGACCTTCTTCTATTCTTCCCATCCTATCGCTCGCGGCTTATGAATTCTTCTATTTGTGTTCAACCAATTGAAACTACAATGCAATATGTCAGGTATTATTTTTGTTTCTATTGAGACATTCGGTGGCTCAAAGTTAATAGTGGAACAGTATGGATATATAAGTTTATACCCTAATAACAAATTAACTAAAAATCTTTACTAATATTGTTTTTTATTTTAAGTATTTTAATGGATATACATTTATTACCAACAAAAAATACTCCAACAGCATTCACATTAAAATAAAAGAAATTGCATTACATAACAAAACATAGTACTTCAGCCTCAAAGTAATAATGGAACACAATATGAATTCATAAAAAGTTTAAGGTTAGGAAAAAAATAGTTGAGTTTTAATATTTAGTTGGGAGCTCTTTTTGTTGTATGACCGCTTTCATGCGATTTGGCATCGACTCCACCAATTTTGACCAAAAGATGCCGGAATTTTGTTCCACTCTTCTTTTAACACGTTCAATGCCAGCGAGACTTGCCAGATGAATTGCAAGTTGCTGGTCGAAAAAACGTTTTCTCCCCTCCCGGACGCAGATGCGCGTCGCTGGCCAGGCGCAGATACTTTTTGTCATTTTCCCTCATATAATGTTTATTGATTGCACCTTTAACTAGTATTTCCTCTATTACATTGTAGGATTGGTAAAGAATGTTTCATGTTCTAGATTTATATGCTTTTATTTATTATAATATAAATAAAATAGATGTCATCTACTTTTTTGGTAATATATTTTTAAAAAATGAAATAGTAAAAAATAGAAAAGTATAAAGCATTATAACAATACAACAAGTTGAGAAAGTAGGAGCGTGCTTCTACAAGAAGCTCTTTGTAACGACGCTGGGGTTCGAAACAAGTTTTCAAATAGCGTAAATCAGTGGCTGGAATTATTCATACAATAAGAAATCGTTCAATTTTATGCAAAAGATGCAGAGTTTCTTTTATAAGCACAATGCAACCGCCATTTTGTTCCAGCTTAAATAATTTTTCTGTACGCTCGGCCGATTGAAGATATTCAAATTAAAAACAATACCTTAAATTTACATGAAAATCCGAAAAAAGTGCCTCCGGGTCAATTTAAAATATGTATCACCTATTAAAACGTGTTTTTGTTGTTGTAATACCATAAAATTGAAATGGCTATAACTCACTTGATTATGATTGGATTTTCATAAAATTTTGTGAGCATTAAGAGCTTATATCGGTCTATTTAATTGCTGAATTTCAAGAAATTTAAAGGTACCATTTTGATTTCATGGGTGAAAATGTTAAATCTTCAAATCATACTATTTTTAACAAATGTGAGTGAATTTCGATTTCTGAGGTATTTGTTGCCCTTGTACTCATATGGACCTACCTTCGTGATTTTTAAAGATCTTTCGGCTCAATGGTGTTCAACCGCGAAGGGACACAGCATTTTAGTACATTTTGCCTACCCCTGGACCCCCTGATGCAAAAAATAACTTTGTAAATTCAGATTCTGAAAGTTCTAATCAAGACCTTTCATTTACTACCCTCCTCGACTACCTTTGATTAACAAACATTTTGAAGGGCTACTTTGTTATCAGGGGGGGGAACCCACTTAAACATTTTTGAAATGTTTGGTTGCAAATAAATTTTTTACAAAGACCTAAAAATTGTGTAGCTTGTGAAATATCAATCAATTGTACAAAACTGTTTGCAAAAACATTCGGGGCAGTAGCTAATTTGATTTTTATACATTTTACACTCAAAAGTTGTACCAGTCTTTTTTTTTTATCCTACGTCTAGCCCTCGATGCGTGTAGACGTGTTTTCAATCGCTCCTGTCATTAATTTTAAAAATTAATTAATTCTTCACAAAAGTCATTCCTGGTTTCAGAACATTCCCTCTAGTCTCGCTGCAAAAGCAACCAGATGGGGGAGCACGATGGCTTTAGCCATCAACCGGAACGATCGTGTCCATCGCCAACAATGACGGGCGAAAAAATATGAAACGAAGATACGATAACAACGAAGAAAAACCGAAAATGTTATCGGTCATCGAGATCGAGCAGTTAATCAAAGCTAACGAGAAAGCTGAGAAGGTTGAGAAAGGAAACGAAGAGCTCAAACTTCGGATCAAATCACTAGAAGCACTCGTTGGAACATCGACGTTCAACAAAGCAAAAGAAATCAGCAAGAAAGAATAAGAGGTAAATTCAAAAACGAATGAAGAAAAGAAATCTAAGAACCGAAACAAGAAACTGATCAAGAGGATACCCTCAGCGCAGGCGGAGCAAACGTCAGCTCGAATTATTATGCTGCGCTAGCTGGACTAGAAGATACCATGAGTATTGAAGAGAATACAGGTAGTAAAATTCCAGATTATTGTACTGCTAAGCTAATGATTTTACTGAATACTTAAAAATTAAAAATAGGGAGAAAAAACCAAAAGTTTTGTCTGCCGGTCCGCCCGCCAAGATCAATCAAAAGAAAGAAACAGTCCCACTAATCAATGTATTTGGGCAAACGGACAAAGATATGGATCGGCTTTTGGTAGCCGAAAATAAGCTAAATGATTTTGAGATCAAAAGAGTCAATGCCATTAAACTGACAATTAAACTAAGTCATTGGTTGATTTTCAGGCAGCAAAAAGTGCGTTGATCTCTGGAGATGTTCCGCATTTTACATATACCCCCAAAAGTGAAATAAACCAGATCTTTTTATTGATGGGTCTGGACTGCGGAGAGGACACAGTCGATCTCCTTCAGGTGCTTCAAGAAGTGGCAACAAGCAGATCGATTGTCGAGCGTAAAAACTTGCCTTATTACTTAGTCCAGATTCCCAGCAAAAGCAGTTCAAATGCCCTACAAAAAATAAGGAACTTGAACTTCCGTGTGCTGAGATGGGAACACCTCCAGAAAAGTGAGGTCAACCAGTGCTACAGGTGCAAAAGACTCGGGCATTTGGCTGTCAATCGCGCCATGAAATATAGGTGTGTAAACTGCGAAGATATCCATGCTCCCGGCGAGGTAAATTGGCCCAGGCGGAGCCAAAAGAAAAATTATATTGTGTGAACTGCGGCATATTTGGTCATCCGGCATCATATCCAGGATGCCCCCGGTATCAAGATGCAAAGATAAAATTACTCCAAAACAAAGTCAAGCACACTGCAGTGTGATACCTACCAACTTAACCAAGCCCAGGGTGTCATTTGCACTTGCTGCGAGAGGACCAGCAGAAAATGTAAATAAAATAAATAACCTAAGTGGCAATAATGAGCTGCTTCTTAAAATTTATCTGCAATTAAATTCCTTATTGGAGAGAATCGATAAACAATATTCTAAAATGAACATTGTTTTTCAGCGTTTGGAGCTTTCAAATGCCTCAAAATAAGTTGTCATCCAGTCACATTCCTATGGATAGGATTCGTCTCATCTCGATTAACGTCAACTCTATTGTGAGCCTACATCAACGTGACTGTCTCCTGGAGTTCCTTGTCAAGCAAAAGCCTGACATCATACTTCTCACTGAAACCCACGTCAATTCATGGCACTGCATCACATTCAAGGATTTTGAATTCGTAAGAAACGATAGGGTTATAGGTGACGGGGGTTGGCACTGGAATATTGGTGAGAAGACCCCATAATTTCCAAAATATTGAAAAAGTTGAATTTAGAAGCTTCGAATCTCTTGAAGTGTCCGTTATCAAAATCACACTGCCAGGTGGGGTTATTTCTGCCTATGCAACTAGTCGAAATGTTCTCAAGTTCAAGGAGGAGCTTAATTCTTTCTTTGAAATACTCGAATTGAACAGGCTGCATGGTTATTATATTCTCGCTGGTGACCTGAACTCCAAGTAAACATCATGGTCGAACGCCACCGATAATCCTAGAGGTGTATCACTGAAATCGGGGATAACAGAGAACCAAATTGAATACAGGTGCAAACGATATGGGTCGGAGTTCCCAACATACCCTAGGACAAATTAATATGTGGACCTCTGCATTGCTGACGCAAGGCTTGAATTCAGCTTTAATAGTCTTCAACGGAAACTGGAGGTGCTTCCTTATGATAGCGACCATAATCGTAATAGAAATCTATCATCAAAGAGATGATTTCTTCCTCATTCCAGTTTAACATGAAAATCATCGGTTGAATTTAAAAAAAACAGATTGGGGAAAGTTTCAAAAGAAGTTTAATTGGGAGTGCCAGAAGCAATGTCCTCCTTCAGATGATGGCAACACTTGCTCAATGGTTCCTAACGACTAGAATCTAACTAACGATGAAAAGGATCTCTTTTTGTCGAAATTAGAGAAACTGACGTTGGAAACGATTGAGAAAGTAGTTCCCAAGATTTAACATCGAAACAATATGGAAGGATATGAAACACCAACCATCGCAAGGTTGAAAAGATTGAAAAGCCTTCTTCCCACACGCGTCAACAATATTTATCGACGATTTTTGGACTACAACCATCCCTCGTTGGCTTTGTTGAAATCACACCTGAAGAATGTCCGGAACTTAATCCGTTCATACTTCAGGAGTGAGGTCAGCAATCAATGGGCGGAAAAATTGAGGGGTATTAGCCAGCAGGACCCAGATGGCGTTTTCGTGAAAGAGAATAGCATATTCCGCAAGAAGTCTCGAGTGAAGGTATCGAATCTTGAAGTCGCTAGTGATGAGATAAATCTTCTCGATAGGGCTGGTATCGAAATTGATAGTACGACTCCGGATGCAAACGGAAACAGGATTATTTGTGATGGATTGCATAAACTTGCCCTGATTGAAACACATTTTGAATTGGTTCATCTACCGAACCCTGAGAGAGGGAATAAAATATTTTCAGAGGTCGTTGAAGCAAAAGTTTCTGACTTCAAATCAAGCCTGAACGGCCAATCAATTCTTCATTTCAATGAAACTTTAACATCTGACCTCATACCGAGCTTGAATCTTATTGATTATTTTGTCAGCTATGAAGACTTATGTTTCATATTTCACATGATAAACAACAAGAAATCATGTGGTACTGATGGTACTCCAAATGTAGTTCTCCGACATTTGCCTGAGGTTACTATTAGAAATAATTGCATATTTTTCAACAACATGTTGAGCAATTCATATTTCCCAAATGAGTGGAAAAAGGCAAAGATATTCCCGATCTTGAAGAAAAGAAAAGAATCTTCATGCCCCCAAAGCTATCGCCCAATCAGCTTGCTGCCTAACATCAGCAAAGTGTTTGAAGTGATGCTCAACAAAGGATTAAACGCCCTCGTTGAGAAATATGAGTTGATGCTGAATAGCCAATTTGGTTTTCATGCCAGGCATTCGTCCACACATACATTAGCGAAAGTAACCTCAGACATCTGTTGGACACTAAATGACAGAGAATGTGTTGGAGCATGTCTCATTGATATGGAGAAAGCCTTCGATACGGTGTGGTTAGATGGACTAGTTTTTGAACTCCTTCAGGACAAGTTCCCCAGACAGCTTGTCGCCATGATGCGCAATATGTTATACGGGAAATTGTTTGTTGTAACTGATAGAAATCTGACAAAAATGCGAGAATTCAAAGTCTTCAATGGTCTACAGCAGGGAACAAATACTGTGCCCATGTTTTTCTCAATCTTCATTCGCAAGCTATTGAACGGCTTTGATTTTAATGTCTCGCCAACGCGATCATTGGTAGCGTTTGCTGATGATCTGATCATCTATATGGCAGACCAAAAAGCTACAATAGTTCAAAGCTATCTCCAAAAAATGTTCAATGATGTGCAGTTGTACACTGACAATTGGCGAATGAAAATCAATGCGCAGAAGTGCGAAACAATTTTGTTTCGGACAACGCTGCAGGGGGTCAGTCAAGACCTGAAACGGAATTGGAAGAATTTTCACATCATGTCTGGCGAGGATAGTTCAAACAGGTGCCACATAAATCCTGTGTTCGATACCTCGGTGTTCATCTCGATCAGTATCTGTACTGTACTGAATATGTGAAAATCATGCTCAGTAAAGCACAAAATGTAGTCATGGCAATACGAAGACTCTTTGATTCCAGTTACATTGATCAAAAGGTCAAAGTTATCTGTTACAAGCCCCTGGTTAGACCTGTTCTGATATATAGATGTCAGATCTGGTACAACCAGAGTGCTAGTACTCGTACTATATAAAAATTAAGAGTTTTCGAAAGGAAATGTCTTCGCGCATGTACTGAAACCTACAGAAAGCCTGAGATGGATAAGTATTATAATCGAATAGAAGAGTTTATCAAACTGCTGAAGTGACAAGCGTCGATATCTTTATGTTGAAATTTCTTCGGAATCATATCGCAAGATCCGTAAATGTGAGTGAAAACCCTTGGATTTCACATTCGTTTCATCCTACAGACGGGTATATTGCGACTTGTCTCACTACTGGCTTCGTTCCTCCAGAAGCATTCGTGTATTTGGACAAATCGATGTGTTTTTGATTCTGACAGCGTCCCAGTCATATATCACATATGTAGACGGGCCACCGATAAGAAGATAAAATATCCTCCGAATCTGAGTTCACGAGACCAACAATTCCAATGGAGATACTCATTTGTTAGATTCGTTGAAGCTGATAGAGTTGAGACGAGGCAATCCAGGTTTGGTGGCTGAATGACAATGTCTAAATTATTCGTGTTTATTTTCAGTTTTTGTGTTTTTTGCTACCTAGGTTTTAAGTTTCAGCTCATTTTTGCTGCATTTAGTGTTGTTGTTTATTTGTGTTTATTATATTAGGTTTAGAGATAAGGTTAAACGCGTAGGTTAGGAATATTGCGATAGAATTTTTTAGTATAAGATAAAGTTTTTAATTGAATTTGATTAGAGTTAGGTTAAAACATATTAGGTGTAGGATCAAAGTTTACTGTTGTGTTAAAATTATAAAATTATTGTGTTAAAATTATAAATTTAGAGAGCCACCTGGGCCATTGTTTTTGTATTTTTATTGTTTGGAATTTGCATTATATTCTTTCAAAATTTATAACAATTAGTATTGAATAAAGCGCTTTTGATTTTGACTTCAATTTATATAATTGCTGAATTTCAAGTAATTTAAAGGAACCATTTTGATTTTATGGGTCGAAATGTGTGATTGAATTTCGACTTCTGATATATTTGTTGCCCTCGTACTCATTTTTCAGATTGTTTCGGCTCAAAGGTGTCGCCGTGAGGGGAGGGTACACAAAATTTTGGTACATTTTGCCTCCCCCTGGACCTCCCTCTGACGCAGAAAATAATTTTTTAAATTCAGACTCAGAAAGTTCTAGTTGAGACCTTTCATTTACTACCCTACTCGACTACCTTTGATTAACAAACATTTTTAAGGGCTACTTTGTTATAAGGGAGGACAACATTTTGAAACATTTGGTAAGACCCAAGCTTTCGAGAAATTACCACTTCTGACCTTTTCACAAAGTTTGAGCTTTGTAGCATTAAGAGTTTGTCAGGAAACTTGCTGTAACGCACGGAAAAGTGGTCAGACGGATAGACGGACGGACGGATGGACGGATGGACATACAGATCGCGAGGCTGGTATGTTTTAGTAAAAAAAATTTTTACAAAGGCCTAAAAATGGTGTAGTTTGTGAAATATCAATCAAGTGTACAATAATGTGTTTTGCAAAAACATTCGGGGCAGTAACCATGTTGATTTTTACACATTTTACGCTCAAAAATTTTTTCTGCATGTTGCTCCCTCTTTATTTCGTTTTGTTATTTTATTAATTTCATGGGCTGGAGCTCCCCCTCTGTTTTTCTCTAGGAGGTTGTGTATAGTTTTGTTGATTTGGTTCTCCAACAAGCGCATAAATTATTTTTATGCTATACCCATACAAATTACTGCATTTGTTGTACAGCGTATATGAGTTCATTAGCGTTTGTAAAATAAGGTGGATTCCCACATTTTTATACGAACGCAAGCGTTTATTCTTATAACTATAATAGGCCTACAGCTAATCCCGTTGGTCTATTCCGCTCATATTTTCCTTATATATTATCACCATCTTTTCCCACTTTGTTGTTTTCTCAAGCTTATCCATGCTTGTCTCCGTCGAAATCATTATTACGGACATTTTAACCCTGAATTTTTTAGCGAAGTGGAGACATCTCTATACTAGCATAAAACGATTTCGGCCCATGTCATTTCTAAAACCTAGACTGAATAATTAGGCTTTTTTCAATAGTCTGTCAGTCTTGCAGCTTTTATTGTGCCAGTATGAAAAAGCAAGCCAAAAAATATCTTCAGTTCATTGACATTTATAGTACATCTTTCCACGGGGTTATGCGAGACTGCTCGCGTACCCTAGCTTACAAGAAAATTCTTCCAGTGTATGCATCAGTTTTTCTCACCAATAAGTAGAGAAAGTTTTTGTTAAAGTATAAATTAAAATAATCCATTGGCTCATTGCCTGTCAATTTTTCGTGACCGAAAAACTCACGTTTTTTGGTAAAATCGAATTTTGTGGTATTGTTGTCATCAAACCAACCTGGAACAATCTTCTGCGCTTCTTGATATGGTTCAAAGTCTTCTTCATGGATTAGAGTCATTTGTTTCTCTATTGGGCCTTCCTGAGTCCATCTTCCTCTGCTTTCTCCATCACATGTTCGCGAAAATCATCTACAAGGTGCATTCCAAAATAAACGAGACTTTTGTCATAATTTTTTTTGGTGGCGTCGTCTGTAAATTAGATAGTGCGTTAGGAAGTTACATCCCTCTCTGACTTCCAGTGAAAGTTTGATGACATTTGGTTCAGTGGAAGCGAAGTTATTGCGTCTAAAGTGACAGTATGTTTATGTCATCGGTACAAAAATGAGTTTCAAACAAAGAGCTAATATCAAATTTTGTTTTAAATTCGGTAAAACGTTTGCCGAAACATTTGAATTGATGTAAAAAGTTAATGGCGATGATTGTCTATCTCGTACCAGAGTTCATGAGTGGTTTACACGTGTCAGAGGTGGTCGTGAGGACATAAATGACGATGAACATACGGGCCGTCCAAAATCAGTGATCACCGAAAACTCCATCGAAATTGTGCGAGAATTTATCAAAAAAGAGGTGAAATCATCGTTGAAACTCATAGAATCGGAGTTGAATATCTCCAAAACATCGATTTATTGCATTTTAACCGATAATTTTGGCTTACGAAAGGTATGCGCACGTTTTGTTCTGCACAAGTTAACTGATGACAAAAAATTGCTCAGAATTCAACATTCGAAAGACATCATTAAAGAGGCGAGAAAAGACGAGAACTTCCTTCACAACATTGTAACTGTTAATGAAACGTGGTGTTTTCAATATGAACCCGAAACCAAGCGTCAAAGTACAGAATGGAAGGCCCCAGACGTGCCACCAGCCAAAAAATCGCGTTTGGAGAATTCAAAAATTAAGTCGATGCTAATATGTTATTACGATTCCAAGGGAATTAGCCACTAGGAGTCCGTGCCGATGGGCCAAACCGTCAATGTAATTTTCTATCTTGGCGTTTGAAGTGGTTGTTGCATCGCATTTGTCGAACTTGGCCTGAATACCGCGAAAGAGGAAGCTGGTGCTTATTGCATGATAATGCACCATCTCATCGATCCACTCTTGTAACTGATTTTTTGACTAGAAATCGCATTTTAACCATCAATCACTCACTGTATTCGCCTGATGTGGCTCCTTGTGACTTGTAACTATTTGGAAAATTGCTTTGGCCATGAAAGGAAAACGCTCTGCGTCCGTAGAGGGCATTCAAAAGGCTTTTACCGACATCCTGAAGGACATGCCGGTCAATGACCTGAAACACTCTTTCGAATAGCTTCTGCATCGCGCAAAATAGTGTATCGTGGCCGGAGGAGACTACACACAAGCAAAGCTCCTGTCGTTTCTGTTTTAGCTCAGTCTCGTTTATTTTGGAAAGCAACTTGTAAATCTTCTTCATTGTCAGAAGCAAATTGATTTAACATACGAAAAAGTACTTCGTCATCGGTAGGATAATTGAAATTTGAATCTATATCTCATTTTCTAAAACAAAAAGCCCAGTTTTCAAAATGAATTTGTAATAATACTCATTTAGAAATCTAATGCAGTTTGCAGTGTAAACAAAGGCAGTCAAGCTTACCTCACCAACACTTGTCTTTCAAAATATAGTAACTTCAATGTGTAAAAAAATGCTTTTGGATTCAATAATCACAAAAATTAATGTTTTGCAGTTCTTTTATAGTCTTATTTTTTTGACTTTTGTTTAAAAAAAGTACGAATTAAGGTAATACACCACTTCAACACAACGCCCGTACCACTTCAATGCTACATGCAACAATTCGCAAAATAAATAACCTCAAAATAACCTTCAAAAGATTCTAGCCGGCAACCAATGATGCTAGAATATTCACCGAACTACCTTAGATTGCTAACCATATAATATGATTATTTACGTCCATTGCCAACCTCACAATCCCTCATTCAAAATGAATACTACCAAGATGCGGATTCGAGTTGATGGCTGCCAGGAAAAGTTGGGTTGGACGTTGATCCGCGTCGCTGGCATTGAACGTGCTAAGGCTGCTACCAACTGTATTTTATTTTCATGTGATTTTGTCTCCAAGTAACTACACACGTGCGCGATACTATTTAAATCACGCGTCTAAGGTGGGTTTTGAAGCACATGAGGACAATGGTAGAGCAACCACCTGCGCACAACATGAGCTTTGTGCTACGGGTAACTATCCTGATAAAAAATTAAATCTTCTTCTATTGCAAATTTTCGAGCGCTCTCTTTTACATTTGCTTTTAAGAAAATCAAGTAATATATTTTGTCCATTTTTACCTTGATTATATGCAAATTACCCGGTCCAGTAGCGGATATTACACCCCATATCATTATTGAACTTAAGCCGTGCTTAGTTGTAGTGTGAAGGTTGCCCTTAGTGAGCTCTTCATTAGCTTTATGCCAGATATATGATTGTCCATCTGATCGAAAAACGTTGAATTTACTTTCATCTGTGAATACAACTTTTCCCAGAATGAAAAATCTACACTAGCCATGTTTCTGGCAAACTCGATTCGTTTGTGTATGTTGGCCCTGCTTAAAAATGGCTTTTTTCTAGGTACTCGTCCATGGTACTGATGCTTTCTAAGCACAATTCTAACTGTTTCAGGATTAGCTGTTTTCCCCAGATACTTCTTCTTCTTCATTTTGGAGCACTGGTATGTGGATTTTTCTTAATAGTTTTTAGTAGCCGACGTAGATCTGGCTCCGAAAAAATTTAGCCCACTCGGTTTCAACTTATTTTTGAAGTTTGTGATATTTTTGTACCGCTTGATGATGTTAAAAACAGTTGTTGGTGCTTGATTAACAATTACACTAATATCTTGTGCAGATTTACCCGCTTTTGATAATCGAACTATGATTTCTCTCTGCTTAACCGATGACTGCTTACCACGCGGTGTCATTATACTTGTTACCGATCAGAAAAATAAACTAAACTTGTAAAATGAGACTTTTAGGGGTACCACACAATTTAACGGCACATATTTATAGATAAAATGAAGTTGGCTGAATTTGCAACAGTGAGCTTCGCATAATTTTAAACAATGTTCCATGATAAGTTTGATGCTGAAGTACTATGTTTTGTTATGTAATGCAATTTCTTTTGTTTTAATGTGAATGTTGTTAAAGTTTTTTTGTTGATAATAAATGTTTATCAACTTACTTAAAATAAAAAATCATATTAGTAACAGATTTTTAAGTAAATTTGTTATTAAGGTACAAACTTATATTTTTAAATAAGAATAAAAATTCCAAAAGCTTCCTTTTTCGACTATATTTATTTTTATTTTCTGTATATGCGCATTTCGACCGCAACATACGGTCATCCTCAGTACACTACTTCCTACCTATCTTAACCTACCTTTATATACTAGAGCGTTTTTGGAACACTAATTACATTCATAATTTAATCCTTATTACCTAATTAGATTAATGAGTTTTGAATAATTATTACCTAGGTCAGTGTTCATTCTTAAATTTGCCGGTACTTTCCTAATCTGTATGCTTTCGCTGCAATCAAGTTTTTGCCATTTATCGATATCTTTGACTACTTCGACGTCGTTCATTGTTATTTCGTGGCCATTTTTAACTATATGCTCTGCCACTGATGATTTGAAATTTGTTCTAATTGTATTCTTCGTTGCCCAAGCTTCTTTGAAGTGTTCCTCGCATCGAACTACCACTAAACGTTTCGTTTGACCAATATAAATCATACCACATTCTGGACACGTCACCTTGTACACTCCGCATTTTTCCTCCTTAGTTTTAATATCCTTTACGTTGGTCAGCTGCACTCCTAGTTTATTCATTCTGCTTGTACCTATTGCCTCTAGTTGGTGTTTCTTCAGTAAATGTGCCAATGTCTTAAACATTCTTAAATACGGGATGCTAATTCTTCGTTTTTCGTTGGCTTCGATCGTTGCATTCTGCTTGAATCAAGTTGATAGTTCGTTTTTATATAGTTGTTTCTTCTTTTTGTTGATGACGTTCGTAATAATTCGGCGATCGAATCTGTTCAATTCCGCTGTTTCCATGATGTAAAGCTTTTCCCTCCTATACCGCTCATCAAATAGAGGCAACTTTTCGAGGCGATTAATCATACTTCTGTATGCTGCAAGTTTTTGGGGATATGTATGAGCGGATGCGGCTGGAATCGTCCTCTGAGTGCTTGTTGCCTTCCTATATATATCGAATTCTAGCTGACTATTGTTTCGAATGATCTGCAAATCTAGAAACGGTATCACACCTTCCTTTTCCATTTCCATCTTGAACTGTATATTATTGTGCACTTTGTTGAGCTGCTCAAGTACTTCCAATGCTTTTTCTCTTGGTACCACCGCTATTACATCATCCACATATCTCCACCAGATTCTTGGCATAAACTGTTGTTCTTGGATTCGCTTTTCAATGCTCGTCATAAAGATCTCCGCCAACAATGGTGACAAAGGGTTACCCATTGCTAATCCTTTGGTAACCTTGTAATACTTGCGCCTGAATGTGAAATAATTTTCGTTCATACACATTCTAGCCAGGTTTCCGTATTGTGCCGCTATCTTTCTCCCTTCTATTGAAGTGTCATGTTTTTCGATCCACTTAGTTAATTCGTAAATTGCTTGCTTCACTGGCGTACTAGGAAACAACGATTGCACATCGAAAGAAACTAATATCTTGTCATCGGCTACTTTTACACTTCTTAGTTTGTCAACTAGTTCAAACGAATTTTTGATTGATCTGTCACCGTACGTATATCCTTTTTTATTGCACTCAGTGATGATCCACTTTGCAACCTTATACGTGGGAGAATTCCCATCCGATATTATTTCACGTAGCTCTTCTCCATTTTTATGGGTTTTTGGTTGGCACCGTATTCTAGGAAGTGACGGGTTTGGCATTTTTAGTTTATTGATATCTTCGAAAAAGTAGCTAGTTTCTTTCAGGACCTTATTCACTCGCTTTATACTTTCAGCTAATGGATTCGTTCTAAGTTCATAAAAATTGCCACTCTTCAGCTTCTCACCTACGAGATGGTCATAGTAATTCTTCTGCATTATCACTACTTGATTACTTTTATCACTTTTCAAATAATAAACATCTTTGTTCTTTAATTGTTTTACAATTTTTTCCTCCTGCGTATACCGGCATTTTTCTCTACATAGTTTTTCCAAGCTTCGTTTTACGTCTGTTCTAATTTCTTCTTTCTTTTCTTGATTAAACCATTTAATACCTGATTCAATGTTGACGATAATATCTTCTAATGGAGGATTTTTATGTATAGCGTAGTTTAACCCGTTATTTAACAAATTAAATTCGTCGTTCGATAATTCGTCGTTCGTCCTGTTAATTATAAAATTGTTTACTATTTTTACGCTCGGTTTCACTCCTTTCTTCGTAGTTATTTGTTCTTTTTTCAGATTGTCAATTTTTCTTCCTAAGATTTTTTCTTTTCTAAGACTTTCACACTCATACGCTCTTCTTATCTTATTTATGGCAATTTCTAATTGACCTCTATCTTTAGTTATTAAGTTTGCTAGTTTTAATGTTCATTGTACGCTTCTAAAGTAAGACGATTCAATTTACTATATGAGAATCCGATACTTTTTTTAATCAGTTTCTTTTCAATCTCCATCTCGTATCTTTTTCCCATTTTCAAACCGGACTTTATCTTAACTTTGTGTGATTTCGGAGTTAAGTTCAATTCCAAACATTCTTTAAGGAATCTAATATCTTCACTTAGTCCCGCCATTCTTTTTTTCAATCGCAGTAGGTTGTTAAATTCCGGATAAGACTTGGTTGCCATGATATACAATTCAATATTTGTTTTTCCAGGCTATATAGTCGTTGATTAATTTTTAAATAAGAATAAAAATTCCAAAAGCTTCCTTTTTCGACTATATTTATTTTTATTTTCTGTATATGCGCATTTCGACCGCAACATACGGTCATTGGTCAAACGAAACGTTTAGTGGTAGTTCGATGCGAGGAACACTTCAAGAAGCTGGGGCAACGAAGAATACAATTAAAACAAATTTTAAATCATCAGTGGCAGAGCATATAGTTAAAAATGGCCACGAAATAACAATGAACGACGTCGAAGTAGTCAAAGATATCGATAAATGGCAAAAACTTGATTGCAGCGAAAGCATACAGATTAGGAAAGTACCGGCAAATTTAAGAATGAACACTGACCTAGGTAATAATTATTCAAAACTCATTAATCTAATTAGGTAATAAGGATTAAATTATGAATGTAATTAGTGTTCCAAAAACGCTCTAGTATATAAAGATAGGTTAAGATAGGTAGGAAGTAGTGTACTGAGGATGACCGTATGTTGCGGTCGAAATGCGCATATACAGAAAATAAAAATAAATATAGTCGAAAAAGGAAGCTTTTGGAATTTTTATTCTTATTTAAAAATTAATCAACGACTATATAGCCTGGAAAAACAAATATTGAATTGTATATCATGGCAACCAAGTCTTATCCGGAATTTAACAACTTACTGCGATTGAAAAAAAGAATGGCGGGACTAAGTGAAGATATTAGATTCCTTAAAGAATGTTTGGAATTGAACTTAACTCCGAAATCACACAAAGTTAAGATAAAGTCCGGTTTGAAAATGGGAAAAAGATACGAGATGGAGATTGAAAAGAAACTGATTAAAAAAAGTATCGGATTGTCATATAGTAAATTGAATCGTCTTACTTTAGAAGCGTACAATGAACATTTAAAACTAGCAAACTTAATAACTAAAGATAGAGGTCAATTAGAAATTGCCATAAATAAGATAAGAAGAGCGTATGAGTGTGAACGTCTTAGAAAAGAAAAAATCTTAGGAAGAAAAATTGACAATCTGAAAAAAGAACAAATAACTACGAAGAAAGGAGTGAAACCGAGCGTAAAAATAGTAAACAATTTTATAATTAACAGGACGAACGACGAATTATCGAACGACGAATTTAATTTGTTAAATAACGGGTTAAACTACGCTATACATAAAAATCCTCCATTAGAAGATATTATCGTCAACATTGAATCAGGTATTAAATGGTTTAATCAAGAAAAGAAAGAAGAAATTAGAACAGACGTAAAACGAAGCTTGGAAAAACTATGTAGAGAAAAATGCCGGTATACGCAGGAGGAAAAAATTGTAAAACAATTAAAGAACAAAGATGTTTATTATTTGAAAAGTGATAAAAGTAATCAAGTAGTGATAATGCAGAAGAATTACTATGACCATCTCGTAGGTGAGAAGCTGAAGAGTGGCAATTTTTATGAACTTAGAACGAATCCATTAGCTGAAAGTATAAAGCGGGTGAATAAGGTCCTGAAAGAAGCTAGCTACTTTTTCGAAGATATCAATAAACTAAAAATGCCAAACCCGTCACTTCCTAGAATACGGTGCCAACCAAAAACCCATAAAAATGGAGAAGAGCTACGTGAAATAATATCGGATGGGAGTTCTCCCACGTATAAGGTTGCAAAGTGGATCATCACTGAGTGCAATAAAAAAGGATATACGTACGGTGACAGATCAATCAAAAATTCGTTTGAACTAGTTGACAAACTAAGAAGTGTAAAAGTAGCCGATGACGAGATATGTTGAAATGGGGAAATCAGTGGAAATGGGGAAATCAATTTCCCCATTTCAACATAGATACTTCCAACATCTGCACCATCACAAAAGAATGGGGGAAAATATGATATGGCACCGCTTACAAAAAATTTAGGGTAATCCGAAGTCGGTTTTCTTTTTTTTTCTAAAAGGTTTTTATTGCAGTTAAATTTAAATCAACTTTAAAAATGTCTGAACATGAGGTTGTGTATGCATGTATTTTTTTAGGTTGGTGTTTTGGGGAATTTACCTGTAGAGAGTGGTTGTTATAGTTCATTGTAAGCTATAATGGTGAGGAGCACAGCAAATATAATAGTAGGACACAAGGAAACAAAGGCACAAATCATTTTGTGAAATCAAATATCCAAATTGCAACCCACGTTCAAATCATGAATTTAAAGAGTTTTACAACATTAATAGCAATGGGAAAAAATAATGAGTTGGCATTGCTCAAAAGTAAATTTAACAAGCTAGGTTTCCAGGAATATGCTCTTGCCACAAAGGTTTTGTACCAAACTAATGAAATTCAGGCACTTATTAGCTTTAGCTTCGAAAAATCGCTCCAATTTTTTTTAAAACAAAGATTATGACAACCTTATGTAAGGCTACTCAAGCATCATGTTTTATAGAGAAAATGTGAAACTTATAAATCGTACTGTTACTAACAAAGTTATGCGAATTTTGACTTCTAAACTTGTTGTTTTCCGATTTTTTTTCATAGGTATCCAATCACGAGGGGAAATAAAATTTTCGTATTTTCGCTTACCCCCATACTCGACGAAATGATGATATAATGCAGTTTTAAAAGCTGCATTGAAGTTTTCAACTAGAATTTTGATTTGATACCCAACGTTACCACATTTGGTAAAAGGGCTATCATACATGAAAAGACCCCCTAAAGAAGTTTTGAAATTTATTTGAAGCCTGAATCCTGCAGCAGCTTTGAAATTTAATATATAAGGAGATTTCTTTTACCCAGTGCGTTCAACGTGGATACACGTCAATTCAATTCTTCATTTTGTGGCGTTCGTCGAAGTTACGCACCAGTACAAAAACTTAAAATTTCAAGAAAATTGCGTAAATTAGACATTTAATAGAATGTGTAGCGTCCAGGTGCAGCCTCAAGCTTATTCGCCTGCCAGATGTAGCAACCGGCCGCAACATAAAACATATCTTCCCACTAGGCAGGAAGATCGAGTATCGAAGCCGAACGAGTCGAGCGAGTATCAAAGTAGAACGAGCGAAGCAAGGTAAAAGCACAAGTCTCTTTCTGGAAGAAGACAGCGTCACAACGACATTGAATAATTGTTACTTATGGATATTCCAGGCGAATAAAGGTTATCATTAGTTAAAAGATAAAAACGTTTTTGATTTTTCGTGTTCTTCCACTACCCCTTCCTACCTCGTCATCAATGTTGTAATTTAATTTCTGATATTGAAAGATCTCGTTAATACCTTTCATTTGATAACCCACTCGACAATCTTTTGTGAAAAAAATTGCAATTTTTTTCGATGATGAAACTTTCATGGACTTGAAACTTCTGCGCTGTTCACGAAATTTGTTAATTGTAACTTTCTAGTTCCTGAGAAAACCTGTTGTGACGCATTGACGGACAGACGAACAGACAGGTATGAATTTTAATAGGGTATGGTAAAAAAATTTGTTACAAAACTCTAAAAAAATCTTCCTAACACGCAAATATATACAATCGAGTTTTTTTCATTGAAACTTGCGTTATAGAGCGATTATTTAGAATAGCCTAAGAGTTTAACTCCAAGATTAGGGCTGCCATCACCTAAATTGCCGGCGCCGGAAAAAAATTTTAAAAACCACGGACATTTGGGTGAAATCGAGTTTTTTCCCCGGACGCCGCTGAAAAACAATATTACAGCGTTGAAAACAACAACATGGTTTACATTTTCATTATATTATTCATTTATACTGCTTGTTTGTGATCCAAACTACAGCGTAGCAAATATAATACTCAAACAAAATTGAACATTCTTCTCTTTCTAAGGTTATTTGGTAACAAAAATAATTAGGAGCATTCTCCTTTTAGGCACCAATTTATATAAACTTATAATTTTTGGTTCTATATATAATCAAACAAACTATACATTCTAGATTTCATCAACAGATCATAATTCATGAACTTCGGTTAGGTAGGTAAACTATTTCTTAAACGTTAATTAAGAGCAAGTAACATGTTTTACTTTTAAAGAGATCGAGTTCTTTCTTATTTTAGTATTTTTCTTACTTATTTTGGTATTTTTGAGACATTCCAATTTTCGCTAAAATATCTTTCCTTTCCAAAAGGCATCTGTAAAAGTCGGAGCAACTCAGGTCCTTGGAATTGTATTTTATTTTGAGCAGAGAAGAAACTGAATGTGTGTTTAATGAGTTTCTCTTCTTCGTCCACTGCTGCGAGACTAGCGTAAATACGTTTTCCACATTCGCATTATGAGCTGGTAACATATACAAAAATAATACTGGGCAATTTTGAGCAGCTCAGAATATAAAGGAGCATTCGGCGTTTTAAACAAATTCAGGCACAGCTGGTTTGCAGTTAACAGCTTATCTCCATCACTAAGATTCATGCGATATGCTTTTAAATTTGCCCATTCGTCAATCAACTTCGTGTCATGGATTTCTATATTAATATTTTTAAGAAAAATAACTGTTTTTTTCAATATCAGACCATGGAGTGCTTTCAGTGATGTTTGGCAAAATCACCCAGCCGAACTTGTCAAAGTCCTTCATTGGTTTTTCCCACTTTTCTATGTAGGATTTAATTTCTGGGTAAAAATTCAAACAATTTTTTAAACTCTATTTTCATGTTTTTATTTTGTTTATTCAAAATACTTTGAACCTTAATCGGTACAGAGTTTTTTTTTTATTCTGTTGTCTAACATTTTATTTAGAGGTGCCAATATGTTTCTGGTTTCGATAATTGAGTTATCTTTTTTTCCAACATTTCGATTTTGGCGTGGAAAACGTACATCACTGAATGAATGAGAAACAAGAAGAAGAAGAAAATTTTAACCGATACGGGTGCTCTATCTAAGCTTTTAAAATAACTTTTTAATGGATCATACATTTTTATAAACTGCTCGATTACGAGAAAAGGCTTAGCCATCGTATTTTTGAGTGGAATAAAAGTTGTTAGTATTCCGATTCAGCGGCCATCCAGAATCCTTTTAGAGTTTCTGTTCAAACTGTATAAATTGAGAAAAGTTGTAAATTTTCAATGTCATCGCCCCAACGTCAACAGGAAGTAGGTCACATCCATGGTCCACAGCGTTATGAAGTATATGTGCAGAACATCCTACACCAACAATGTTTGGATTGAGTTTACTTCGCAGTTTCTAGAAGACGGTATTTATTCCTGATCTACTGCACCCACCAAGGTTTTTGTTACAGTTGTCACCAGAAAATGCTATACATTTCGATAGAAGATTGTGCTCCTAAAGTTGTTTCATAATAATCTCAACGATTGTATCAGATGTCTCATTTTCAGTAGATTCGATTTCAAGAAGCTTTGATGTGATACCGTTTTTTTATTGTTATCAAAATACAGTATTATGATGGGAATTACTTTTATACTGCTGTGATTACTAGCATCGGTAGATACAATTATAAATTCAACATCTATGAGATCAGTTTTGAGTTCGGCAATTGAAAATGGGCTCAATACATTATTTGCAAAGCGGTAGCTTTTGTGCGATTACATGTCATATTTTTTGCTATATTTACTCAGTTGAGACAATTACTGCAGTCCAACGATTTGAATGACATGTGATGGTTAACCGTGTGATAAGCCATCACATCTTCGGCTGCTCGATTAAGGTTTTCTTCTGAACTAGATTTAGATTTTTCGAAGAAAGCTGTGATATTGGAACTGCTTACTTGGCCTTTTAAATAAGCTATGTGCTTTTGTGTGTTCGGGTGCTCTTTAACTTCGGAAATACCTTTATTAGCAATGGAAATATATGCAAAACAAATTATGTACAGTACTCCCCAGTCATATCTCCTTTTTTTAACTTAGGATTTTTTTTTGTAATTCACAGTTAAACGTGCTTTTACGCTTGAGCATTTTAATCTTAAAAATAAATGTATCAAACTGAATGGGTTGGGGCAGTTTAAATATAATTCTACGATTGAATTAATTAAAAGATGCAGCTACGATGTTATCTCCTGTGACTGTATATTTAGTTCATTGTACTATTTGCAGATAATTTAAAATAAATCCTGGTAATAACCAGCATACAGTGGAATGTTTTCATTGGCTTAACTACAAAGGTTTGTATTACTAGTACAGTGAAAAAACTAAGAACGTCATTACTTAGAAAGATTTTTGATCTCAAGGAACATGTTTTTGCGACAAAACTTATAATCCACACGGGTGTTTTTTATGGAAAAACTGTTAATTCAGTCCAGAAAACTTTGTTTGCTACAGTCAGCAACAATCTGGAACACCAAGCCCATGCTATTTATGGACATATGACGCCTTTGTTTAGTTTTTTTTAATACTAGAGAAAATGTTCAAACTGTGTATCCTCAAAATACCGAAACCACACTAACATTTAATTGTAGATAAAAAAAATTATTGGAATACTTTCCTTGGACATATAGCAAACTAGGGCACGGAAAAGAGCCAATGGATTGTGTAGGCGGTGTGCTAAAAAAACTGCTGATTACGTTTTGAAAGGAAAAGATGCCGATATAGCTGCGGAGTTTGTTAGTGTTTTGAAAAATTCCTCTGTTTCACTGCACAAAATAACGGAAGATTAAATTGAAGCTATGAAAAAGTTAGTCCTTGAAAATTTAGACCCCATATCATGAATGTAACAAAAATTAAGTATCAGAGATCATTGGATGTGTCGGTTCTTTTATACTAACATACTAAATTGGTAAAAGAAATAAAACTTTAGGCATTTAAACTGAAGAGAGCGAAAACGAAGCTCTTACGCCAGAGTTTATGGAGCATAGAAATGCTATGTACACTTGCCAGAAAAAGTATCCGTACAACATCAAAAGAAAGCTGCATATTAGGAAATTCTAGCTAAAGAAAGCTGCTACATTTAAATATTTAAGCAACAAAATTTATTCATTAATGAAACTATCTTTTCTACAAGTTTTTTCTGTGGCAGTCCTTTAAAAAGTCGATTTTACAAAATAAAAACAAAATAGCCTCACTTAAACGAACCAAAAAAAGTATCCCTACATGACAATATCAATTTGAAAAATTATTATATTACATATCAGGGCTTAACAACTTATCGGATAACCTTTTCTCTTAAGGACCTCCCACAGGTGATTTGGCATGGAGTGAACCAATTTGGCTGTGTCCTACCAGGTAATTATGCCCCATTCATCGACGATGACGTTTTTCAGCATTTTCTTCGAGGTTATGCTGTGGTGACGGATCCTGCGTTCCAACAAGTCCCACAAATGCTCAATGAGATTAAGGTCTGGGTATTTTGGTGGTGAAGGCAGTTGATGCTTTGTGTTGTAGAGCAACCAAAGCATCACATTGTGTTCTGTAAGCCTGGGATCACTATCTTGCTGGAACCAGAAATCGTCACCAAGCCTCAACTGCTGAACGCCTTGCTTCAAGTTTGCCTTCAAAATATTAAGGGAACCGTATTGATCCATTGTTGATTCTATAAACACAAGTTGGCCAGCTCCTTCTGCCACCATACACCCCCAGACCATCTCACCACTTCTACCATGTTTCCGAGATTTTCATTTTCGAAGGCAGTACCGCTCTTCCGCCAAACTTACTTTCTTTCTTTAATGCCAAATATCAAAATATGCTTGCGTCGGAGAATAAGACCTATTCCCAAAACTCTAGTAGCTTGTTCATATACATATTTTTTGCAAAGTCCACACGTTTCATCCTGTTCACTTCCGAAGTTTTTGGCTTCTTACGTGCTATGCATGAGCGATATCCATCTCTCTTTAGTATTTTTCGTATGGTATCTTTGTGGAGAACCTTGCCAAAAGAGTTTATTATTATTTTAACAATTGGGAAGCAGTTGCTCGAGAATTCCTTTTAACTGCTTGCAAAATGTTTCCTTTTTCGCGTTCAGTTAGTATGGAGGGTCGACCACAACGAGGCTTTGACATAATCGAACCAGTTGTATTAAATGTTTTCACCACATACTAGAAAGGGGAGTCAGTTCTGCCTACTATTAGACCAATTTCGCGGTAAGTTTTCCCTTCACTCTTAAGTTTCAGCATGATTTTCCTCTCCTCTGCACTGATTTCGCTAATTTTGGGAGTCATCATGTATTCTAGTGCACAAAAAATTTAAAAAAAACTGCACTTACTTTTAAACCTATCCCAACTTAAGGTAGAACATTATCGGACCTAAAAACATTAATATGCATCTGCATATGTCATCGCATAATACGGGGAATCCCCCGGTTTGTTCTGTACGGATACTTTTTCCGGTTACCGTAAATTGATTTTGTTTGAGTTTCAAGTCTTTTTAAATAGTAAATATTATGAAACATACTGGAAATCATGCAAAGGCTTAGATTTTTTGATATTATAAAAGAAAACATTCAAATTAAGTTGACATATCCTTTTTATTACAACGACAACTTTGTTATCTTGCATGTACGGATACTTTTTCTGGCAAGTGTATGGCGATGAAGAACTGGTTCATTTTTCGATTGTTAACAGGCAAAGTTATTATAATGCTTAAGTTCAAGTAGTTCAGATGATGAGAAATTACAAACCTTTTGAAATCAACTCTGCAGAGACGATAACGTGAATGATGTGAGTACTTCAGAAAATTTACATCCGAATTTTATTTTTCTGAGAAAAAACGTCATGTATGGATACGCCATCATAGCAGGTATCACAGTTGATGAAAAGGATGAGGTCAAAGTAACTTCTCTACGAAGTCAGTGCAAATCTGCTAAAATATTTCGAATTGACGATAAGGACGTTTCCCGCATTGCTAATGGATAAATAAGTAAAGTTTTGCGGAGACCTCTATTGCAGAAAAACAGCAGCCATGGTTATTATCATTTTTAAGATGAAATTGACGCATGAGAAGTAGATACTAACAAAGCTGTGAAGTGTGTTCCTTTGTTTTGGTTTTTTATGTGTGTATTTTCTAATTTCAAAAGTTTGTCTTTTTCTTAAGAGATAAGCTTTTTTGGCCTTCTGTTTCTGCTTTTTGAAGTTGAATAAAAGTTTAATACTACTCACATTACATATATTTATCATTTTTTAAATATTTAAAAGTTGTTTGAAAATACATATCAAAACACATTTTTGTATATTTAAAAAAACTTCCCGAAATGATTAATACTGATCTCAGCTTAGTTGTTTTATGCTATAACTATAAAATAAATAATCCTTTGGCTTGGCCCTTTTCATAAATAAACAACGAAATGTAATGCTAGAATCCTAAATTCAAATTACTTTCTAATTCACATAATTTTATTTCGAAAATTAAAATCCAAAAATTGCTCACCTCTCTTATTTTGACCAATATGTAGGGAATACACGAATCATAAGTATAATGTAAACAACTTAACTAGTAAACTCGAAGACACACGCAATGCACTTGGTAGCCTATCCGCCACTGACGTGATCGGCAGTTGTGGCGGATGCCCACAAGAAATCTTCGGCTGACGATGGCAATCGTCAGCTTACGGCCATGTTCAGACGTGGAGTGATTCCACTCCTTTATTTACACGTCAAACAGATTATATCGAGAAGAAAAGTAAGGGGCAATGACGCATTGCTCATTGCTCCCCACTCTTCTTCTACATATAACCTGTTTCACGCCTAAATTTTGGAGTGAAATCGCTCCACGTCTGAATACGGCCTACGAATATAAATGAATTTAACTATAAGATTTGTTATGATTAATGCTTATATTTCAATCAATTGGGATTCCCCTGACATAAAAATTGTCCGTGTGACACTTTTTGGAAACCCTTCCCGGACGCCCTCTAAACTAGGACAAATCCGGGGAATTCCGAACGGATGGCAGCCCTATCCAAGATGCATATAATAACAAGTTGGGTAGACAGACCTATGCTCATGTCAGAAGGGTTTTGTACTCAACTTACAAAATGCAGTAACCAGCAACGAATACCTGTAAAATCAAGAAACACGTCATGTTCGAGGATCATACTATTATTAACAAAGTTGAAATAATTTTGACTTCTGAGGTATTTGTTAAAGTTATACCCATAAATATCTCCCTTGATAATTTTTTCAGATTTTTTAGATCACGGGTGTCCATTCGCGAGGGAGGAAACACATTTTTCATGTATTTCCCCCCCTGTGCCTCCACTGAAGCAAAAACTGTCAGTTTAAGAACTGTTTTGAAAAAACTTTCATTTGATACTCATATCGGCTACCTTTCATGAAATTTTTTTCAGGGGCCACTCCTCTGTACTGTAATCATCGATTCATGGCCTATTTTTTCGAATCCTAGAATGGTTACAAAGCCCTTTTGCTAGGAGCTCTCTCCTGCCTCTTCGACGTGTTTCAATTGTATGTACTCATCTTTATGATACCTATCATTCCTGAAATTTTCATGCAAATCCCAGCAAAGCTGTAGTGTTTAAGTCGGTAAAAAGCGCATATGGCTCCATAGCCATATGTTTCCATAGTAATACAGGGCACATTGTTCCATAGTAATACAGGAAAATTCAAATCGCTATAACTTCGTTAAGTACTATTCGATCTTTATGAAACTTTCAGAAAAGATCTATCTGTTTGCTAAATTTTATTGAATTTAAGGGTACCGTTTAGATTTTATTCAAGAAAACATAAAATCGATAAATCATACTATTACTAACAAAGTTGAGTGAATTTCGACTTTCATTCATTCATGATTTTTTTCAGATTTTTCGGATCACAGGTGTCCAATCGCGAGGGGAGTACGCGAAAAGTTCGTACATTTCCCCTTCCCCTGCCCCCAATGGTACTCATAAGGCAATTTTAAGACTTGTTTTGAAAAGATCTCATTGAGCCTTTCCAATGACACCCTACTCGACTTCCAATGGTGAGAATTTTTTTTGAGGGGTCGCCTCCCTATATTTTTTTTTTGTGGTAGGGAGGTGAAGGCATTTACGACCGCCGAGTCTGGCAGTGTGGGACTCCCATGGAGGATACCCTTGGACTACCCACTAAACACCTCCCCTGTCAATCTGAGAACCTAGCCTGGAACCGTTTGACACATTACTTAGGGCCAGGTCTCGTTTTGTTACGCCGTGGGGCGCCTTCAAACTGGGGAGTCCCCCCTTAAACCCCTTTGAAAAATTTTTCCAACCGTGAACTTTCAAGAAGTCACCACTTCTGACCTTTCCACAAAGTTTCATTACTGTAGCCTCTACAGTTTCGGAGAAAAAGTGCTGTGACATACAGACGGACGGACAGACGGACACAGGTCGTGATTGCAATAGGGTTTTGTATTTTAGTACAAAACCCTAAAAATTGTTGTTTTTCACTTTGCTGTTTTTTTATTTCAAAACGTCTATTACTTTCTGAAAAGCCCTCGCATTAACGTACATGACGTACGACCACCGGGAACCGACAACAGCTGTTCAATAGGTCTGAAAGAACAGGTCAATACGTCTACAATTCCGGTCTCCACTGTGATTTGACGCACACACTTTTTGGCCAGTTTGAGTGGGCATTGCCTCCACAGACTCTTTGCAACTGATTCCTTGTTTGCCTAGCCCTATCTTGATGAATAACCACAATGAAAACATTTTAGATTGAAATCGCTTCCAGCATTTAATAATAACTTTATTCCGCAAGCAGAAAATTTCGTTCGAAACATTTTGGTCGTGATACAAAAAGAAAACAAGGAAAAAGAAAAGTAAATATCTATGCAATGTTTATAGTAAGACATAATACACATATATTATTGAAAAATTTAACAAATAACAAGCCAAAGGGAAATTAGAGCTATTACATAGAATAGTCCATAAATGTACGAGTGTGTACGTTTGATGATTTTATATTTGATTTTACTTTGCGAAGTCGTTGTTTATTTTCGTTGATTTATTTTATATTATTCCTCCCATTAGGTTGGCAATGTGTGCATGTGTGCGTTTGTGTTTATCCTTTGTTTGAAGATTCTTTGTTCGTTTTTGTCGAAATGCTTATAAGACGTGAGCTGAAAGTATTACAATGGCAAATTCATTAAAGGATCTTCACCAAGGGATTTCGCTTGGTTGGAGATAGAAAGCTACTCTAGTTGGAAAAGATAAAGATACATGAATATGCTGGGAATGTGAGAATTTGCTACGACAGGTATTAGTGTCATTGACCTAGCTCGATAAATTAATTGATTCCCTTCACCTATTCATGTATCCTTTTTTGAAAGTTACTAGTATATGAAAAAATCAGTACAGCTTACCACCAAAATGAGAGTGTTAGTTAGTAAATATGTTAAATATGCCTTTCCATTTTTATGAAAGCTCGATAGTCGTTTGGTTTTTATGTTTTAGATTTTGGTTAGAAAAGTGGTTCCTCGTCTGCATCATCAAAAAAATATTGAAAAAAGATTATATTTGGTAAATATCTTGAGGAAGAGAAAATTTAAGTAAAAAGAAATTCAATGAAATTATGCATATTGGTAGAAAAAAATATGAAAATACTTTGATTCTCAATTTACAACTTACCAAATGGCCTGATAGGATGTTTATCCCACAGATAAGTCCTCTTAACAGGCGACAAGTAAGAATCTCTCAAGTAGCGGGGCAACGCACGGTAGGGCCACAAACGGTATGGCCTCAAGTCTTCCAAGTCCCACCACCAAGGATCCCGAGTAATGGCAGTGATCGGCAATCTTGGGCTTGGATTCAAGAGGCTATCAAAGTTGTTTCGGCGGAAGGCTCCGTGATAAATCGGCAGTCCTAGGTTTTGATAAAATTTTACTGAATTAAATTGATGCAATGGTAATTTAGCTTTGAATTGATAATTTATGCAGAATATAATTCTGTTGTGAATTGCAATTCCTTTTTCCAATTCAGTAATTTTATATCGTGTTTCTTTATGGTGTCTTAGAAATGCAAGTCGGTTGAAGAGGAAACAAGTTTATAGAATAAAGTCCATGCATAAAAAGTAATGAGTTAACACATATTATATATAAAATTTTGCAATCGTTTTTGCGTTTATACTAGGAAGATTTCAATCTGAGTAAAGCTAAACATGTACGCATATATTTCAAGTATATAAAAAAAATTAAAAGTTAATCCACTTATCTACTTATGGCGCTCTAGAGAAAACTCTTTCGGTACCCCTTCCGGCCGCTCATTTTTCGATCCTCATGTCTCTTGTTTACTTAGAGCTTTTCACGAGTTGATGAAACCCGCCTTCACGAGCTAGCCGGAACGTGCGAAGTACAAGTGTAACAAGCTGACACAACTGGGCTGAATACCTTCTCAAAATGAGATTCAAATTTTGCATTTTGCAGTGGTTTGATAAATTTCGAAAAATTGGCTACTTTTCTTATCGAGAAAACTAGTTTTAAAGCATTAATTTTATTTCTTAGCGCTCCTGTGAACTTCATAAGTAAAAGAACCTAACAGGAAAAATATGTGGGAGTGTTAAATTTTTAGATGCGGATACATGGTCAGAAAGTTGAAGATAACCTCCTTATTGTCAATTGAACTAATAAGCAAGTAGCATTTGTGTCACGCTAGTAAAAAAAGAAATCTTAAATTCAATACACCTACTCCATAATTACTTAGTTGCAATTACATACATACGTACATAGCCAAAAATTAAACTATTCCTTCATTGCGTATATCCTATTTTCAATTAATTTGGTTGGTTTTTTTTCAATTTAATGGTTAGTTTCTAAAGGTTGGACAAATCAGATTAGTGATTATTGTGATTCATTTTTAAATTGAGTCACATACTCTTATGGATCCTTTTGTTGACTTTTTGTAGTCCATGTAGAATTACGTAATTGTGTTCACAGCCCCCCAATTAATTTTCAAAATACTATTGGCAAACGCCTTGCTTGCCACAAAAATTGATCTAAAAGCATTTCACAGACATTGATAAGCATTTCAAAACATTCCCGCTAAAAGCTTCTTCTAGATGCTAATTCAAAAATAAACTGTTCATGCTTATACAATATATAGCCGATAAAATTTTACAAAAATCAAAATTTTCAATGTTCTTCGCTTCGAACTTTTTCATATCTTTTGTTTTTGTACCAAAAAATCCAGCAACAAAAATGATTTACCCTCATTATCGAACGCTACTTCAGGTACGCGCGGTGCCCAACGTCCTGGTTTCACTGGGGTGGGGGAATGCGAACGGACAAATGGTCTATCACCCAAAGATGGCCTATCAAATTCATTAAACATTCGTTCCAGTGAACCAGCTCTTTCCAACGAGCTAGCACGTAAACGTCTGGGCAGTAATGGAGTATCATTATCAGACTTACTAAAGTGTGAATCCAACGGTTCCACGGAACTTGCCCGCAACCTATCGAGCAATGGCGATGTACTCCTTGCACGGCTGAATGGATTTAATGGTGGCACGCTCGTAGCACGACTGAATGGACTGAATGGCCGCGCTGGTGGCATACTAGCAGCACGGGCTTGCTCTGAAAGAGAGAGAGAAAAAACATTTTTTTAATGGCCTCATTTTTAAAAAGTATAAAAGAATTTTCTAGAAAGAAAATTTTCACACGATTTTTGGAACTTCAAAAGAATTGTAATACCTTTTGAAAGGCCTAGCATTTTATTACAGAAATCTGAACTTTTAAAAAAATTTACACAAATGCTGAATATTTTGCCATTTAAAAAAAAAATTACACATCTCCATACTTTAATGAAAAATTGCACCATCATTCATGGTTAGTAACTAGGAAGATGAGTCCAGAGGAAGTAACTATCAAGGATATGACGGTTGGCTTGCGAAAAATGTCAACACTGTATGTATAGTGGAGCGCCTGGAGTGTTAAAATTATGAAAACCTCGGATTTCAGTTACAGTGAATGACATTTTATAATTCAAAGTAGAATGGTTAGCTTATGATAAGTAGAAAAAAGTTTACCTGGCTAAAAATCACCAAGGTGCAGAATTTGCTTTGCTAGTAATTTAATGTCATAAATCTTGATTTTATTGAGAAAATAAAATGAATAAAATATTACAACTAACTTTTTTAAGTGCACATCAAACAATACAGTTTATAAATGCATTTAATTTTAAACTATATCAATATACATGCATAGAAAGTCATTTCGGGAACGCATCCTAGTCTACGACCTTCAACAACAAGTCCAAAATATTAATCAAAAATTTAAGCTATTTAATACCTTCCATTACTTAATCTACCGCGTTTTTTATATAAAATCTGGTTTTTGGAAAATATATTGAAAGGATATTTATTTTTAATTATAAAAACACAAAAAATAGTTTGTCCGATAGCGCACAAATCATTTCAGTGAACGCATCTGTAATCGAAGGCAAAAAATTTTATGTGAACGCTGCCATAAGGTGTCAAACGTCAGTAGAGGAACGAAAAAATAACAAAGCCGGTTGTTGGTGTATATATCGTCAAATAAATTATATCTGTGGCAAGTACCTTTCAATTCATTATTCATAGAGCGTACATTAATAGTCCGTCAATTCGGGAACGTGTTTATAACTTTTAATTATTGATGAAATTCATTTTTACGACACGAAATAACAAAGTAACCTCAAATATGTTACTATTGATAAAGTCAGGCCGCATTCCAGATGGCCGCCGTATAATCAAAGCGCGCGCTTATTTGAAATCGTCATTCCGTGAACGGTCATTTCGGAAACGTTCGCGGACATGATGGTACGTTGCCGAAATGACTGTGGCGTTCTCGGAATGATGATTATTGTTTCCGAGGGCGGTTCACTTACAATTTTTTATTTATTTATTTTGCAATTTGGTTGTATTTTATAAACAGCATTATGGAGACTCCTGATCAAGAAAAAAAATAAAAAAAAACTCAAAAAAGCTTTAAAAAGAGAGTGCAGCTTATTTGCAACAACGAGAAAAGGCAAATGCCAGAAAAAGAAAGTTTTTGGATAACATGACTGAAGAACAGAAAGAAATTAAAAGGGCTAAAGACAGGAAATATTATTAAACAAGGAGAGTGATCCTACCAGAAGGTCTTTGTAAACATCCTAGGGTTAGAAACTAGTTTTCTAATGGCCTGAATCGATAACTTGAATTATTCATCCAATACTTGGATATGAAATCGTTCAAATTTATACTAAAGAAGCACAGTTTGTTTCATAAGCACAGTGCAGCCGCCATTTTAATCTAGATTAAATGATTTTTCTGAATGCTCGGCCGATTGAACATGTTCAAGTTAAACACTATTCGTTAAATTTTCATGAAAATTCAATTTTAAATATATATAGGGTTTTCCAATAAGAGGTTATTTTGAATAGATCTTGTAATTTAACACCTTGCGACTTCTTCCTTTGGAGCTACGTGATAGAGAAGGCCTACGCCAATAGCCCAGCGTCGATTCAAGATCTCAAAGATGAAATTCGTGAGGCTATCGAGGACATAGGGCAGCCACTTTGCGATTTGGTTATGGAAAATTTCATGAAGAGGATATGGTCCTGTAAGCGTGTCGTAGTGGTTATATGCCTAATGTTAGTTTTTTGCTATTAATGACATATCTTCTTCTTTATAATGAAATAAACATCCGATCATTTATATTAAAAAATGGCATTTTTCTTTTAATATCAAAATAACACCTCTTATTGGAAAACCCTATATCAACCATAAACACGTGTTATTGTTGTTGTAATTCCATATAATTGAAATGGCTATAACTCACTTGATTATGATTCGTTCTCAATCAAATTTTGCGAACTTATATATCTTATGTCAGTCTATATAATTTCAAAATTTCAAGAAGTTTAAAGGTACCATTTTGATTTTATGGGCAAAAATGTAAAATCTACAAATCATACTATTATTAACAAAGTTGAGCGAATTTCGATTTCTAAGGTATTTGTTGCCCTTGTACTCATAAAGGCCCACGTTCGTGATAATTTTCAGATTTTTCGGCTGAAAGGTGTCCAATCCCGAGGGGGGGACACAAATTGTGGGTACATTTTGCCTTCCCCTGGACCCCCTAATTCATAGGGGGGACTCCCCTTAAAAAAATTTTAAATTCTTGTTAAGCCCTTAACTTTTGAGAGACCATCATTTCTGAACTTTTCACAAAGTTTGAGCATGCTAGCTTCTATAGTTTCTGAGGAAATCCGCCGTGACGCACGGACAGACGGACAGACAGGTCGCGAAACTAGTAGGTCTTTGTAAAAAATTTTTTTACAAAGACCTAAAAAGGCAGAAAATAAAGTGAAGAAAATCGCTGAGATGACCGAACGAGAAAAGCGAAAGCAGAGAAAAGGCTGGAAAAATGCAGAGAAAAGAAAAAAAGGTTCAGCAAATATAACAAGTAATACGCCGCCATAATCAGATGACGACTTAGCCGCAGTACCTCCAGGGGAAGACAAGTAGCTAGAAAAATCGTTCGAAAAGATAGGGCGAAAGCATATCGAAAAATAAAAAAGCTAGAAGAAACTATAGTTTAAATGAAGCGGAAAATTGAATCTTTAAAGAAAAAACTACAAAGAAGGGATACAAAAATGAAAACTGTACCAAGTCCCATCAGGTAGGTTAATGCTTTCATGAAAGATATTCACGTACCTCCTGAAGTACGCAAACGACTTATATATAGCGCAGTATTGACTACGCAGTTGAAAGAAAAGGCTGATGCTTTTCGAAAAAATTCTAAAGAGAGAGAAGTCTTTTATAAACATATCAGTGAAAGACTTTGAGGAAATACAAAATGATACATATGGCCAAGAGGATTTTACCAGCTAGACCAAGGAAAGAAATTCTAAATCAATTTTAAAGTCTGATGTCGAAATTCGGGAAATTGTTTTGAAGTCAAAAGATCATTGATTTCTTTGAACGAGATGATGTAAGTCGAATGTGCCCATCTTAGAGAGACTCTGTGACACATAATGGTATTAAAAAACAAACACACGTCCTCTTATACACAGTTAAAGACCTTGTGTCGAAATTTGTAAAAGAAACTGGCATTGTATTATCGTACGCGACGCTATTAATAGTGAAACCATTTTGGGTCACAGCTCCAAAATTAGGGCATAGGGAAACATTCTCGTGTGTCAAATATGCAAATTTTGAAGTAACGTTCAATAAACTGAAATATGCAAAAGAGCTTAAACATGCGCCTATAGAAAAGTTTGTGGTAAAACACACTTGTGATATTAAGTCTCATGAATGCATGAATAGTTTGTGTGAAAAATGCAAAATTCCGGAGTTCGAATTAGGAGATAGTAAAGATTCTTTGACATATTTTATATGGAAGTCCGTTCAAGAAGATAAAATTGGAAGAGGTGAGAAAAAGACTTTTAAGATTTAAAAAAAAGTTTCGATTTCGAGTACAGTCAAAGAATTGAAAATTGCTTTATTTGAAGAGATTCCCGCTATGAAGCAACACTTATACGGCATTTATAGTTATAAGAAATCTAAAAAGGAGCTGAAAGATAATTTACATGATAATGAGGTGATGATACAGGTAGACTTCTCAGAGAACTATACTTTGAAGTACCCAAATGAAATACAGTCAACACATTTTGCTACGAAACTATCTATTAATACAGGCGTATATCTTTCGCTACAGTATGTGAACATTTCGATCACCAAGCACATGTCATTTGGGCTCATATGAAACCAATATTAACAACAAATTTAGAAAAAAAACATATTGACACACTTCATATTTACTCTGATGGTCCAACATCGCAACACCGGAACCGTACAAATGTAACTCTTTGGATACAAACATTGATTAATGATTTTCAACAAGTAACCAAATCTACTTGGACTTTTAGCGAGCCTGGGCATAGTAAGGGCCCTATGAATGGCGTGGGAAGATACCTAAAAACGACAGCTGACAAGCACGTCTTGATGGGTAATGACGTTAGAACAGCTTTAGAATTCGTCGATTTGTTCAAAAACTCTACTATCGATGTTTAGTTAATCCCAAAAGACGACGTGATTGATAAAAAGAACAGCATACCAAACCCTTTGGATGCCATTCCAGGCATAATGGACATCACAAAAGTATATTGGAAAAAAGGGTTAGACGTTTCAATACATTATATCGATATGAACACTTGCACAAAGAGCTAAAATTATCCAAGCTTTTCAGCCTTTGTAACGTAAGTTCAGTTGAATCTGAGGATATTTTGATAGCTGTGATTGAATCTCCTGTTGATGAAGAGCCCATGATAACAGATAACTATTTGAAAATTAAGAAAAGAGTAAGCGTTTATAAATCTGTATACAACTCATCTTCCTCAGATGATGAAGGTTTAGTAACAATATCTCTTCGTCAGTAGATTAAAGAAAAACAGATTGATGTTGAAGCAAGAACATCTTACGGCAAAGAAAATATACATCCGAATCTCGTATAGCCTGGGACATTCTTGCTTGTTAAAGTTCCTATTGAAAAGCCAAAAATGTGCTTTAGATATGCTGCTACCTGCCAGACATGTGTCGATGACGATGATGGGGAAATCTTAGTAACCTTTTTGAGATTTGTGCGCAACAATATCAGAAAATTCAAACTGGAACCAAAGGATGTGTCATATATTAACTACGAGCAAATAATCAGTATTATTCCGACACCATTGCTGAGAAAAGAACAAAATTGAGAATATTATTATTTTGATAACGATATTGATGTTTTTGAAAAACAATCAGTTTTGTTTTCTTTTTAAATATTTTTTGTTAGTCAACTTGTCGTTTTTTACAGATTGTATTGTTAATTTTCTAACGTTACATATAGTTTTTTTCATTATTTTTAGAAGTTTAGTGAAGTAGCCTTGAATTTAAGGCGAAAGACTCAAATTGTACGAACTGATTAAAACTTTGAGGAGATTATAACTATGATTATAGAAGTTCCACTAGACTGATTCATGAACATATCAAAAAACTTCATTACAAGAATTTATTAATAGTAAGAGTAATACTTCTTAAGTGCAAACAATATGGGAAAATAAATAAATAACTTTATTATTTAAACTGTTATTTATAATTTGGATATTTCCTTATAATGATGATATCAATATCATTATTCTGCCAACATTTTGACATTCCGGGAACGGTTGATCATTTCCGGGAACATTACAAAACTTCAATAAAATACGCACAATTCGAGCTATTTTTTAGAAAATACATAATTCATTGCATTCACAAACTTTTATTCTGTTCATGTAATGTTAATTTGATTGTAAGAGTTTTGGATATTTACAAATTTCTTAAATTTTATGCACGGTAATAGAAACTTGTTTTATTGTTTGACGTATTTTGCTTGTAGAAGATTTTTTCATTATTGTTAATACAATATAGATATGCCCATGTTATTAAACAATACTTAAATTATGTATTTTTTTCAGTTTTTGTTCATATTATCAAGCTAGGAAAAACGTTCCCGAAATGATAGTTTTCTGCAAAATATCCACTAAAAAACAATGTAACAATAAAAGTATAGAATTCTGTGCGCTGTCCTGTCAAAGTTTATTAGCATACAAATTTTGACACATTATAAACCAAGAGTCATCATTATAGCTTGCAATTTTTTTGTCATAAAAGCAATCCTGAAATTCGCAAACTTGATGATTTTGAGCCACCTATTAAAAAATTGTGATATAAATTTAAACAAGTTGGGTAGACAGACCTATGCTCATGTCAGAAGGGTTTTGTACTCAACTTACAAAATGCAGTAATCAGCAACGAATAAAATCAAGAAACATGTCAAAGACGATTTTATTGGAGAAAATGTGAAATTCGAGGATCATACTATTATTGACAAAGTTGAAGGAATTGTGACTTCTGAGGTATTTGTTTTACTTATACCCATAGATATCTCCCTTGATAATTTTTCCAGATTTTTTAGAAACACATTTTTCATGTATTCCCCCCCTGTGCCCCCACTGAAGCAAAAACTGACAGTTTAAGAACTGTTTTGAAAAGCTCTCATAGAGAACTTTCAGTTGATATTCATATCGGCTACCTCTCATGAAACTTTTTCAGGGCCCACTCCTCTGTACTGTAATCATCGATTCATGGCCTATTTTTTCGAATCCTAGAATGGTTACAAAGCCCTTTTGCTAGGAGCTCTCTCCTGCCTCTTCGACTTGTTTCAATTGTATTTACTCATTTTCATGATACCTATCATTCCTGAAATTTTCATGCAAATCCTAGCAAAACTGTAGTGCCTAAATCGATAAAAAGCGCATATGGCTCCATAGCCATATGTTTCCATAGTAATACAGGGCATATTGTTCCATAGTAATACAGGAAAATTCAAATCGCTATAACTTCATTAAATACTATTCGATCTTTATAAAACTTTCAGAAAAGATCAATCTTATAAAAAGCCATCCGTTTGCTAAATTTTATTGAATTTAAGGGTACCGTTTGGATTTTATTCAAGAAAATATAAAATCGACAAATCATACTATTACTAACAAAGTTGAGTGAATTTCGACTTCTCATGTATTTGTTGTTGTTTTACTCATTAAGGCCTACATTCATGATTTTTTTCAGATTTTTCGGATGGAAGGTTTCCAATCGCGAGGGGGGGTACGCGAAAAGTTCGTACATTTCCCCTTCCCCTGCCCCCCTCGGTACTTATAAGACGATTTTCAGACTTGTTTTGAAAAGATCTCATCGAGACCTTTCCAATGATACCCTACTCGACTACCAATGGTGAAATTTTTTTTTTGAGGGGTCACCTCCCTATACGGGGAGACCCCCCTTAAACCCCTTTGAAAAATTTTTCCATCCTTGAACTTTCAAGAGGTCACCACTTCTGACCTTTCCACAAAGTTTCATGGCTGTAGCCTCTATAGTTTCGGAGAAAAAGTGCTGTGACATACAGACGGACGGACGGACGGACGGACGGACGGACGGACAGACGGACACAGGTCGTGATTGCAATAGGGTTTTGTATTTTAGTACAAAACCCTAAAAAACGGAATTCTTCTTCTTCTTCTTTGTAGCACTATACCCCCTCTCGGGCCTTCGCTTAGAGATAGTTAGAGTATCTCATTTTTCATGACCGTATTGATATTTTCGGAAGTTGGTTTGGTCAGTACCATGCTCCCGTGTGCCTGCTCAGCTATGATATGATCTGATTAAATCAGTACATATCACCACTGAGTGAACACTCGTAGTCTGTCCAAAAAATTCCCTGAACTAAATCACGTTGTTCCCAACGAGATTTGAACCTGGGACCTTCGGCTTATGCGTTCATGCTCTAACCACTAGATCATGCAGACTATAAAAATAACCGAATTGCGATACTTTAAATACTTATGATACCTAAAAATATTAGGCTGGAGAATATTTTTATATACCAAAATTAAGTTGATCTATATATTTACATAGATATCGTAATCGGGGGAAAGAAGTAAATGAAGGAAATTGAAATACAAAAATTTTTTTTCTTGAAAATCCGTCGGTCCCTGCTTCTTTGAGTGAGTGAAGGTGACTCAATGCAGTTTAAACGCATCTGCTCACTCAAAAAAGCAATGCCCGATTGCTTTTCAATAAAAAAAGAGACCTAGCCTACGGATATCAATTAAACAAAATAATTGACATAATAAACTATTTGTTAATTCAAACAATTTAAATTTTTGTCTGTATTAAATATTTTCTTCGAATTAACTTACTTAAATGATCGATGGAGTATTCAAATAACTGTTATCGCTGCACTGTAGACATGCTACGCTGCAGTAGGAGCCACTCTCCCGAAATCTACAAGTAGCACTACATATAGTGGCTTTTTCCAGCCACAAAATAACATTTGCAATAAAGTATCCAGAGCTAGTAATTGATTCATGTTATTGGAATAAGTATGTTATCAAAATTATTCAATGTCTACGTTTTCAATATCTATACATCCTAATCATGTCTGGATTTGTCGATATACTCTTTTTGGGTGATCAAATGCTGCATCAGCTGTAGTAGGCAATGATGACAAAAGAACACTTGTTGTTTTTGGCCGTTCTTTTTACAAAAGAATTTAATCTTAATGTGTTCAAATCTTAAATTTTTGCTGAACCTCCTTATAACCCCAAAAGACATGCTGAGTCTCAGCTCACATTTTTAAATACTTTTGCTACAATAATTCGTGTAAATCATGAGGTTTTTTAAAAAATTTTGGCAAATTTAATTTTACCTTTTAATACTGAGGTCGTATCGCAACTCGTAAAGGCGTTTTGGATACGATTTTTCGAAACATTTCGGAGAAAATAATTTGTTAGACTTTGCCCCGGAATGGTTTTAGAAAATATATTTCACGATCCTCATTTACTAATGTTGTTAATATACACAGAACATCAATATTTTCTGAAACTATAACAACACCTTTGTCTATAAATTAATTGCTGTATCAACAATTAATTTGTCTGCATCGCTTTTCAGTTGGCCTGTAAAAGTATTATTGTCAGCTAATTTAATTCTCAACATTTCTATTAGTGGCTTTAATTTTTACTATTCGACATAAATTTATCTTAAGCTATTTTCAAAGGCATATTATTATCGAATTCAATATCCGTAAATTTATTTTTCAATGCATGACGATTTCTTTAATAATGTCCTTATACCCATCAAATACCATATGCGTGCTATTATTATAATTATTTTTTAAATATCTTGTATAATGCTCACATATCATTTTAAGGGTTTCATTCAATTGCCATTTGCAATGATGGAACAACATACCTCCATCAATAACACTGGTCAACAAAATTTTGTAACAAGAAAGGTGCTTGCTAATTTTAAATTACCTACCTACCAACATTTTATTACCATATTTGTTTTGATTCTATCAGGTTTAGTTTGCGTGTTACAGCTACTACCCACAAAAATAAAAATTAACCGTTTTTGTTTCACTTTCGCATTCAGAGTATGTGTTTATTAGATGAGCGCAGTGTTTTGTTCTGTTTTTAGAGTTAAGCGATTCTTAAATAATGTCAAGAAAGGGTTAAAAATGATCCTGATAAGTTTTGTTACATTTGTGGTGACATTACTTTCAAAACTCAGTGAAGGGATTTGACACCGTTAGTAACTAAGTTATATGAACAGTATTTTGACTTTGCCATCGGACATCAAGACAAAGCGTGGGTTCCACACATCTGTTGTGTTACATTTGTGGGTCTTCTCACTGGATGGGCGAAAAGATTTCGATCTATGCCTTTTGCAATCCCTATGATTTGGATAGAATCAACGAACCGCTCATCTGATTGTTATTTGTGTCTTACTGATACAAAAGCTATTACAATTAAAACAAAAAGTAAAATTAACTATCCTGACCTGCCATCAGTTAAAATACCGATCCATGATAGTGAAGATCTACCGGTACGAGAACCATCTCAAACTAGTGATATGGCCGTTACGCCAGAAATCGAAAAAGAGATATTGGATCCTGACTTTCAAGAAGCTTCCTCATCCTCATCTAATGAGCCACATCTTCTATCACAAGGAGATCTGAATGACTTGGCACGTGACTTCAATTTGTCCAAACAACAGGCAGAACTTTTGGGTTCTCGATTAAAGGAATGGAATTTATTACAACCTAAAACAAAAGTATTTTACTTTTGCAATCGAGATGAAGAGCTAAAAGGTTTTTTTTCACAAGTTGATCAGCTTGTACTTTGGAATAATGTCTATGACGTAATGACTGTCTTGGGTATAGAATATAAAGCAGAAGAGTGGTGTTTATTTATTGATGGCTCAAAAGTAAGTTTAAAGGCTGTTCTTTTACATATCGGCAAAAAACTTCCCTCTATACCATTAGGTGAGGCTTCTAACATGAAAGAGTCTTATGAAAGTATTAAATTTATCTTGGAAAAAATTCAGGATAAGGAACACAACTGGAGAGTTTGTGGAGATTTGAAGGTGATTGCCCTAATTTTAGGATTACAACTGGGGTATACAAAATACTGTTGTTTTGTTTGTTAGTGGGAGAGCAGAGACCGAAAAAATCATTATGTTAAGCAAGACTGCCCCAAAAGGCAATCTTTTACTCCAGGACGGAAAAATATAAAAAACCCTCCATTGGTGCAGCCTGAGAATGTATTTTTACCACCTTTACATATAAGGCTTGGGCTCATGCAGAACTTCGTGAAAGCTAGGGACAGCAGTGGTGACGGCTTTTTATATTTGAAAGAAAAATTTCCTAAGCTGAGTGAAGCAAAAATTAAAGAGGGCATATTTCTTGGCCCTCACATCAGGCAATTGATGAAAGATGATATATTTAAAGAAAAGCTTAGTAATTTAGAAAAATCAGCTTGGGAATCTTTCATGAAAGTAACTTCGAATTTTCTAGGAAATCACCGATCAAGTGACTATACTGTATAATCGCGGAGCTTTTATCTACTTATAAGGATTTGGGCTGTAATATGTCGTTGAAAAAACATTTTCTTTATTCACATTTCCTGAAAATTTGAGTACCGTCAGCGATGAACACGGTGAAAGATTCCATCAAGACATTTCTACCATAGAAAAACAATATCAGGGCAAGTGGAGCCCACGTATGTAAGCGGATTACTGGTGAACATTAAAACGAGGCGTTCCCGAAGCAAAATATAGGCGAAAATCATAAAAATAAACTCATATTAATGTTGCAATAAATCGAAATAAAAGAAGGGAGCAATTTACTCCCGAAATATATATGTGTCGAAAAAAACAAAATAATAGCGTTTAAATGGAAAAGATGAAAACACCGGATAGTCTGGAAGCGCTAAACCTGGGAAAATACAGAGTATAACTTGGGATTTTTTTATGTCTTTCGTAGTTCATCATCTTGAAATAAAGCAATTGGATATAATGTCAGTTCAGAATTCATAAAATATTTAAGCTCTTCATTGGTTTTTTTAAACACAAGTACGTTGAAACAACAGCAATGGATCAACAGGAATCACATCGTTATGAAATTTAATTTTGTTGTTTTTCGTCAGCAGAGGATTTATTTTATCTTTTCTTGATAACTTCAAACCAACTGGACACAATATTTTCAAACACGATCGGGACATCTCAATTGCATCTAAATTGGATAGTGGGGGTGTCCTGATAGCTGTTAAGAAGAGCATGTCAACCTCAGCTTGGTGTCTCCTCCTATTGAATGTGTCCTTGTTGTCCTTGTGTGGTGTCGGAGTTCTACACTTTTGTGCTTATTATTATTCATAATTATGCACCACTTTACTCCTCGTCGTTAAATACTCATGCCCCACTTTTCACTAGAAATCCATGAAAAACAAAAATAAAGCATCCAGAACGTGGAAATTCCGAACAACGATTGAGTCTCGCTTAAAGTTTATTAGGCTCCGCTCCAGTGCTACTCGTAATACGGAAGTTTTGAGATCCAAATAAGCATTCTATAATAATATAGAAGAATCTCTTCATTCTGAGCAATTAAAGCCATTTTGGTCTTTTCTTAAATCTCAGAGATCATCAGGTGCCTTTCTTGAATCTATTCATTTGAATAATATTACTGCTTCGTCTCCCTCAGAGATTTCCAACTTATTCTCAATTTTTTCTCCTCTATATTTTCCTCATATAACAGGATTACTCTTGCTTCCTTTTCTTCCATAGTTACTCCCTCAACTATTGCCTCCATTGTCACGAATCCTCTCCAAGTCGATTCAATTATCAATTCTATTGATCCTAATGTCGGCCCTGGGCCGGATGGCATCCCTAACCTCCTTTTAAGGTCATTAGCTTCTTCGAGTAGCTTCCCACTTTCCTTGCTTTTTAACTTAGGGCTGCCAACTGGTCATCCTATACACAAGGCCGGGGATCAAACCGCAGTAGAAAACTATCCCCTCATTTCAAAACTTTTCTCCTCTGCTAAAATATGAGAACGTATTGTCTACACAGAGCTCTACTTATCACTTCGTTTCCGAATAGCTTCTGAACTACATGGCTTTGTTGCAAACCGCCCCACCACTTCTAACCTCTTAGAATTTACTGACACTGTAGCTTTAGCCCTAAAGGGACGTAGACGTTATTTACTTATGCCAGCTTTTCTGAGGCGTTTAGAACTGCCAATCATGAGATCCTTATGGGAAAATTGCAGAATTATGGCGTTTCCTATCTAGCTACTAAAACCTGTCAAGTAATCATTGAAGATGCAGTGTCTACACCAGTTCATCTCAGCGCTGGAGTTCCTCATACTTCCTTTTCTCTTTACAATGTTCATCAATGATCTCCTTTCAGTGCTAACTTCCCCTTGTATCTTATTTGCAGACGACTTGAAGATTTTTAGAGTTATATCTGACTGCCAAACTCTTCAAAATCATCTGATCTCTTTTTCTTCCTGGTGTAGTTCCAACAATTTATGCCTAAATATTCCGAAATGCCATAAAATATCGTTTACCTTAAAGAAATAACCAATAACACATGTATACATCCTAAATCAATGCCCTCTTAAGGATCTGGATCAGATGAAAGATCTAGGGGTCATCCTTACCCCAAAGCTCAAATTTGATCTTCACATTTTAAATCTAGTGTCTCGAGCTACTTGGGCCTCTGAATTTGTTCTAAGACACACTTATTTCTTCTCTAATCCTAAGTCTGCTGCAAATTATTAATCCGCTCCTCGAATACTGTTTCCAAATTTGGTCTCCTCATAATGACTACCTGATTGTCCTTCTTGAATCTGTCCAGAGAAAGTGTGACCGCTATATGTTTTACAAATTTAAAATTCCTTGTACCTCCTACGTAAATCGCTTGTCCGTTCTTCAGATTCCTTCTCTTGAAACTCGCAGATTGATTCTAGATGAGTGTTTTTTATATAAAATATGTAATCAACTTACGTATACCTATCTTGGTTCTCATATATATTGGATAGTATAAAAAGTATTGAGCCTTTTTTGTCACTAGATGGTGTTCGTTGTCATTTATCGAGCAATACTAATCAGATTGAGTCAAACTGACATGCGTTTGAAAGGTGACATTCCAGTCTACAATTTTCATATCGATAGTTTTGTATTTCGTCATTCGTGTCAAAAGTTCTGAAAAAATACGTTATATTTTACAATATCGCTACGATCAAGGTGAGATTGCATCGCAGGCTCGTGAAAAAATTTGTGGTGTCTACGGTCAAGATACTTTATCAAAAGCCACAACCAAGAGATGGTTCGCTCGCTTTCGTTCTGGAAATTTTGATGTCAAAGATGCACCTCGCTCAGGTCGACCAATCACTGAAAAAGTCAATGAAATCTTACAAAAAATTGAAGAAGACCGATACATAAACAGCCATGACATTGCTAAGGAACTGAATATCCATCACTAAACAGTTTTAACCATTTGCGTAAGGCTGGATACACAAAGAAGCTCGACGTTTGGGCGCCTCATGAATTATGTTAACACAAAAAATTTGATCGACCGAATTTCGAAACGAAATCGAACTATTTTTGAAGCAAATCATTACAGGCGATGAAAAATGGGTAAGATACGAGAATGTCGTTCGAAAAAGATCATGGTCAAAAAAGGTGAATCATCACAAACGACTTCAAAGCCAGGATTGACACCAAATAAGGTTATGCGATGTTTATGGTGGGATTTGAATCATTATCATGAGGTGCAAGAACTTGGCCAAACACTCAATTCGGTTCAGTACTGTCAGCCATTAACCAGATTGTAACAAGCAATTCAAAAAAAAAAAAACGAGAAGGATTGATTAATAGAAAGGGCGTTGTCTTCCATCATGACAATGCCAGACCACACACATCTTTGAAGACCCGTCAAAAATTGACAGAGCTTGGCTGGGAAGTTTGCTGCAACCACCGTATAGTCCAGACCTTGCATCATCAGACTAGCATTTGTTTCTGTCTCTGCAAAACTTCCTTAATGAAAAGAAATTCAATTCAAAAAGGGCTTGTGAAATTCATTTGGCCAAGTTTTTCGCCGATAAACCACAGAAATTCTACACAGATAGAATAATGGCTCTACCCGAAAAATGGTGAAAGGTCATAGATAATAATGGACAATATGTGCTTAAATAAAATCCATTTTAAATAAAAGAAATATTACATGTTGTTGAAATTGTTCTTGAATTTATTCATTATTGCTGTCTGCGTATCATATATTGAGTATAAAAACCCTTCTGATAGGAACATAATTCTGTCTACCCCACTTCTTTTATTTGAACTGATTACGGGCCCACTAATCGGTAGTAACCGATTTGATATTAACGATACACAATTTTAGAGTCAGGAAATTTGGTATTCCAGGATATCTCAATATCAAGGGAAGATTTTAATGCAATTGATCATTGTTTTCATAACCTCGGATGGCTCCTTAAAACATACACACGCCAAGTGGCCACCAACGAGCACAAATTCTAATTTCGTTAAAAATAGTTTAAGTACTTCAAAGTATAAGAGCACTAACAGCATATGCATACATTCCTGCAAATGATTAAAATGCTCTTAAAAACAAATTAATGACAACATAAGCATCTCCGTTTGAATTAAACTCCAATAAATTCGGCATTGGAATGATCCTGGCAATTAGAGAATAAACTCAATTTAATTTTCTTCCAGCGATCCTAGTGAATAATAAAACTTAATGAAAATATTCTGCACCCTATTAAGCACAAGTTGAAAGGAAACCACACATTTGTTAGCAACTTTGTTCAAGGATAAGCTTTGCTGCACATGTAGTGACATATGAAGGACAAAATTAACTTTGGAACAAATTTCTTATTGTAGATTAAAACTAACTCCTACAATATGTTTCCATTTTATTAAAACGAAGAACATGTGTGAATACCTCTCCGGCTCTTCTCAGTTGCAACGCAAAAGAATATCTGCAAGAAGTCAGAAGAAACATCCTGCTAGCCTTCTTGAAGTTTCTACACGTGTTTCAGAAGGCTAAAGAGTAGAAAATGAGTTACTTTTGGTCGCGTAAAATGTTTTCCTAATGCGGCAGATTGTTCCAAAATGGTCATGTGGCCTGAAGTGCTCCTATCAAACATCAATGATCCAAATTTGAACACATGTACTATATGTCCCATTATATTGTCAAAATGCTCGTTACGTGACAACTATTTAATCGAATTGAAATATAGTAACCATTATAAAGTCTTACAGAACATAGCTTGTGTAATGTTTCATTTATTTTATATTGCTTAATGCATTTACTCACATATCATGCAATAAAACTGTTATTTGAAAAACAGACGGCGTTGTCTAATTTATTCATTTGCCATATAGAATAAATTGAACAATTTGGCATCCTTCCACATAAGATAATTTGTACGAATGTAGGTGGAAGATTCATGGCAACATTTCACAAACATTACTGCACGTTTTTGACGTTGTGAATTTTTATCTCAGTAATTTACACCAAATAAATATCAAATAAAATGCGAATTTTGATAGTCCGTTTGCTTTTCTGAAGATAGTAATGAGAGACATTAAATTTAAGGTCACTTAAAAGAATTTTTAAGAAAAAAGAGCTCTAATAAATGCTTTAGACGGGCGTTGATGTTACATGTGAAACCCCTGTACAGATTGAATCCCACACTAAAATTATTTCCACAATCAATGAAGCATTCAACTCTGCAATGTGGTGGAATTGCTTTTCGTTTTTCCGAATAGAAAGCATCTGATAAAAATCAGATTGCGCAAGTTTTATTGCAATGAAAAGTTCAGCAGATGCACTCATGTTCACGTTCCTCGTATTGGATTTCTCCTTGATTGTCCTTGGACGGAATAATAGAATAGTTTGATAAGGAGACAAATACGAATTATCTTCTCATTTGATATCTGATTGAAACTGTTGTTCTAAATTTTATAGATTTGAATTCAAATATCCCAAACTAGTGTTTGGGGTTTTATTAAGAATCTCTCGTAAATTTTCATGTTTTTCTAGATTATATTGTTTGCAGTAAAGCACCTTATTCACTAAATGTGTCCGAAAAGAAATAAAAGCATTACATAAAAACCGCCAATAGTCGTTCCAAACAATCTTAGATAAAGTTTACGATGGAAACATTCAAACCAACTTTTATGCAAATTCCATGAATGGAGTTTATTCTCCTTGAAAATGTTTTCCTAAGAAACACAAGAACATTTGAGGAAAAGAAATGAAAATGAAGGTGATTGCGATGGGAAGTAGTATTACGTGTTTAATTGCCTAAGGGAAGTCTCCTGGCTGAGAAGAATATCTTTTTATACTTCAACTAAATTTTGCATCTTGACGGTTATAAACACACATACTTTAAATCGAAACTACATATATTCGTTATCCTTGCCATAGAATGCAGAAATAAATATCTTCGTAGAAATGAAGGCGACAGGGTAAAGATAGCTAAGATATTGCCAACCACTGAGAATTGGCAATAGTCTTAGGATGCTAATGCGCCGAGTGAGTGACTGGATGACTGCTCGCGGGCTCAATTTAGCATTGGAGGAAACCGAAGTGATCATTTTGACAAAAAAGAGAATCCCTAGAGTAAAGATGATTAGTATTGGCGACTTGCGAATCGAATCGAAGCCATCGGTAAAGTACCTGGGGCTACTGATCGACTCGAATTTGAGTTTCTCTAAGAAAATCAGGGCAACGGCTGAGAAGGTTGCTTCGGGAGTATCGGCGCTGAGTCGACTTATGCCCAACGTAGGGGGACCCAGCCCATCAAGAAGACGGCTCTTGATGAGTCCTGTAAGGTCAGTGCTACTGTACGGAGCAGAGGTATGGGGCGACGCTCTCAGTAAGGATGTATACCGAAAATGTGTGGCACAGGTACAGAGAAGAAGAGCACTGAGAATTGCATCTTCGCATCCGACAGTTTCTGATTCGGCGGTGAGAGTTATTGCAGGTGTGATACCTGTCGCCCTCCTTGCTAGAGAGTGCCGCGCTCATTACCAGCGCCGAAACGAGGATTCGAGGGAAATGGTTGTCTGCGAGGAGAGACAGCGCTTGCTCATCGATTGGCAGCAGTCTTGGGTGAATTGCACGAAGGGAAGGTGGACTTCACGCCTCATCCCGGATGTGAAACCGTAGCTTAATCGAAAGCATGGTGAGACTGACTACTATCTGACGCAACTTTTGAGCGGACATGGGTGTTTTCAGTCTTACCTGTATAAGATTGGTAAGTCACGGTCCCCAGATTGTCGGTTTTGCTCAGGGGAGGAAAACAATGCCTGCCACACATTTTTTTGCGTGCACAAAATGGATCACGTTGCAAAGAGACCTCTACAGGGAGACGGGAGAGCTCACCGTGGATAATATAGTCGTGATGATGCTCGAATCGGTTGACAAATGGAACCAGGTGGCACATTATGTTCGGGCAGTCCTAAAAGATAAAAGGGACTCATGACAGCCGCGAGCGTTGGGGCTTGGAATCACTTTTCTGGCACTTCCTCTTCCGCTCCCGCTAGAAGAGGGATCCCCCAGCTTGAAGGCGCCCCACGGCGTAACAAAACGAGACCTGGCTCGAAGTAATGTGTCAAACGGCTCCAGGCTGGGTTCTCAGGTTGACAGGGGAGGTGTTTAGTGGGTAGTCCAATCGCCTTCTTGCGAGCATGGGAGTCCCAAACTCTGTGCATAAATGGCATTCACCTCCTAAGCATAAAAAAATTGCCCTAGGAGAGCAACACAAACGGGAAGTGGACTATGTGCCTTATTCCAGACCTATGGCCGTGGCTGAATTGAAGGCACGATGAGGAAGACTTCTACCTGACCCAGGTCTGGAGCAAGCGCGGATGTTATCAGTCTTACCTGCATAAACTTGGTAAGTCACAGTCTCCTCAATGCACATTTTCTACAGGAGAGGTAGATGATGCCTCTACACCATCTATTTTTGCAAATGATGGGATAGGCTGTGGAGTGACCTCTTCATTGAACTTGGAGAGCTCTTCCCAGAAATTATAGTCGGAAAAATACTTAGATTGCAGTGGCACATTATGTTTGGTCAGTTCTGATAGATAAACAGGTTATACTGCAGCGCCAAAAGGCATCAGGAGTGTAGAGGTCTCTTTCCTAGCAGTCTCTTTCCCTGCCTCCCTTTTGGCCAGAAAACAAACTGCTGTAACTTGAAACCTAGACCAAAGTAATGTGTCGAACCGTTCTAGGCTGCGTTCTTTGATTGACAGGGGAGGTTTTAGTGGGTAGTCCAGAAACAGCGTACGGTTGGAAATAACACACTCAGGGCATAAGCAGCCTTTACTTTCCTGCTAAAAAATATCAACAAGTACATCAAATCATATCATGTTCCTAGAAAATGATGTCTAAGTATTTTTTCCATGGGGTTTCGCATAAGAAAAAATTCCTGTTAGCAACACCATACATCGTAACGAACACCGAAAAAATTAGAACTTATTTTGTTTTCTTATTCTGTAACTTTCCAGTTTTATAAACTCCTTATACATTGTGGCCCATATTTGAGCCGAACAATAGTTTTGCCTATAGTTTACAATCTAATAATTTTTTTTCGTTTTCTGCATGCTGTGCCATTTTTGGGGCGCAGATGCTCATAGAAAATCATTTCAATGCCATCTATAAGCTGCTAGTCGAACTACACCTTAGTTCAAGGTTGGCAAAACAAGTTTCGACAGTTACAGCGAGTGCGCTCATATTCAACATTCAAAAAAAAATATATATATATATAACGTGAAGAAATCGTTTGGGAAAAAAACTCATCGTAAAAGAAGGCTTTATTTACATAAAACAGGTAAAATTTCATTGTTTTTATTCATGTTACTGATACATAAGTCGTATTTTTCCTTTGGATCGTATTTGTGGCAACATGCAAAAATATTCAAAGTTCCTTTGGAACATATTTGGCATATCATGCATAATACTGATGAAATGAAAAATACCGTTCTATCTTATTTCTTAAATATTTTTGTATTTCGAAAGTTTATGCTAATACCGTACTGCTCAGGGGTCATGTATCCTCGCAGATTTTACGGTGGTGTACATACCATTATTCAAAGTATACCTGAGGGCAGTACAGATTAAGAACTGTCTGCAGATGAGGATCTCGTGGAACGGCCTGTTAGAAGATTTCCATCGATAACTATGCCCGAGACTGAAGATGATCCAGGGGACTTAATCCCTTTGCCTGAACCTGCTGGAGAGCCTTCAAGAGCTACTAGAGGTGATACACTAGATGGAGGGATGGCTTTATCGAAAGAATGGACTCCGACTTAGAATTTACTGGTAATTTAAGTTTGCCTTCAATGATAATGAAGTTGGAAACACCTGCATAATTTTTTAAATACTTATTTACTGACAAAATGTTTCAACTTATATCCCAAAAAACCATGTTATATGCAACGGAAAAGTGGCCTGAAAAAAATATATAACTGTTGCACTACAAGAAAACGAACAATTTGTGGTTATATTTCTTATGATATCTATTATTCAACTGCTTTCTATCAGAGATTACTGGAGTGAAACCTTAGGACATCCCAAAGTCTGTTCAGTCATGTCATGTAACAGTTTTGAGGAGATTAAGCATTATATGCACTTCAAAACAAACTCAACCCAAGTGCCTAAGGGACAACCAGGCTATGATCCGTTACACAAACTTCGTCCATTCCTGAACCAACTTAGAGAGCGTTTGTTAACTGTCCCTAAAGAGAAGTACTATATATGGCTGTGAACGGGAGGATAATTCCGACTAAAAGTCGCTCAGCTATGAGGCAATACAATCCCAAAAAGCTCCATAAATGGGGCTACAAAAATTTTGTTCCTAGCGGTTCCTCTGGTTTTAGTTATGACTTCGAACTATATATAGAGGCTCGTGGACAAGAAGAAGTATTTGAAGGTTTACCAAACATAAGCACTTCTGCAAGTCATCTTGCAATAACTATTTCAGAAGCACAAAATTACGGACTTTTTGTCGACAACTGGTACACATCATTGCCGCTATTAGTTTATTTGGCAAAAAAAGGAATATTGCCATTTGGTACAATAAAATCAAACCGTATCCCTGGATATAAAGTTCCCTTGGAAAAGCACCTAAGACAAAAAGGAAAGGTTACTGTAGTTGAGAAGCTCACAACGGTGGATCATGTCGACATCTCTGTATCGACATGGTATGACAAAAGGATTGTTAAATTGGCCTCAACTTACGTAGGCAGCAAACCACTTGCGGATGTTAGACACCATAATAAAAAGTAGAAAAAGATTATTAGAATTCCATGTCCAAAAGCTGTGATAACATATAATCAACATATGGGTGGCCAAAAAATTTTACTATCGAATATCTTTTCACATGATGGACATGGTCACCGTCAACGCCTGGCTATTATGTAGGCGTAGATTTGAGGACCAAGAATTGCTTGTACTAATGGACTTCAAAGTAGCTGTAGCAGAAGCTTTGTGCTGGGCCAATAAACGTTGTAGCAGTACAAAACGAGAACGACCTCAAATGCATTTGAGAACATGATTAAAGAAAAGAAGGCAAGAGGACCAGTAGCCATCATGCCACCTCAGGATGTGCGTCTAGACCAGGTACATCATCTCCATATTTGGACAACTAGACATCGCTGTAAGGTACCGGAGTGTAATGGAAGATCACATATTCAATCTCGCAAGTGTAAAATAAACGTATGTCTTAATGATAAGAGAAACTGCTTCCTTCTGTTCCATACTTTATAAGTAAAATTGTAAGGAATAAATGACTTATTATTCAGCCATTTATGTATGTTGTGCCATATTCGGACAAAACCAAAAATAAGCAACTTTTCAAATAAAAATTAAAAAAAAAAAAATACTAAAATACGTATCTCTTCATTTTTGATTTTATATTACTTATATATTTTTTGTCACAAAATGAAAAATCATGAAGTCAAGGGGTACAAAGCTATTCTTGGGATTGAAATCATATAAAATTGTTAAGTTATTTTTTTAAGTTTGATGTTAAGGCATTCATAGAAAGTAATATTCAAGCTAAAGCTTATTCAATTCGAGTTAGTATTGATTCTGCTAATTTTTCATGTTTTGTACTAAAATACAAAGCCCTATTAAAATCACGGCCTGTATCCATCCGCTCGTCCGTCTGGATATCACAGCACTTTTTTCTCGGGAGCTATAGAAAAGGTCAGATATGATTACCTCTTGAAAATTTTCCGATGAAAAACTTCAAAGAATTTTAACAAGATTTTTTCATATAGATGATGCCCTTTAGAAAAATTTCATCAACTAAAGTCGAGTTGGGTGTCATATAAAAGGCCTTAATGAAATCTTTTCAAAATAAGTCTTCAAAGCGCCAAATCAGTGTCGAGTGGTGCAGGAGGAGAGATGCATGAAATTTCCTTATACCCATCCACCCTTAATCGAATACATTTGATCTGAGAAATCAAAGATGAAGGTCTTTATGCAAAAATTATAAATATCTCAGAAGTCAAATACACATAACTTTGTTAGTAAAACTATGTTTTACCAGTTTCACAGAATAGTTAAAGTACCCTTAAACTCAGTGACATCTGATATCAATATATAATATAATAAATAATCAACTCTGCTAGTTTCACAAGAACATCGTCATCATCATCATGTATGTCACGGCAACCCTAGCCAAGCCTAGGCCTCCAAATTTACCTCCTACAATCATCACGGTTTTACGACCTCATCCACAAGTTGATCACTCCCAGCAAGGACCTTCCATCAACTTGTATCATGTCTTGCCATCCAGGCTTCGATATTCCCGCTGGACGTCTACCTTGTGTTGTACCCTTTTATGTTATTTTGAGCAGCCGCTTTTCTCTGATTCTTTCTATATGGCTCGCCTATTGCAATTTACGTAAGCGTAAGCGGATACGGGTGAATTGTCAAATAATTCCGACAACTTATCATGCAATGCAATCTCACCTCTGTTCATAGTTTCACTGGATAGTAAATTTTCTGGAGTACTTTGCATTGAAATATTCCAGTACCTTTTCAGATTCGTTCGACAGAGTCCATGATTCGCTTCCCTGTGTATAAAAACACTGGTTTGACTAGTGATTTGTAAATACGGAGCTTATTTTGCCTGTTTACAACTCTGGACATTAGAGTAGGAAGAACGGAGTAATAAGCGTTATTTGCGGCGTCCAATCTCATCATTTTCGATGCCCCTTCTATTCAGGTTTCCACACTTACCATTTTATTGTTTTTTCACACGGGAGTGTTCTTCCTTGTTTGAGTCATGGACTTAGTTTTAGTAACTCGTAGGCCAATTTGGTTTGCTTCAAATTCTAGACTCCGGAATGCTCCTTTGGTATCTGGGATTGAACACGCTATAATATTGATGGAGCATATGCTACCAATTGGGTGGGCTTGAACATTAGTATACACAAGGTTTCGGCTGATGTTTTCCTGATAACGTGTTCCAGCGCAATATTAAACACATGAGGCATTGGGGACTCCATTATGAAACTATCCATTAGTTCATCGTTTACCTTGAGTTAAGACTCTGTGTTTAGCATCATGACTTCGACCATGCGGGCTAGTTTTGTTCGTACGCCAAAGTCAAGCATTAGTTTGTATTTCTGTTGACACTGTTGTATACTTGCTTGAAGTCCACAAAGAGTCGGCTCACATCTATGTTATATTCCCAGCACTTTTCGAGCACGGCTATGCTGAGAATATTTGGTCTATTGTAGACCGTCCACTACAAAACCCTCCTTGAAACTCTCTTGTAGTAAGGCTCTTATTTTCTTCTATGAGTTTGACGAGCACAGATGTACACAGTTAAGTGATGCCCCTATAATTTTCGCACCTTAACTTTTCTCGCTTATTGTGTACAGAACATATTATACTTGTTCTCAAGTCCTCTGGTAACTCCTCCTTTGATCATATTTAGCATATTAGTCGCTGCAGAAGTTTATTTAGATGGGAACCCCCACTCTGGATTTTATCTTATTTTTTCTGAGGTCTCATACTGCTGCCTGTACTTCATCTCTAGTTGGTGGTGAAACTGGGGCCTCTTGCTCTGCTTTTGGAATATTCACAGCTTCAACCGTTATTGGGGACGCTGTGAAAAGCTTCTGGAAATTTTGCAGCTATCCATTTTTGATTCCGACAGGGCCACTTACAAGTATGATTGCTCCCTGTGCGATTTTGCAAAGCCTTGTTTGCGAATTTAAGCCATCTCTTAATTGTTTAATAGAGGCATACACCGATCTGACTTCCTGTAGGATAATGTTTTCGTTTATCTGTTGGATCTTGATGTTGAAAGTCAGTTATTTCTTTCTTCGATACTTTTTATTTTTTTTTATTGTTCTTCTTTGAACCGAGCTATTCTCTGGATGTTTCCTTTGTACGCTAAGTTTCTTTTTAAACCACTTTCTTACAGTCTTCGTCATACCAGTCGCTCCTACTTTTCTTTGGCTTGTACCCCAACTCCAACTACGTCATCAGTACTTTCTTCCACCTGTGGGGATATGTTGATTTGATTCACCAGCACTGAAACGTATGTGGAAGATACTGAGCTATTATTTAGCTTGTGTATCTGGTACCTTAGGGTAACTGATGTTCCTTGTTTGCGGCTCTTGGAGATGTGACATCGGAACTTGACCCTTATAAGGTAATGGTCCGAATTGCAGACAGCGCCGTGGTACGAGTACAGGTGGAGAATGCTGGTAGCTGCTCGTTTTTGTATGAGAAAATGGTCGATCTGGTTGAATGTGCGACCGTCTTGAGACGCCGATGTTCTTTTTTTGGATATCTCGACATGGGTAGTGTGCGGAGTTTACTGTAAGGCCTTTGCTAGTAGCGAAGTCTCTTTGTAAAAAAAATTTTTACAAAGACCTAAAAATTAGACTTTCGCGCAGTGCAACTGTTTTCTTGTTGCATATCGCGTAGCAGTAAACTAACGACATGCAGGTCCAAACAATATTTCTAAGTGGGGTGAGTTTTTGTCGCAAACCTCGAAGCTAGTACGTCAAACTTTTCTAAACCTTTACCTACGAGATAAGTGCCGCCAAAAATGGTAAATTTGCTGAAAAAATTGAAGTGCCCCTTGTTTTTCTTCATACTGATGTACCACAGGATTTCATTTGTCAACCAAGTCAAGCACCACCACAATCATACTATCCGAGGTGAACTCTCCTGTCTCCCTGTAGAGATGCCGTCGTAGCCTGTCCCGTTTTCGGCACTTAAAAAATATGTGGCAGGCATCGTCTTGCTTTTCTGGGCAAAACCGACCATCGGGGGACTGTGATTTACCAATCTTTTGCTGGTAAGACTGCAAACCCACCGAGTCTGATAGTAGTCAGTATCACCATGCCTTCGATTTAACTACAGTCTCATATGCGGGGTGAGGCGCATAGTCTACCTTCGCTTCCCACAATTCACCCAAGACTGCTGCGAATCGTTGAGTGAGTGCTGTCTCTCCCCTTTGGCAACGATCTCCCTCGCGTCCTCGTTTTGACGCAGGTAAGTAGCTCGGTGCTCTTGCAAGGAAGGCAACAGGTATCACGCCTGCAATGACTCTCAACGCCGAATCAGAGACTGTCAGATATGAGGATGCAATCCTCAGCGCTCCTCTTCTCTATACCTGTGCCAAGCGTTTTCGATATACCTCCTTACTGAGATCGTTACCCCGTGGCCCCAGGTACTTCATCGCTGGCTTCGATTCGCTTAATGTCTTCAATTTAATGAATGACTGAAGATGAATACCTAGAATTGATACTCATATGTGAAACAAGCCGAGGAGGCTGGAGGAAGCTCCTAACAGAAGGGGTTTGTAACCATTCTAGTGTTCGAAAAAAATTTTCTGATGCCATGAATCGATGATCATAGTACTAGGGAGTGGCCCCTGAAAAAAATTTCATCAAAGGTTGCCGATATGAGTATCAAATAAAAGGTCTTTATAAGAGATTTCATAATTTGAATGATTTTTGTTAGTTGAAAATGAAGAAACAATGGATTTTCTTTTAAACGAGCAAATCTCTGACATGTTTCTTGATTTTATTCGTCGCCGGTGATTGCATTTTGTATGTTGAGTACAAAACCCTTCTGACATGAGCGTAGGTCTATCTACCCAACTTGTTTCTTCACTGTATCCAGGATGTAATTTATTTCCATCAATCGGTTTTCCATGCTCAATGGTACTGACAGCATCCTGGGTATCCAAGCTCGGAAAGATCCCATTTTTTGTGAGTATGCATGCTTTGATGTCCTTGGCACGGTTTTTGAGCACTTGTCCTTTTCTCAGTTTATGGTAATTTACCGCCAGCCCTCATAATTTTCAAGTCGAGGAAAGGTAGTTCATTGTTGTTTTCTTCCTCAATTGTAAAATTTATATTTTTGTGCATGTTGTTTAATTTCGGCAGCAAGCTGTTCATATCTCATGAAAGCCTCACTTAGAAATGGTAACAGGGGATTACCCATCGGTGCTTCAGACTTCTGTTTGTAGTGTTTTCCTCAAAGGTGAAGTAATTTTGCGATATACACAGTGTTGCCAACTTTGTGATTGCTCTGGCTTTTCTTTTTCCTTGCATTGCTGGGTCTTTTGAAATCAGTTTGTCTTCCAAGAGCACGAGATGTTGCCTCACCAGTACGCTTGGGAATAGCGCCTTGATGTCAAAACACACCATTTCGTCCTCACTTTGTAAGTGAACATACTTCGTAAGCTTTTCAATTAAATCATTTTGATTCCGAACGGAGTATTTATTAGTCGAGGTCCTTATATTTTTCGAATTCTTGTTACAGCCGCTATCGTATTCTGGATGTTGGAGTATTGGTTGATGTCCCTCATCTCCGTTTCTTTCTTGTGGGTCTTGGGTTGGCACTTGATTTTCCAAATCACGGGGTTGATAACTCTCACGTCTGTCTTCTTGCCCTCTTTTAGGGGTTTTTCCACTCATTTAAGACTTTCTGGAAGTGAATCTTTCCTTAGTTCAACATATTTTCCATTTCTTGTTTGTTTCCTTTAATTTCTTCTTCAACAAATTCGCTGTTCTTTCCCTCACAAACTCCTTCTTTTGCCTCGGTAGAAACTTTATTGCTGCTTTCATGTCCCTCTCGATTTTCTTCTTTGGTTTCGTTTCACTATTCACCGCATTATTGAGCCCCCCGTTCAGAAATCTCAAGTGTTCTTCCGTGAAAGCTTCCGATGACATATTGACCACAAAATCCGGTATGTCCTCAAATTTAGCCATATCGTTTTTCACGATTTGTTATGTTCTAATCAGTGACTTGATAACATCTTATTCTTTTTCGCTTTCTCGTACTCAAATGCTCGTTGTACTTTATTCACTAAATCAGTCATGCTCCCTTTATTGACGTTCAAACCTTTTGCTAATTTAACACTCCGTCGGGTGCAGCTGATCTGCTAGGCACAGCGCGAGCTCATTGGCTTGCCTAGCCTGGTCCATAAGTCGTCTTTGGTACTTCCGCTCAGTAGCTGAATCTCTACCAGTGCCACTGACAGTGATAACTTCAGTTGGTGATTATCAATTATCAGTGCTGGTTGACAAGCGAAAAGATCTATTAGACGCGTTGTGACCGATTACCGTACGGTTTGACAAGTAAGCTTTCTTAGTAATTTTGAATACTTTGTTAAGCTTTTTTGCTAGTAATGTCATTTTATACTACATTATTCAGTATTCTGTAATTAGTGATAAATTTTTTTTTCATTTATTGTAAAGTTATTTTCATAACTATTATAAATGTTGGTTTGTTCCAGACATCAATATGTCAAAAAAAAAAGTGTACTCTATGAGCAAACCTGAAGATGATGCAGAAATACGCCGTGTATTACTAAGAAGATGACGAATTCTAGGATGAACATTTTTTAGACGAAAGCGATATTGATCCTGAAGATAATTTAGAGGAGCGTCAACAAGGATCAGAAACGAAACAAGAATGTAGCAATAATGACGAAGACCAAATTACAGAGGATAGCTATTTTTATGTTGGGAGAGACAAAAGAACTAAGTTGTATAAGACTCCTCGGCCAAATGATATTTGTAGGAGGGCTCATAATATCTTAGCACATTCAGCCGGAGTTATTGGTGCAGCTAAATTACCAAAAACTCCTATCGAGTCTTGGAACGTCTTATTTACAGAGGATAGTTTAAATGGTATCATAAAGTTTACTAACCAGTCTATAAATATCATCAAAGAATCATTTTCCCGAGAATGACATGCAAAATATACAAACTTGGTAGGAATTCGAGCTTTCATAGGATTACTTTATTTAGCTGGAGTTTACAAAGCGTACCAACTCTCTCTTGAGGAACTATGGGGAATGGCGACGGCATTGCTAAGTTTGGTCTGGTAATGAGCATCAAAAAATTTAAATTTCTAATCCGGTGTCTCAGATTTGATGATCGAGAAACAAGATCTGCTAGGAAAGAACTGGATCGGCTTGCTGCAATGCGAGATGTGTTCACAGAATTTGTAAAAAATTGTCAAGCAAGTTACTGTATTAGAGAAAACATTACAATTGACGAAATGCTTCCTGCTTTCCGTGGCAATTGTCCTTTCAGGCAATATATCCCGTCCAAACTCTGTAAATATGGGATAAACATGTTCTCCCTTGTAGATTCCAAAATTTTCTATTTCTTCAATTTGGAAATATATGTATGCTGGAAAGCAAAACGTTAGCAACGAGGCGCCAAATGTGGTTAAAAGGTTGGCAGAGCCATTGTTTGGTTCGGGAAGAAATATAACTGCCGACAATTGGTTCACAGAAGTGAGTCTTCTAAATAAGCTGAAAGAAAAAACAACTATCTTCCGTTGGCACGATCAGAACAAATATAAAAGAGCTACCTAGTGATTTTATTGCTATCAACGGCGGAATACAACACTCCAGTTTTTTTGGTTTTAGTAGTGATGGGGATACTTTGGTATCATACGTTCCAAGAAAAAACAGAAATGTTCTCTTTGTATCATCATTACATGAAGACCAAACGATTGATATTTCCACCGGCGTAAAACAGAAACCGGAAATAATCAGTTTTTACAATTCGACCAAGTTAGGAGTGGATATTGTAGACAAATTGTGTGGAGCATATGATGTGTCTCGCAATATGAGACGATTGCCCATGGTTATCTTTTTTACAATGTTGAACATTGGTTCAATAAACTCGCAAATCGTTTATATTGGCAATGGACATACGGATCTGAAAAGAAGATTTTTCATAAAACAGCTAGCTATTGAGTTTTTTCTTGGTCTACTAGCTCAACGGAGTGTAAAGCCATTTGGAATCCCGGTAAATATTAAATAAAAATTGAAAAAGAATACTACCACTAATCAACAGGAAAATGATGATGACAACCAGGTACATCCAAAAAGACGCATATGTGAAACGTGTACTTTAGAGATACGTTAAAGAATATTGAGCCAGTATGAATGCAAAAAGTGCCACACTGCTACTTGCCTCTCTCATGCTGTTTTCATATGTTCTCCTTGTTTAAAAAACAAGTAGAAGGATTTATTCCTTCTGATGCATCTGATTAATGAGATGAGAAGTATTTAAAAGTATATGCATTCTTCTTTTTATTCAGTTTAATTTTCACTCGTTTCAACAGTAAGATAAGATGATTTTGCATACCCTTTCATGCGTACATTTACCTACCTATTGTGTTGTTTATGGAAAAGTCTGTATATTTATAAAAGGTTAGCAGTGTGTCACAGGCTCAATGTGCCCGACGCCGTTTCAAAACATATTGCGCCCGAAGGAGTGTTAAGATGCAGATTGTACGCTTGTAGTGTTAGTTCTCCTTGCTTCGCATAAAGTCGATTTAAACTATCCTTTATTAGATTCCTTATCATCTCCGCTTTTCTTTTTTTCGCACCTGGTAGTTTGATCGTCGTTCTAATTCTATGACTCTTAGGTACTAACGTAAACTGAACGCACTTCTTAAAAAACATAATGTCCTCGATAATTCTTCCCTGGGGCTTATTCATCTTCAAAAAATAGTCGAAATCAGTATGATTCGGTTGTACTGTTATACTCTGCGCATTTTTCCCATGAAAATATCCTTAATTTGCATTTTCTCTACTAACATACTGTTTGTTTTTTTTTGTTTTACATATACATATATATATATATATATATATATATATATATATATATATATATATATATATATATATATATATATTATATATTTTTTTTTTGTTTTACATATACATATATATAAATATGTAGTATCGAGATAAGCACAAACAAAATTAATAATTATTCAGCGCAGGAAAAAGATGATAAGTTTGATTATTTATATTTACTATTAGCATTGTTTGCTTTCATATAGATTTCTTTGATTCTTCATCTTCGTAGGACTACAGCCCCTCTCGGGCCTTCACTTTCTGCAACAAGTGCCTCCAACTGTCTCGATCCATTGACCACGTCGTTCAATTTCGGGATTCGAGCAGCGACAACTGTTTTCATTGACCGAGTCCGACCCGCGTTTCCTCGGTTTCCCCACTGGTCTCTGGCCTTCAGTTCACCCAACGAATACCTTTTTGAGTATCCGCTGTTCGTCCACCCGATTCATGTGTCCAGCTCATTGCAGCTTCCGTACCCTTACAATCGTTGAGAACTCCGGCTCGTCAAAAATTTCATACAACTCATGGTTCTATTGAATTCGCCATTGGTCCCCGTCCAGCCTCACTCCAATTATTCGTCTCAGGACCCGTCTTTCAATATTTTCGAGGATACTTAGGTTAGGTCCAGGTCTTATCACAGATTTGTATACTTGGAGTTTTGTTTTCCTGTGTATACAACTGATTTTCAAGATTTTCAAAACTGAATAAAATGTTTTATTTGCGAGCTGTATTCTTCGGTGTATTTCATCTCTTTCATTGCCGGTTCTCGATATTTTGGCCCCTAATTATACAAATTTGCTCAAATTTTCGATATTTTATTCGCCAAGTATGATATATTGTGTACTTGAGGTATTTTTCCTCGACTGCATCATAAGCTTTGTTCTATTCTCATTGATTTGTAGCCCCACTAGTTTTGCTTCACTGTCGAGTTTCAGGAACAGTTCTTTGGTGGTTGTCAAGACCTTGGCAAAATGTTGATGTCATTCGCATAGGCTATCATGTATTAATCGAGCAGTCACACAAGCAAACTGCTCAAAAACCTTCCTATCCCCTACTCAAAATTTTGTGGCAGATTTAGGTAAAATATGTAATTATTTCCATTCGTAATCGTAATTTGCAAAATAGTTTTCTTTCTTATTATCATTATTAAATGTAATTTTATATCAATTTTCCTTTATATTAAATTTAAATGTTTCCCTTTAATTATATTCGTTATGAGATTTAACTTTTATTACTATTTAAAATCCTCTTCATTTTCCATTACTTCGTTCAAATTTAGTTTTTAAAAAAATTCAAATCTGACACATTAAATTTACAGTGTAGAAACGCTGACACCTCAATGCTGTACTAGATTGGCAACTGGAATGGAATGGAACTGAGCGGATGGATTGACGTCTAAGTCAATTTGAGGTATCCGCTGGGGTTCAATTGGAGTGGAGGAAAAATAATCGAATAGTCGGTAATAGTGTTGGACGTTGTGGCCATCTTTAATAGGAGATAAAAACACTTCCAAGGAGAAATTTTTTGCAAAGATAAGATCAAAGTTAGTGGTGGAGTGTTGTATCGATTGGTCTCGAATCGATTTGTCGAAGTTTGGGGCGGATTTTCCGACGAAGAAAAAGTAACAGGATGCACTGACCGAAATAGTGGTGGCTGGTTAACACCTGATTGAAATCGGTAAGAATCGTTTGCCGCCGATAGGAGTTCTGAGTGGGTATCCCATCAAAGGACAGTCCCGTTGAAGTTAGCCAAGACCCAGAAACGTCAACATAAACACCAGCGAGTGCGGCAGGCACAGGTTTTACCAATGCAACAGCTATCTCTGCTACTGGCGAACTCTCTTCCACGTGATTGCCACTATCGAATGCATCATCAGCGCCGATTCCTCATCAAAGTCTTGAACAGCCTTGCGGATTATTGGAAGGTATTTAAACAAAGAAATACAAACTCGCAAAACTCTACTTTTAAGTGAAATTCAAATGTACTTTCGGTTTTCCGAACATTTATGAGGAACCCTTTACTGAACTCGGGCACAATCAAGCATCGCCGTGGGTTGTAGCGTCTCCCCTAGCAAACAAGTCGGCCTTTTCATTTCAAGTTGACTTTCGTCATGCATAACTTATTGTTCAAGTAATATTTCGATACGAGTTTATTGACCCCTTTCGGATTTGCCTATCGATAAAACTTATTTGAGTAATTGTGCGGTTGTCCCTCACTTTGATACGATGAATTACAGGTGCTCGAGACTCTAAGATTAAGGCGAGTGCGAATTGAGTTATAATTTACCTACTTTTGTTGCTAAATTTTTGGTTTAGTTGATAATTGTTCATGCGTACTTGCCCTACTTAACGTCGTATTCGGTCGAAGAACATGTTTCAATGCGCTGGCGGAATGAAACGTGTACGCAATAAATGTAAATTGTTTGAATGCATGAATTAAATGCATAAGGATGTAAAAAAAAACTGTGAGCGCGAAGTGAAAGCGATACCAATCAAGAATACCGAATAGAAATAAATGGCCGGTTAGCGGTTTAAGAATCCGGGATGGATAAAAAAGTGAAGGAAAGTCTCGTCACTGTTTAATTTACACCCGGTAATGATTTTCAGTCAAATGCGATACATGATATCTAATATTTTAGCTAATACGAGAATGAATGCGCTGAACGCAAGTGTTATGTAAGCGACTTAATTTTCGAGAAAAAAATTGTTTGCATAGTTCAAATAATTGCTGATATTATTGTTTCTGATTTAAATGCTTACTAAGCTTTCAATAACCTAATTATGTTTCTCAATTATTTTCATTAGGACAAAATTCAATAATTTTACAAAACTTTAATTGAAATCTAGAGCCAATAAATGAACAAAAATTGGTGTACAATTCCATTAGCTCGTGCGGTAATGAACTACAATTCTATAGGCTTTAAATATTCAAAATTTATTCTGAATTTAATATTTGTAGTAGGCAAATGTTTTTTTTTGGTCAAAAACTTACGTAGCATTTTAATAAATTACAAAAAGTATGATACAGGCAATGTGAAATAAAATGCACAGAATACTTTTTTAAAATGTTACGTAGACCAACGAATTGTAAATCTCCTTCTTCTGTTTTTTTTTCTTTGCAATAATATAATGGATTGTTTGAACTTCGAATTCGGTCTTTCCATTTATTTTTACCGGGCCGGGTATACGACCCGCAACGATGGCAGGCTCCTCCCATAATACGGCTCTTGCCGGGTAAGGTGGGCTTCCACTCGCATGCCCTTTTATGGTATAGATTTATGGCACTCGATCACATAATTCTATAACATAAATTGGACGCGTCGATATTTCTCATGTGATGGAAAAGTTCATGCAAATTATGTTTGTATTAGTTTTCCACTCAAATGTTAAATATATGGGCACGTCTGCGTTTGGATCTTGATCCGGTGACCTTCGCACCCTCCCAGCAAGGAGGCACCACCTCCATCTGTATGCCCCACTCTTATTTGTGGGCTATAAGGATCGTCGGAACGACGAAGTCCTCTGAAGTCCTTCTGTCTTTCCCAGGTCTAGTTTGTCCCTTGCTTCGAAAATTTTCAACCCTTAGTAGGTTACCTCGGCCTCGACACCAGTCGATCGGCATTCGATCCTTTGATTCGTGAATGCGAAACATTTTTGTAGTGGGTCCTTGTGCTGGGGGAAAGAACCCACCCCACGACACCGCAACGCTAGCCTGCCAGCGCATTCACGCATCCCCAGGCTAGGCCAATCTCAGCGGATCCCAACATCCTCTTCTGCTGAGGCAGCAGACCAACGATGCAGCCCTTTACGGACATATTTATACCTGCTTTCACTACAACCACTTGCTTGACTTGTATACCAACGTACCTCTTGTATCAACAGGCAGCTTCCTTATGACGTAGTCCAGAGCCAAATTGAATAGCAATAGGGCCAGCGTCGGTGAGTTGGTTATCGATGCGGACTTGGTAGGTCGTCGACGTCATTGTCATTTTGGTAAGACGGCCTGATTTGGCTGGGATACAAAAGCAAAGCATTATTTGGTACAGTACGTTCCGATTAATACTGTCATATGTTTCCTTAAAGTCAACAAAAATTGACAGTAAACAGTTGGTCTATCGTCGATCCACCTGCACTAAAACCACCTTGATACTCCCTAATAATACTATTGGCGTATGATCTGATTTGATTTTCTAAGATCTTTGAAAATGTTTTATGCACCGTCCAAAGTAGTGATATGCCTCGATGGTTTTCGCACTGTAGCTTGACACCTTTTTTGTAGATAGGGATAGGGGTCTTGGACTGGCAACCACGTTATATAATAAACTTACATCGATACTTCTCAATTGGCTGTCATAGTATTTTCTTTTCTTAATTCTAATAATCTTATTCGCTATTCTTCTGAGATTTTCATATTGTTCTCTCTTCATCCTGGTTTCCCTACCAACCTATTGTTTGTACGCCTGATTCTTTTCATCTAATGCATTGTGGCACTCATCATCAAACCAAGCATTTCTTTTGCGCCGGGCTTGATGTCGGATCTTCTGCTCTGCCAGGGTATAAATCGCCACTTTCACTTCCACCCATAGCTCGTTACTCGATATCAGCGATATTTCTTAAATTACCATCCCTTTTAAGACACGTTTTTATTTTAAATTATGTTGAATTGTTTGGAAGACTGTAACCTTACATAATTACATTGGTTGTTTTATCTTGGTATAATTTTTGAAGTAGTAATAAACGCGGACACGAAACGAATCTTCTGAGTTTTTATAATGCGTCCTCCGTGATCCTTTCCCCTGCCCTTGTTTTCGTTATTTTATTTAAGCTAGCCTAGCATGAAGAGAGTGCCCTCCCGATGGGACTCCAGTGCCAAACCTCTGCCACCCGTTATTGGCTGTGATTGCGGTGAATACAACGGCGTAACAAAACTCTTCATTGATTAAGTGGTGGGTGTCCTGGTTCTTTCAACCAATAAAAATTATGGTTTTTGTTGGGGTTTCTTTTTTCCGAGTCGAAGATGACAGGGAAAAGTAAGAAGATACATGTGGAGACCTTTCCTAGCAGGAGACAAATTATTCTGTCCACTGTGCTGCAACTTTATTTCAGGACTTATGGTGCACAAGGTGAGTAAGTGACATCCAGGCCCTTCTTTCGACGAACAAACCCGGGCCTCGCACCCTAAAGCATTATTGAGTTAGGTGGATAACAACGTCGTCTTCTTAAATAATGGCCGGACTTTTAAAATCGATGACACATTATATAAAGTTAAGATGGCGCCAATAATATCAGCTGTGCACTCTTGTTTTGGTCAATAAGTGCCATATCTTCGATTCGCGAATGCTTGGAATTGCGTGTCCGAATTTTAAACACAGCTTTGCAAGTGGAAACCTTACGATTTGAATTGTTCAATTTCAGAAAGCTTAGCTCAAAGAATTGATGTTATGAAAATATGTATGTTCACAAACATAGATGCATTAAAATATACGAAATCATTCGTGAAACATGGTGGTGTAAGTTAGAAAATTGAAAGATTTATTGCCGCGAAATGTAAGTTTGTGAAACCAATTAGCTTCGTTAAAAACCATTGAATTTTTGCTTCTCGACATAAAATACACGACTTCATCTACAAAACTATTTTTTATCGGTGAGATATAATTTGAAACGCTTGCGTTAAGAAAAAATGTCACTGCACTCAGCTGATCAAAAGAAAGCAAAAAAGGCTATGACGTCAATATGAAGGGTAGTTAGTTGAGATTTTGACATTGAACGCGACGACAAAAAGCACATCAAACAATCGACCTTTTACACGCTATGCTTGATAATATTACCAACAGTCATTGAATCGTTCATCGGTCACCTTTGGGATGAAATTTGTTATTGGTCCATTTTCTTACATGAGGCTACCAGACCAAGGTGACTATATCAATGAAATTGGGATTAATAAATAATCAAAACATCTGCTTTTGCTAGTGTCTCATATAGAAAATGGTATTTACCAAATTCCCTAAAGTGCAGAAAATATCGTTTTAATTCCGGTTCCCCAAAGTAAACTTTTGGAACCCATTAAATGTTTTTTCATGATGATTTTTTGTTTATAGTTTATTCGTCTTAACCAAATAATGGCAAAATGAGGATATGTTGAAGTTTTTCTCGCTGTCAATTCTTTTATTAATGAATAATCGTAATAATTGCACTTACCTTTTCCTTGTTGAGTAAATGATTCGCACAATGCTTTTCTCAATTGAAATGGAATACGAGTAGATTGCCGCAATTGTGTTGGTTAGTGGTATTAATTGTGTGTGTGTATCATGCGTGTTTCTTTGAATTCTACTTGACTCTATAAAAATGCTTTAGGTGCTCCGTTTTTTGTACTATTCGAATGAATTCTAACATGCCGTAATAAATCTAATCTAATATTTTGAAATACTACAATATCATCAGTTTTTTTGTCTCGAAATAGCGAGAATAGTAGAAAATTGCATCACAGAAGCTAAAGCAAAGAAGTTCGTCTAAAGCGTTTGATAAAATGTTCTTCATGATGGTTATGTTAGCAAATTAGTTTTGAAATGGCGCGCAAATGAAGGCAGATATGAAATTTAAAATTTATTTACAATGTTTTTAGTATCTAAATGTGCTGAATGGAAATCTAAGCAATGGGATTCGATGGTGGGTGGGGTTTGAAATTTTGACACCAGGAGTTCACATTTCATTTGAGAAGAGGAGTAGCCTTTAAAACAAAAATCAAAATTCTTAAAAGAAACGCCTCTTTTCTTATTTAAAAATATTTCGTTTTTATTTAAAACAAAAGAAATTTTGGGAATTAAAAATTATTAATATAAAGAACAAGATGTGATTAAAGTTAAAAGTAAAGTCTGTTTCCATTTTTGATTTTCAACAAAGATGTTTGCGTGTTTGGAGAATTTACAATTAACCATTAATAAACTAGAGTTTAAGGCATATAAGTAAGTATGTATAACTTTCGAATGTGACATTAACAAAAAAGAAATTCCACCGGTAGTCACTACAGAATGTGGTCGGTCATAACTCTAGATTTTATATCTCTACTTGTTGTTAAGCCTAAGAAAACAATGATTCTGACGATTCCATTTGTTAATTTAACATTTTTGCTGTTTTTTGAATTCCTTGTTACATTGTTTCTTCGAGTTGTTTGAATTAAAATAAATGCGACGTTTGGAACGGAATTGCAAAATAAATATTGGATTCACTGGAGACGAACTGATAAAAGCGAGCTTGCATTTTATTGAAGAGTAAAAATTAAAATCTGCAACGTTACTTAGTCAATGTGATCCTCATGGGGATGAAAATGCTCAAAAATTCTTGCATGTAAACACCAATAAAATTTGAACACTTCAGCGTTTCAGTTAGTGAACATGGAAATGAGAATGAATACACTGAGACGATTGTTGTTGTTTTCTTTGTAAGTCGCCAAAATGCAAGCTGAACTTTTTCTTTATTAAATTTGTGCTTTAAACTATAAAAAGCGCAAAATTTTGCAAGAGAAAAAAACTTGTCTAAATTATTGGACCAACAAAAAGAACTTTAATTTTTATTTTTGGTATTTTATGTTGAATATTGTTGCTGGTGTTGTAGTTATGGTTAAAGCTGTAGGCAGTAACTGATGTTAAAGTAAAATTATTAGTTCAAGGTCGTGGAGAAAAAAAGCCCAATTGATGATGAAAGATGGTAAACAACCAAGAAAAAAGTCCACGTCTTAAACAATAATTAACTATTGGATTTGAAAAAATTCAATTGTTGGAAGCCAACTTCGAGATTCTTTTTCTTTCTTCCTTTTTCCTTGCTATTCAATTAATTTGTGTTGAAGATGAAATGATCACGAATATGTTTACATCCTTTCTAACTTTCTTTCATATTTACGTTTCTCTATCTACTCCTACCTTCGATATTACTTCGTTATTTTTTGTTTTCTTTGTATTATTAGTTATTATTACTTTTTACATCTATGTATGTATACTTTACGAGACAGAAATATTTTATTTATATTTTATATAGATAGTTTTATATATTCCTTACATATTTTTATATTTTTTCTTGGCTCAGCTAAAGTTTTTTTTTAATTTTTTGATTTTTCTTATACTTCCTTACCAGCGAATAGAGGCTTATCTTCAGGTTCATATTCTTGAGGAACCACCGCATTTGGCCAATCCTTCAGATATAGTCCATAGCGTGAAGGATATCTGGAAATAAGAAGAAAGGGTAAAATTAAGTTTTTGATTAAAAGCTATAGTCTATCAAAAGTATAGTATATTTAGAATAGGTATAAACACATAGCCTGGAGTACAATTAAAATTAAGCTAGCTTAAGTAAGAAGACATACTGGGCTGCAATTTAACTCTTCAAACGCTGGATTTATTCATGGAGTTTCAAGAACCTGGTATCATACTGCTAGTTAATCAGGCGGAAAATACCCTTCAAAATATCGACGCACTCAAAAAACATTTTAATATCGATATGGCAGACTTATATAGTTAATGGCGATGAATTTTCTACTAGTTGGAAGAAACTCCAAGTTTTCTGGAAAGCTTACGTTCGTCCCAAAGCCTCAGTTTAGTTTGAACGAGTCAAAAAACCGACAAAATTATACAAGAATATTTTGACGGGTATCATTTTTACCGACTGTCAATAATTTTTACCTTAAGTTGTTAACATTGTCCAAAGTTTGATTCGAGGCACATCAGAACGTTATCGAAGAGTTTCAAAGTACCTTCATAGCTGGAAAGTCAACGGCGGACCAATAGTTTACTGTGAAGTAGGTGCTTAAAAAATACCGGGAATCCAGCATTGATATCCGCCAAATTTTCGCTTTAAGCAAGCATATGATAGTATCAACCATAATGTACTGTATCAAATTATGCTATATCTCGATATTCCAGCCAAGCTAGTTTATATAACAATAATAACAATGACATCGAGCATAGAACAGATACGTCACCAAGTAACAGACGCTTTCAGAACTAACAGCCAAACCAAGGAGGTGGGCTGGCCCCATTGTTATTTAACATTACTCTAGAATATCTCGCTAAAGGCCTACACATTGATCTAACAGGTACGTTACAGTTTTTTTGTGGTAGGGATGTGAAGGCTATTTACCTCCTCAGTGTAGGACTCCCAGGCATACAAGGCTTCTGAACTACCTAACAAACTCTTTCTCTGACAGATGAAAGCCTAGTCTGGAACCATTTAACACATTATTTCGGACATGTTACAGTATGATACCAGCCAAATTGTAACCTTTGCAAACGATATCAACATTCTGTTAAGATTATGTCTGACCGCAGGAGAAATTCCGCTCGAATAAGACGTGGAAGCAAAATACATAAGCAGTACTACAAATTGACAAATTGAAAACTAAATGGTTGATGCTGACAGGAGAAAATACTCACATCGAACAAAACTTAATGCCGCCCGACCAACATTAAATCGAAATCGTAGCTAAATTTACATATTTAGGTGCTAAATTGACAGAAGATGATATTGAAACTATCAAAATTTGCCATCGAATTCACTTCGCATATGAGTCTTATTTCCCCTTCTGACAATCTTGAATCCAGCTAATGTCCGAAGTAGACCTATCTATTATAACCCTTGTGTTACTCTATGATCGTGAGACATGGTATCAAGCTTCCGCAAACATGTTAACAACCTTTGAAAGATTAGTCCTAAGGCAAATAAAGGGAGCTAAGAAGGAAGGAAGCCGCATGCGACTAAGAAACATTCACATGTTGTATGAAGTATTTGAAAAGCTGGAAGTTTCCACAATAATAATGGTGCAAAAGCTATAATGGGTAGGCTATATGAAATCTTAAAATGAGCAACAGATAATCAAAAAGGCAATTGTTAGAAAGGCTGAAGAATGATGCTTAACCAGAAAGCTGAGGAAACGCTGGTCCAACTCGGCCAATGAAGACAGCGCATCACTACTTGGATTCAGAAATTAGAGAATCAATCGATGAACTGAGCCAACTAGAAGCGCTATCTGTTTGAAGTCAAGGCTATAGCGCTACAACAACAACAACATTGAAGTATGTTATTAATAAAAAGACGAATGTCAACACGTTAAGAGTTTATGAACATACTGCTAGAAAGGTATGCTTACCAAACTTGAAAGTCTTTATGAATTCTAAGCGCATCAAAATGTACACTATATGTAGCAAAGCATGCCAACACTACAATTTGGTTTCGAGAGGCTTAATAAACTTTCAATTCACTATAAGTAACTTAGCACTCACCACATACCATTAAAATATATACTCTCCATCCTAGACCTCTTCAACCTCAGGAATAATCTTCCGATTTGTACACGAAATACTCAGCTTCTCTAAAGTCCAAACCATTCCCGGTACCAGTAATCATGAAGGAATATTGCCCCCACTGAAAGGCCTCCTCACTTTTATCTACGGCCATACCCTACAACGTTAATACAAACTAGAAAATCTCAACTCTGAATTTCACCTCTCCACTAACACATATTTTACTGATCTGAAAATCAACTGAGTGCTTTATATCCAAAAATCAAGATACCTAAAATACCTAATACCTAAAAAAATGTGGACTTAGTAAATGGAATTTTAGCAACCACTACAACCCTGGCCCGAAAATCAATCCTAAAGATATTGAGTACATTTTTGCTAAATTCACATCCAAGCCAATGAGCTCTATTTCAACATAATGGACTACCAGCTTTCAGAGTTTCACTCGGTCCACATATCTACAAAAAACTCTGGCGCACTTGCTTAAGATTCCGCGAAAATCATCATTCATAATGAATTCCTATCTTCGCTTGATAAAGGCAATACTTTAGCTTCTCACTTTGCTGACGAACATTCCATATCCACCCAACTTACTGACCTTACTACTGAGCATTCAAAAATTATGAAATCCACACCTTATTTTAAGCTCCCATCTCCCGATCAAATTGATTAGAGTTGACAAGCTTGATTATCTTCTCGACTTCTTCCAACCTCAAACCTCCATAGTCAAGTCGCGATTTCTTGACTCTTCGTCCTTAGATGAAAAAAATTATCCTATCACGTGAAATAAAAATCCAGTGGCAGGTATAATATGCATAATCTACGGAAAATGCAGCAAAATACTAGTACCTTTTCTATCAAAGCTTTTTAACCATATCCTTTTCAATGCATTCTTCCCATAAACTGAAGATTATTCATCATTACCACCTTCTCTTGAAGAAATGAAAGCCTTCCTCTTACCTCTAGGTAAGTTCTAGTTCTAACTTACAAAAATATTTGAGATTATTATTATTACTAAATATAATGTACGATATTAATTGTGAGTCACACCTTATCGTCAAGTTTTTCGCCCAACTTAATTTGACATTACTTTGTTACAATGTTTGACACATTCAACCATGGAGAGGTACACAATTGAGTAGCGCGTTAAGGTTGTTGAAGCCTTTTAAAAAAATGGGCGTTCAAATCAAAATGCATTCCGTGCACTTTTTGATTTTTTCCGTCAGCATAATCGACCAAACGCGTCCACAATCGGAAGAATTAGGCACAAATTTCAGCAAACCGGGTCTGTAGGAAATTTGAAATCACCTGTGCATGCTTACCCAGTTCATTCTGCGGAAAACACTGCTGTTGTTTGCGACAGTGTGGTGGAAGAGCCGGTAACCTCGACTTGTCGTTGTGCCCAACAATTGAACAACTCATGAACATCACTGATGTAAATTTTGAATAAAGCTTTGAATTTACACGCTTACAAGGTTCAATTTACTGAAGAGCTGAAGTCTACTGACCATTTCAAGAGTCGGCAATACGCCGAATTGTTGGTTCAACAAACAGAAGGGAATGGTGACTTTACAAAGAAAATCATCTTCAGCGACAAGGCACATTTTCGCCTCAGTGGATTCGTTAACAAGCAGAATCGCCACATTTGGCCAAATGAGAAACCACGAATGATTGTTGAAAAGCCAATGCATCCACAAAGAGTGACTGTTTGGTGCGGTTTATGGGCTGGCATCGTCACCGAGCCGTACTTTTTCGAAAATGAGGACGGCCAAGCAGTTATCGTGAATGGTGTTCGCTATTGCGAGAAGATAACGGACTTCTTGTGGGCAGAAATTGAGGTTATGGACCTGGACAAAATGTGGTTCCGACAGGATGGGGCCACTTGCCACATAGCCAACAAAACACTGGCTCTTTTGCGCTAGAAATTCAATGACCATGTTATCATTGTGGCGATGTTAATTGGCCGCCACGATCATGTGATTTGACACCGTTGGACTTCTTTTTCTTTGGGGATATTTTAAAGAAAAAGTGTACGTCAGTAAGCCAAGAGCAATTCAAGGGCTTAAGGATGAAATAATTCAGCACATTAGCGACATTGAACCTCAATTATGTCTCAGAGTCATTAAAAATATGGACCATCGGATAGAAGTATGCCACCGTAGCCATGGCGAGCATTTGGGTGATATTTTGTCTCAAGCGTAGTTGTCATACATCCTTCTATTATAATAAAAAATATTCACATAATTCCCTGAAAACATTTTGTTTCATTTACAATCAACATCGTGCGTTTTGGTGGGACCACCCTTTACTTAAACTCAAATATCGAAACCCATCTTGTGGTCCCCAAATATAAATTTAAAAGCCACCTAGTCTATTCCGCAAACCAGAAAAAGTTGTTTGAAATCCTAGATACGCGCAAAAGTAAACAAGATGCTTCCAACAGTAGCTTATCTTTTAAATATCCGTGAACCGTTCGGTCCTATTTAACAGAATTATCTCATTTAAAAATTACTTCATTCCACTTCTCTCCTTACATCTAGAAAGTCCAAAGTTTCTTATGCAATCAATCATTAAAGCTTATCAACCCTATTTCCAAGTGAATGACCATTTTTCTGGCTTCCTGTAGGGTTCAGTTCTATCGACCGCACTTTTTTTTTTGAATATTCTTTAATTTCATATGTTTAGTCAGAATGTGATTGATAAAACACTGAAAGCAAAGCAGGCATATAGTATAGTACTCGTTGCATACAAACGTCCTATTAATCGCTCCTGTCACTAGTTTTCAAAAATTAAATTAATTAATTAATTTTCATTCGATACATTAAGAAAAGCGAACTATCTCAAGACAACTTCGGAACCACTGGTATGGAGAAGCCCAACGGCTTCCCACCGTTGGGAAACTCGGAGAAATATCAAAAAGAAAGCTTGCGGCTATTATCATCAAAAGAAAGCATGATCAAGAAAACTCAGCAGGTAGGAGATGTAAATTACAAATCATTGCAAATGATGAAGAAATGAATAAACTTTGCAAAGAAAATGATGAACTGACGGATACAGTCCCTCGAAGAGCTCGTCAAGAAAGGGATGTAAATTCAAAAGCCGAAGCAGCTAAAGTAAGTCCAACAGGAAACGTAGGTATAAAAAAAATGTGAAGCAAATAGTTCTGGAAGAAATTCTTAGTACTGACAATGCTAATGACCGTCAAAACCATTTTGTGGCGCTGGAAGGACTGGCAGAAGAAATAGAAATTGAAAAAGATGTCGAAGGTAATTTCGATCAAGATACTAATGTAACTTTTATTTAAAATTAAAAAAATAAGCAGACGAGGTAGAAACCAACTCGCCGCTCTAAATGTTCCTCAAAAAAGCAAGAAAGCAGAAAAAATTTCGCCAATAAATGGATTCGAGCAAAGCAGAAGAGATATGGTCCGGCCTTTTCAGCCGAAAATAGATAAAGCAGTTTTGAAATCAAAAGAGTAAACACAGTAAAAATAAAAATTAAAAAGAAATCATTGGTTGACTTCAAGTCAGCCAAAGATGTGCTGTCTTTGGGGGAGGTTTCTTATTTCAACTATACCCCAAAAAGCGAAAAATCTCCGATCTTTCTCTTGAAGGACCTGGACTGTGGAGAGGACACGGTCGATCTCCATCAAGTGTTCAAAAAAGCTGCACCAGAAACAGAATTCATTTCTGTCAAAATATTTGCAACAAGGAGATCGAGAGGAAGAATTCACCGCTTTATTTCGTACAAACTTCTTTTGAAAGTAGTCCAACCGCCCTCCGACAAATAAGGCAGAAGAATTTCAGAGGGCAAACATGGAAACGCCTCTAAAAAAACGAAGTCAACCAGTGCTACTGGTGGCAATTATTTAGTCATTGGGCTGCCAACTGCGCCACGCACTATTGGTGCGGAAAATGCAAAGAAATTTATCCCCCCGGTGAGTGTAAATTGGCTCGGAGAGAGTGAAAAGCAAAATAGTACTGCGTCAACTATGGTGAATTTCGTCCTCCAGCTTCATATCAAGAATGCTTCCAATATCAAATGCAAAAGTTAAATTTATTCCGAAACAAACGCAAGTATACCGCAGTGTAATATCTTCCAACTTATTCTCAACAAACTCATGTAATTGACCTTATCACTTATATCTCTGGTCGAACTAGTAATCCCCGTCTATTATAAGGATTTGAGTATTTTGACTCAAGTAGGTAAATATGGGTTGATATTTGGACGTATTTGATCGAAACAATAATTTATGATAAAGAACTGCGTTATGCGGTGATTAGAGCACTCACTGCGTAAGCCGAAGATCCCTGATGTGAGTCCCATTGATGGCAACGAAAAGCATAAAGCTCTTTCTTTAGAATATTTCAAGCCTAAATTAATGAAGCTATGACAGAGTTGGAATACCTCGCAATCACGGAGCTGCGGGCTTTCACAGACCATCTGAAAAAATTAATATCACATGCGGGGAGCTAAGCGCGAACGTTCGATAGAAAAATGGTGAGATTAACTTCTACTTGATATGGCTCTTAAGCGGGCATACGAGTAGATGTTTTCGGTCTTAGCACCATCTTACCACTACAAGATTGGCAAGTCCACTACAAGATTAGTAAGTCACGGTTTCTCGGCTGTGTGTTTTGTGTGGGAGAGGTAGGTGCCTGCCTTACATTTTTAACTGCAAAAGATGGGACAAGCTGTATGATGACCTCTTCAATAAAGTTGAAGCGCTCGTTCCGGAGTCTCTTTGGAGACTATAATGGGAAAGATCCATCGACAAAAAGAATCGCACAGCACATTATGCACCATCCCGGAGGATAAAAAAGGCATACTTGAGCGTCAGGAGCCACTGAGGGCAGGGGATATTTTTCTAATGATTCCTTCCTTCCTTCTTCGCACTTAAAAGAAATTTTCAGGCAATGGAAAATGAAGCCTGGCTTTGTGCGCTTGGAAGTTCCATCTCAGGACGTAAATAGATTTCATCTCCCAACCACGAAAAAACCGACGCTGGCTTGTGCTGTATTCAATAGTGACCTTCAAAATAACGATAATAATATCAACTGTATATAAAATTTCGTTTGTAGCGTCAATCCATTAAAGTGAATACTCAATCAACGAGGTCAACAAAGCTATAACAAATACCGTCAATGTGAATGATAAATCCAGTGCTTTCAATGAAACTGAACGATCTTTTGTACTGACTTGTTTAGTGTTCTTCATTAGTACTCTGCTTTGTCCAAATTGTTTTAGAAATTTTTCTAGCAGCAACATACTTCTAATAAGTGAAAAGTTTCTCAAAGAAAGCGCTGCTTTAAATGCTTTTGCCAATTGAACTGTTTGATTTCCTGATTGCTATTTTGTGGTTGGGAGGTAAAGGCTTTATGCCCTGGTGTGGGGCTCCTAGGTGCGCAGAACATTTGAACTTCCCACTAAACACCTCACTTGTCAACCTAAAAACTTAGCCTTGAACCATTTGACACATTACTTCGAGTCAAGCCTCTTTTTCTTACGCCGGGAGGTACCTTCATATTGAGGGATTCCCCCTCTAGTAGGATGAGAGGTAGGAAGAGAGATTGCTAGAAAAAGGACCCTTCAACCCCGATCTCCCTAGCTGTTGTGAGTCCTTTTTATCTTTCCAGACTGCCCGAACGTAATATGCTACATGGTTCCATTTGTCAACCGATCCAAGCACCTCCACGATAAGACTATCCAGAGAAAGCTCTCCAGTTTCCATGTAGGGGTCCCGGTACAGCCTGCCAGATCTTTTGCATACAAAGCATGTGTGGCAGCCATCATATTCTTTTTCTGCGTAAAGCCAACAGTCGGTCGACCGCGACTTACCAACCTTGTCCAAGTAAGACGGAAAACACACATATGCTCATTTTGAAACTGGGTCAGGTAGAAGTTCTAACAAGGAGAGCGATGATACCCATCCCTACGATAACTAGCACCACTAAACCAGAGACTGTCGGATATAAAACGCTCCTCTCCTACGTACCAGAGACAAGCGTTTTCAGTACAGCTCCTTGCTGAGAGTGCCGTTCCGTATTTCTCCTCCATACAGAAGCACCGACTCTATGGCACTCATCAAAAGTCACCTTTTTATAAGTTGGGCCCTTCTAAGTTGGCCATAAGTGGACTCAAAACCGATAGGCCTGAAGCAGCTTTATCAGCCGCTGCCTTATTCGTACCGAGAAACTCATTTTCGAGGTGAACTAAAACCCAAGATACTTTGCTACTGGTTTCGACTCGAGCAGTACTTCCATAATACTAATCGTCCTAACTCTGGGGATTCTCTTCTTTGACAGGTTGACCGCTTTGGGTTTCTCTTACCCAGCGCGTTAGCATACCTAGCCTAAGCTCCGCATGTTTGACAGTGCGTCCAGCGACAAGCCCGCAACATCATCCGCACAGCCGATCCAGCAGCTCCAGTCTTACGAGCTCATCGTACGATATGTTTTACAAGTCCGAACCAAAAGTAGGTCCTTGAGCAACACCCGATGTATTTATCCTTCATGGACCTTGCATCGTATCACAAAGCAAGCTTCGGTCCTTCAGCTAGTCCCTCAAGAGCTTCATAAGATCTTGGTATGCTTGGTTCGGCTATGTGCCACCAACTTTTGACCAAGGCATACCACCTCGGCAACTACATCCATAGTGGAGAGTCTTGTTCTATAGCTGTACAGCCGAGGGGATAGGTCTACAGTAGCACAAATCACATAATGAGTCTTCCTTTAATGAGTTCTGCAAGCACGTTCCTAGCCATGTCTAGCATACATAACGGACATTATGCAGACGGCAACACGGAATTTCTTTTCCTCTTGCTGATCAGTATGAGCTTTACTACCTGTCAACATTCTGGGGGGAACACTTCCCGTGAGCAAGCGTTGAATGTATTGTTCAGCAAGCCAGGACAAAGGTGATAGACAAGCTGCAACACCTCGACTGGCATACCATCTGGATTTGGAGCCTTCCTTTCTGTAGCTGGAATCTTCCTTCCGGATACCTGAACGCATCGTATCAAGAAGCTCAACATTTTGTATGTTTTACTTTAAAATTCATAATAAAATAAAATGTTTTAAAGTCTTGTGAGTGACGCTAAAGTAATCTGTAGTACTATATGTATTCCATTCGATTTTTGAAAGGAAAACTTAATTGAAGGATTGAAGCTTTTTTTTAGTTGTACTTAGTCAAGCAGAGAGTATATCGTATGAAGCATTGTAGCTAAAATATATGTTAAAAACGCTGGCTTTATACAATCATTACTAACCTTCGTAAGAGCTAAACAATTTTTTTCAGTTTTCTAGCTCTCATTTGCTGATCTCAAAAACATTCTGTTATAATAGCATTTAAGCTAGAAAAGTTCTTCTGGATTATACAATTACGTATGCAATTTACGTTAACATTAGCGCCATAAAAAAGGTACACCTAGAAAGAAATATTCGAACAAATTCATTTAACTAGCCCGGTGACCTCGAAATACGCGAGGCTGTGTGGTCTCTTATAAAAACTAATTCTGAGAGAAAACTTAACAAGTAATTGATAATACCTGAAGCAACATGGGAATTTGGCTAAGATGCGAAGCTGACGAGTTTTGAAATCAGATGTTATATCATTAATGTGCTCAGAAACTGTTGTAAATAAATTCAAATGAAATGAAATTCATACGAGTATGTATAAAAAGGATATGGTTTTTTTGCTGGAATAAATAACTTTTCTAATTAACGGGAACGAATAATTCTCATAGGAGCATAATTGTTGTAGCAATATCACTTTCATTTATTACATTTGCTTGTTGTTGACTGAAGCTGCAAACATTTAAACCCTTTTGTTAACTTTAATATCATTAAAATCCCTCGATTCACTTTGATGTTAAGACTCTTGTCTTCTTTGGTTCTTATATCGTGAAATTATTTCAGCATGATCAACTACTTCTTAGCCCTTCTCTGTCTTATTCTTATCCTTGTCAATATGCAAGACATTCACATTCGGTAAAATAGTCTGAAATTCACATTTGAGGAAGAATTTTATCACTCTCCCTACCAAGTTAAGCCGCCAAAGTGAAATGTTTCAAATGTCTCATTAAATGTGGATTACGAAAGTGTTGTAAAAGTTATTTAACTATGATTACTTTTCTCCAAGCTAGTAGGATTACTTTGTGTTTCTTTGAATACTAAATAGAATGAGCAAAGGATAAGAACGTATATATGTTTCTTTTGCGGTAATTCGCGGATGAAAAACAAATCCCCATCGAAATAGTATCAACAGAAAAGTCTTGGAATACTTTAAGAGCTTTAAATTTACTCATACAAGTAATATGTAGCTCCAATTCTTTTTGGTTTCACAAAACAGAAGAGCTAATTCAATTGTCTGTCGGAAAATGTATCGATGGAATGACAAACATATTGAATTGATTGCATATCTACCGGATATGAAGCAATCAGACTCTATTTCTGAGTAATTCAGTTTCCGTTTAAGTTGGCGTTTTATAATTCAATTTGAATAGCATTAAGATAATTGCTCCGTTTTGAATAGTAATGAAATGAATTTTATAATATAAAAATTAAAATAAATGATACGTATTACCCTCTCCGGAAGAGAGCGCAGAAATATCTTCCTGCGTTTACATGAAAACAACAGGTAGGCTATTGCTCTACGATCAGCAACAATTTTTATAATACCAGTATACTCTCTGTATATTTGCATGAACTGAGAGTTTAAGTTGATGTGTATCCTATATACTCATCAAGACTCCCAGAGAGAGAGAGATTGATACCTCACTGACTACTATTTGACTCCTGCCGCATACAATGGCTCACAGTTTACTCCAAGCAGAGCCTTCACAAATTTTAAATAATTCATAACTTATAAACAGAATCAAATATTAACAAAATTTAAATGCAGACTGTAAGTTTAGGTGCCCCTGTAAAAAATGAAAATTTTTTATCTTTTGCCAGGGAGAGGGAAAAACGAAGTTACATAAATTTTGTTCACAGGTAATTTCTACTACATTTTATGCGAGCATCGTTCATCATAATATAGGGCCAGGTCAGACGTAGTCGTAGACAGGATTGCGACCTATTTCAACATTCACGTTAGCTTAACCCCGTCTGAGGTTTACATGGTCTAACATTGCACCCATTCTCACTTGGTATACGATACACATTTTTTCAATGTATGTGTATCACTGAGTTCCTTTCATATGTTGCTGTCAACAAGGGAACACGAGTAACATACATGAGATGTGCGTCCTGACTATTTTCATGCTGAGAATAAGATCGCAATCCCAATCTCTCATACGAGATCTTTCCCCTTGAGCTATCGATTGATGAATGATTGCCTTGAGACTTAGGAAATTTTCTGAGGTGCATCAGGTAGGTACGTATTAGTTGCAGTGCGTGCGGCATGGTCGTTAGAAAATATTCAGGTCTCCTTCGTCTTGTTTTCTTCCTCTCGACGTCGCGTTCTTCTCGCCCAAGAAAACTGGATTTACCTGTTTGAAGCCGGCAACAGGCTGAAGCGTCTGACCTCGCCCATAGAGCGGGTTCATAGGCGGCAGCTTGCTGCCGTCTTCAAACAGGTAAAGCCAGTTTTTTTTAAACAATAACGATGCGAAATCAAGAGGAAGAAACCAAGATGCATCAGTCCTAAAATTTTCCAACGGCCTGGCCACACGTACTGCAACTACTGAGTGCCTATCTGATGCGCCTCAGAAATTTTACCAAGTCTCAAGGCAATCATTCATGTATTGCTAGCTAAAGGGGAAATATGTATGTCGTATGGGAGATTAGAAATGCATTCTTGGTTCCAGTATGAAACCGGTCAGGACGCACATCTCACGTATTTTACTCGTGTTCACTCGTCGATGGCTAGCGATGTTATGGGCTTAGTGAAACACGTACATTGAAAAAAGTTTATCGTATACAAAATGAGCATGGATGCAATGTTGGACATTGTAGACCTAAGACACGTTTCAGCTAACCTGAATGTTGAAATAGGTCACAATCCTGTTTGCGACTACGTCTAGTTTGGCCCATAGAGCAAATTCATAGGCGGCTGCTATTCTGTAACAGGTAAATCCAGTTTTCTTAAACGGGAAGAACGCGACATAGAGAGAAAGAGTTCTTGACGTCGCGTGCGTCCCACCTAAGAAAACTAGATTTATCTGTTTGAGGAGGGCAACAAATGGTAAAATTACAGCGTGAATGGAAGTGTTTGCATGGATGCGGGAGAACGAAACGATGCCGCAAATTGACGAAGATGCACGGAAAACTAGTGGAAAAAAACAGTGTGCTTGAAATTCCCTATAGACAACGTAAGTTTCTGTTCTGGGCGTGTATCGTGGCCCCGAAAAAACCTTCTGATAGGGCAATTGGTGACGCCAAATGAGTGTTCATTTTGTGCGTCACTTGGAACAGTTTGCATCTGGCCATCAATATTCGCAAGATATTAACAATTTATAAAAGGCAGACGAGTGTGACTTTTCCTAAGTCCTAGGTGAATTGATTTTTCTGTTAGGCGGCCTAAGACAAGCGATCAAAATTGCGTAAAATTGGTAAATTATGTCGACACTGAAAATGAAGAGTATCATGAGATATTGGCAAACTGATACGCCATCCAAATTATAAACACGACAGTTTTGTTTACTCGTAATTCACCAATCTGGTGACGATTTATGGGCCTGACATTCATAATTGAAAACGGCTGATGCGAAAACGAAAATTCTCTCCTTGTAATTGGGTGCTGGGGCGGTCGTCGTCAGAATTGTGTTGAAAACTGAAAATTGCATCTAGCCAGCTCCTACATTGAAAACCCTTTCTGAAAGTACAGCTGTGATCTTGGCCATGGCAAATTTTGAATAAGGAGAAGAGTAAACTACAATTTTGTTCATATCGCGCTGATAGACGTTTTCTGTATGTTTTTCTAGTGCATCCTAGCGAACTCCAATTTTGAAAATTGTTCAGAAACCTGTGCGTTTAGGTGAAAGTGTAAGTGCTCAGAAATTGACAAAACATCACAATGAGAAATTTAATTTGACAGTGGATTTTGGGATCTATGCACAACAAAAACCGTAATGAACTGAAGACTATCATAAATTATTATTGAACTTGCATACTTTCGAATAATAATTTGAAATCACTCAGCGTCTTTAATAGGAAAAAGTAACAAACTTATCGATCATCCGCGGTTGTGTCAGCATGTCAGCTGAGCCAAGACCTGTCATATTCAAAAAACAAAACAAAAAGCAAATAAAATTTTTTCTTCAACCCCGATCTCCCTGACTGTTGTGAGTCCTTTTTATCTTTCCGGACTGCCCGAACGTAATATGCTACATGGTTCCATTTGTCAACCGATCCAAGCACCTCCACGATAAGGCTATCCAGAGAAAGCTCTCCAGTTTCCATGTAGGGGTCCCGGTACAGCCTGCCAGATCTTTTGCATACAAAGCATGTGTGGCAGCCATCATATTCTTTTTCTGCGTAAAGCCAACAGTCGGGCGACCGCGACTTACCAACCTTGACAAGTAAGACGGAAAACACACATATGCTCATTTTGAAACTGGGTCAGGTAGAAGTTCTAACAAGGAGAGCGATGATACCCATCCCTACGATAACTAGCACCACTAAACCAGAGACTGTCCGATATAAAACGCTCCTCTCCTACGTACCAGAGACAAGCGTTTTCAGTACAGCTCCTTGCTGAGAGTGCCGTTCCGTATTTCTCCTCCATACAGAAGCACCGACTCTATGGCACTCATCAAAAGTCACCTTTTTATAAGTTGGGCCCTTCTAAGTTGGCCATAAGTGGACTCAAAACCGATAGGCCTGAAGCAGCTCTCAGTCTCTAATAGGAAAAAGTAACAAACTTATCGATCATCCGCGGTTGTGTCAGCTGTCAGCATGTCAGCTGAGCCAAGACCTGTAATATTCAAAAAACAAAACATAAAGCAAATAAAATTTTCAACGCACTTACTTTTTTACGCATTTCAGAACATGCGAGTGCGCCCAAATGCTAATAAAAAACTAAAAGATTTCATGGAACGAATTAATTTTTCTGCAAAGTTATTGATATTTCAAGATCTGGTAATCCTGAAATCTCTCATCGAAGCACACGTTTATATTCGCGCCAATCCTCGCGTCAGCATTTGCCTACCTACCTGCTACCGAGGATTAATGGTTCGCTCTTCGGCTTGTGTGGATACTATGAGTACATGAATATACTATGATAGTAACTCTCCGTACTGGAGCATTCTGAATGCTGAAGATAAGCGAAAATGAATGTGGGGCCTGAAGAGGAAAACACCTGTCTGCTTTGAGTTCTCACATTTATAATTTTGCTGTTGGCAAATGGACCGATTCAATTTTTTTCGTTGCCCTCACCGTTTGAAAGGAATTGAGGCGACAGACCGGCGCTCATGTCCGAAGGGTCTTGTACTCAACTTAAAAAATGCAATAACCAGCAACGAAGAAAATCAACAAACATGTCAACGAGATTTGCTCGTTTAAAAGAAAATCCATTGTTTCTTCATTTACAACTAACAAAAATGTCTAAAATCATGAAATCACAAAACCATTTATGTCATCGACTTTATATGAAAATTTTAAGAAAATCAAATCAAAACTGCAGTGTGTGGTTCGATGGAAAGTCAATAAAAAACCAAAATAGTATGTTATTTGTGTTTTAATTGGAGAAATTTCAAATGGCTATAGCTTCCGTGAATATGATACGAATTTCATCAAACTTACAGAGTACTAGGACCTTATGTATGGCTACATAAATATTGAATTTTGTTGGGTTTAAAGGCATCCATACGGTTTTATTGGAGAACATGTGAAATTCGAAGACCATACTATTATAAATAAAGCTGAACGAATGTTGACTTCTGAAGTATTTGTTATTGTTGTACTCATAAATATCTTCTTTGATAATTTTTTCAGAGTTTTTATATCACAGGTATCCAATTGCGAGGGAGGAAGCACATTTTTCATGTATTTCCCTGCTGTGCCCCCACTGAAGCCAAGCCTGGCAGTTTCAGAACTGTTTTTAAAACCTCTCATAAGGACCTTTCATTTGATACTCATATCGACTACCTTTGCTGAAATTTTTTTGAGGAGCGACTCCCCTATACTGTAATCATCGATTCATGGCATCAGAAAAAAATTTTCGAAACCTAGAATATTTACAAAGCCCTTCTTTAGGAGCTTCCTCCTGCCTCCTCGGCTTGTTTCTCCTATCAGTATTAATTGTAGGTAATCATCTTCAGTCATTCATTAAATTGAATCATGTGTTAAAAGCATGAGCCTTAAACGTTGAAGTTGGGGAAAAATAACTCAAAATTATTCAATCTACTTAGTTAAAACAGCAAATAATGTGTATTACGACTTCTGATATCACTAGCTGAGCCAATTCTCAAAGATATTCATGATACCTTTCATTCCGGAAAATTTCATGCAAATCCTAACAAACCTGTAGTGTTTGAATCGGTAAAAAGCGCATATTCTTCGATAGCCATATGTTTCCATAGTAATACATACAGCGCATATTGTCCCATAGTAATACAGGAAAATTCAAACTGCTATAACTTCGTTGAATACTTTTTGATCTTTATGAAAATTGCAGAACAGGTCAATCTTATTTATAGTCATTTGTATACTGAATTTCATTGAATTTAAAGGTACCGTTAAGATTTATTCAAGAAAATGTAAAATCGATTAAGCCTACTATTACTAACAAAGTTGAGTGAATTTCAACTTGTCATGTATTTGTTGTTGTTGTACTCATAAAGGCCTACATTCATGATTTTCTTCAGATTTTTCGGATGAAAGGTGTCCAAACGCGAGGGGGAGGGTACGCGCAAAGTTCGAACATTTCCTCTTCCCATGGTACTGATAAGGCAATTTTAAGACTTGTTTTGAAAAGATCTCATTAAGAAATTTCTAATCACGCCCTACTCGACTACCAACGGTGGAAAGAATTTTTCGAAGGGTTACCTTTCTATATGAAGACACCCCCCTTAAACCCCTTTAAAAAATTTTTCGATTCCAAAACATTCAAGAAGTCACCACTTCCGACCTTTACACAAAGTTTCATAGCTGTAGCTTCTATAGTTTCGGAGAAAAAGTGCTGCGACATACAGACGGACGGACGGACGGACAGACAGACAGACACAGGTCGTGATTGCAATAGGGTTTTGTATTTTAGTACAAACCTCAATTAATGTAGTATATTTTAGATAAACGTTGTATATTTGAGATAAACTTTCTTTTGGTGTTAGGGTTTTTTTTCTTCTGGATAGTAAGGTACATAACATCTTCTGGAATTCTTTGTTCTTGGTGGCGGTTGCCTGTACATGGCGCTCATGTTTTTCAGCATTACATCCCCGAATGTTGTCAGAAGAAAAGTTTGCAAATTTTTGTACACTTTGAAGTCGGACTGTTCTAATTTCGAAATAAAGCACGATGCCTTGGATTTTTAAATGCACTGCTAGGAATTGCGTTAGTTTTGGCTGGGAGCTAATCTGATGACTGGCAATGATAAAACTCACATCATCAATCAGTCCTGAATAGCAACCGGAATTATTTTTTATGATTGATTAGCGGTTTGTATTAGCATACTTTCGATGAGGACAGCGACTTGAATTGAGGAAGAAAGGGCCTGAAAATAGAACAACCCTCTCTCCAATGCAGACGCAATCGTTTCTTTAGCAGTGAAGAGCAAAATCATTCAGTCTCTCCATGCCTAAGCATCAAAGAGGCTGCAGGGTAATAAACACAATATATATATATATATATATATATATATATATATATATATATATATATATATATATATATATATATATATATATAGCCCTAGTTGGCTCAAGGGGTAGAGCGAGGGACTCCCACCGGGAGATACCGAGTTCAAATCCCATGCACGGCTTTTTCATCAATGAAAAGTCTGTCTATCTAGCTAAGGTAGATTTTCCATAGGGAAATGGTAATCCCAATGGACCCTTATCAACCCGCATTGAGACAGCGTGGTAAGGTATGTCTCAGCCCCCCCCCCCCCATTTATGGAAAGTCGAAAAAGGAACCAGCCCTCATTCTTCGTAGGCCTGAGTGGACCTAGGATAGGTAGCTCCCAGGAACCATTCACAAAGGTAGAGGGTATTAAGAATCCGCGGAGGTTAAACCGCTACCAAAAGCAACTAACAACGATAAAAATAGCGACATACAACTGCCGGTCACTATCCAGCCAGGCAAGACTAACCGAGTTAGAAGAAGAAGCAGCTAAGATTAGGTGGGACATCATTGGGTTGAGTGAAACTAGGCGCAACGACGAAAGCATGCTAACACTCGCTTCAGGCGATATCCTATGCCATCAGGGAACCCAATTGGGCAGAACTAACGGTGTAAGACTCTTGATTATCAAGAAATGGAAAGACAAGATAATTAGTGTCTCAACCACATCAGATCGAGTGGTCAAGCTGTCAAAAAGATACACAATGCAAATAATCCAAGTTTATGCACCAACACGTAGTCACTCAGACGAGAAAATCAAAGATTTCTACATTGGGATTCCTCAAGCTTGGGACAAAAATAGTAGCCATTTCAAATTCCTCATTGGATACTTCAACGCCATTGTAGGAAATAAAGAAGAACAGGAGGTGCTGGCAGGGAAATTTGGACTGGGCCAGAGAAACGAGAAAGGAGAGAGACTGGTCCAATTTGCACACCAATACAACCTATATATAGCAAACTCATTCCTCAAGAAACAACCAAGCAGGAAATGGACTTGGAAAGCCCTCAATGGGATTACAAGGAACGAGATCGACCTGATCCTAACAAATAACATAAGAGCGATCAAAGACGTCTCCGTGCTTAACAAATTCAGGACAGGCAGTGACCACCGCCTCGTCAGAGCGAAACTAACCCTACACCTAAGATCCGAACGAGCAAAACTAGTTAGGAAGCCAATAAGACCAGGCTGCAACGACAACAACATCAAGAATAACATTGGCCAATATCAGGCAGTGCTAGAGGAGGAAATGAAAAACAGAAATCATCTTCAAACATCCAGAGAATCGAGTATACGGAAGTTTGTAAACCAATTAGGAAGAAGATAACGGAAGACACCACCAAGTACAACGAAAAATTAGTAGAAAAGGCCATTGAGAAAAACAACAGCACAAAAAAGGCAAAGCAAGCACTTATAATGGGCAAAAAATAGTTGATAGCTCTTAAACAAGGAAATACCAGGGTGACAGATAGGATAGGAATAATAAAAATCATAACGGACTTCTACAGCGACTTATAAAAGTCCCCAGATGTATCTTCCAACTGTGCAACAACAACATCTGAGATAGTAGACAAACCTATCCCTGAAGTCAGCACAGAGGAAGTGGAATATGCGATCAATTCGGTAAAAACAGGCAAAACAGCAGACAATGACGGCATAACCGCGGAACTGTTGAAATACGCTGGCAAAGGAATCTGGAAAACATTAGCCGAAATATAAACCAATTGCCTCAGAACCAGACACATAGCTGAAGACTGGAACAGCGCAAACATTGTACTAATCCACAAAAAGGGCGACAAAGAAGATATTAAGAATTACAGGCCAATAAGTTTGCTACCAGTCTTCTATAAGGTATTCACCAAAATAATTAGCAATCGAATACAAGCAGCCCTTGACGCTGAACAGCCACGGGAACAAGCTGGATTTAGAAGTAGATTCAGTTACAATAGCCCACATCCGCACCTTGAGAGAAATCATGCGCAGGGCTAAAGAGTACGAACTACCCATAGCACTGGCGTTCATAGACTTTGAAAAAGCCTTTGACTCGATATACCCCGAGGCGATTACAAGAGCACTATACAATCAAGGTATAGATAAAATATACGTGAAGACGCTCACAAATATCTACAGGAGCGCCAAAACAAAGGTCAAAGTGTGACACGCCAGAATTCCCCACACAAAAAGGTGTTAGACGAGGGGATACAATCTCTCCAAGGCTATTCAATGCCACCCTGGAAAGCATCTTTCGAGAACTAGAATAGGAAGGGCCTACAAATCGGCGGAGAACGCATTAATCACTTAAGATTTGCCGATGATATAGTCATTATTGCTCACGGCCAAGAAGAACTACAACTCCTCCTAAATGAGCTTAGCGAAGCCAGCGAAAAAGTCGGCTTAAGAATCAAACTAAGGTTATGCCCAATGAACATCTAGGAGGCCAGGTCGAAATAGTACTGAACAACACCAGGCTAGAATAGAAGAATATATCTACCTAGGCCAGCTAGTACATAAGTCCGGAGATATAACACCTGAAATTAATAGGCGAATCACGTTAGCATGGAGCGCGTTCAGGAGAAGCTCCATCATATTCAAATCTAGAATGAAACTCCACTTGAAAAAGAAAACGTTCGACCAATGCATCCTACCTGTCATGACATACGGCTGTGAAACATAGACGTTAGCAACAGGAGTCACACGGAAATTACAAGTGGCACAAAAAGCAATAGAAAGGTGCATGCTAGGCATCACTAAAAGAGATCGTAAGACATTGACTTGGATAAGAGGAAGTGACAGATGTAGTGCATAGAATTAGGTCACTAAAATGGCAATGGGCCGGACAAATAGCAAGGCTAACTGACAATAGATGGACTGCCAAGATCGCACAATGGTACCCAAGAGGGATGAAAAGACGACGAGGAAGACCAAAAATACGGTGGGATCAAGACATCAGGAAACTAGCGGGTGTCACCTGGATAAGGATAGCACAAAATAGAGACGACTGGAAAGAAATGAGGAATCAATACGTAAGCGAGGCTCCACCATAATGCACATAGGTATATATGGTTGAACAGGCTGCAGATTATGATGATGATATATATATATATATATATATATATATATATATATATATATATATATATATATATATATATATATATGTATATACTTCGGGAGTAAATGTGCTCCCTTCTTCGGTGTCTGGTTTTTACCGAAAAAATCAGATATTGAAGAAGGGAGCCCATTTACTCCCGAAATATATATATATATATATATATATATATATATATATATATATATATATATATATATATATATATTTGTCATTGAAAAAAGTAGCAAAGCGATCTCCATTCTATTGGACTTCTTCAGCGAAAAACACTGAAAAAGTCCGAGTTTGCCGGAGGAAATACTTATTTGTAAAATAAAAATGGAACTTCACGGTGAAATGGAAATTGAAACTTTTCGTTTATTTTTTGCTGATTATAAACAACCGTTGCAAGCAATAAGGAAAAAAGAAGTATAATACCTTGAATATTCGCAATATTTATCAAAATAAACTATTTGTTGTTTGATGTGAAATTTAAACTTTTTTATATCATGATTCTGAAGATGTGGCCAAAATATCATATCGTTATGTAAAAGCTCACATATAATATAAACATTTATAAAATTTCCGAATATTTCATCTGTTTTCTACTAACTTATAAAGCCCTATTGAAACGTCGGCCCATCTCTTTGTTTGTTCGACCATCTTTACCAAAGAAACTTCCCCCGGTCCCGACGTTCGTGGTCTCGGCTTTCTACAACTGGATGGAACATCGGAAGGATGGACGTCGAGAGGTTCGTCGAGCCGCTGCAGGGAGCTTCGGAGGAAGAATCGGCAGCTCAAGACGTGGTGAACTCAACTATGAGCATCATCTTGCAAAACTTCTATGCCCCGACGAAAACCCCGGCACGGCAAGCTCCCAGCGTACTGTTGGTCAACTGAACTCGCTGAAAAGCGAAGGAATGTCACAAGCTTTAATGTGAGGCTCAACCGGCAACCGGGTGGCAGCATATCAGCCGGCCAGGAAATGCCTTCACAAATTGATTAACAATAGCAAGGTTTGCTGCTGGCAAGACCTAGTGGACAAGGTGAACAAGGATCCGTGGGGCCTTGGCTACAAGCTAGTTATGCGGAAGCTTGCCGCCCTAAGGAAGCCTTGCATACATGATGCAGAAAAGATGGATGAGATAGTGTGGGCACTCTTCCCCGCCCATCCCGCCCGTGTTGACGCTGTCCATGGTGAAACAGCAGTCGAGTGTCACTCTTCACACAGCTGGAACTGGAGGAGGCAGTTCTTTCACTGAAAGTGAGAAAGGTTCCAGGTCCAGATGGTGTTCCAGCTGAGGTTTTGCAGCTCGTCTATCACCATTGTCCTGACTTGCTGCTCAGCACATTCAACGCTTGCGTACGGGACGGGGTTTTCCCGGTACGATGGAAGGTGGCGAGGCTCGTGCTGGTCAGCAAGGGGAAGGGAAATCCCAAATCGCCGTCTGCATACCGCCCGTTATGCATGCTAGACACGGCTGGGAAAGTGCTAGAGAAACTCATCAAGGGAAGACTCACTGACGCGATTCGTGTTGCTGGGGACCTATCTCCTTGGCAGTACGGCTTTAGAGCAGGACGTTCTACCATTGATGCGATTGCAGAGGTGGTGAACGCGGTCCAAAAGGCAGAGGCATATAGTCGCACCAAGCGACGGATCGTCCTGTTGGTGACACTCGACGTCAGCAATGCCTTCAACTCCGCTAGATGGGTGGATATTCTGGACACGCTGGAAAACTCTTTTCAAGTTCCAGAATATCTAATGCGGCTTTTGAGGAACTACCTAAAGGACCGAAGCCTGCTCTACGACACGACACAGGGCCAACGAAGGATGGAAATTACATCGGGTGTTGCCCAGGGATCTATCCTTGGTCCGGACCTGTGGAACGTGTCTTACGACGGGCTACTGAGACTTGAGATGCCAGATGAGTCGCGCTTGGTCGGCTATGCGGATGATGTTGCGGCTCTGGTCGCCGGACGCACCGTTGAACAAGCGCAACTTAAGCTAGGTACGCTAATGCGCCGAGTGAGGGACTGGATGACTGCTTGCGGGCTCAGTTTAGCACTGGAGAAAACCGAAGTGGTCATCTGGACAAAAAAGAGAATCCCTAGAGTAAGGATGATCAGTATTGGAGATATACAGATCGAATCGAAGCCAGCGGTGAAGTACCTGGGGCTACTGATCGACTCGAAGATGAGTTTCTCTGATCAAATCAGGGCAACGGCTGAGAAGGCTGCTTCGGGAATATCGGCCCTGAGTCGACTTATGGCCAACGTAGGGGGACCCAGCCCATCAAGAAGACGCCTCTTGATGAGTGCTGTAGGGTCAGTGCTACTGTACGGAGCAGAGGTATGGGGCGACGCTCTCAGCAAGGAGGTATACCGAAAACGATTGGCACAGGTACAGAGAAGAGGAGCACTGAGAATTGCATCTTGCTCTCCTTGCTAGAGAGCGCCGCGCTATTTACCTGCGCCAAAACAAGGATGCGAGGGAGATGGTTGTCCGCGAGGAGAGACAACGCTCGCTCAACGACTGGCAGCAGTCTTGGAGGAATTGCACGAAGGGAAGGTGGACTGCGCGCCTCATCCCGGATGTGAGACCGTGGCTAAATCGAAGGCATAGTGAGACTGACTTCTATCTGACCCAGCTTTTGAGCGGGCACGGGTGTTTTCAGTCTTACCTGCACCAAATCGGCAAGTCACGGTCTCCCGATTGTCGGTTTTGCCCAGGAGAGGAGGACAATGCCTGCCACACATTTTTTGCGTGTACCAAATGGGCCAGGCTGCGAAGGGAACTCTACAGGGAGACGGCAGAGCTCACCCCGGATAATATAGCTGCGGTGATGCTCGAATCGGTTGACAAATGGGACCAGGTGGCACATTATGCTCGGGCAGTTCTAAAATATAAAAGGGACTCACAGCAGCCGGAGGCACTGGGGCTGGGGGATCGCTCTTCTGGCAATTCCTCTTCCCCTCTCCCCTCCCGCTAGGAAAGGGACTCCCCAGCTTGAAGGCGCCCCACGGCGTAACAAAACGAGACCTGGCCCGAAGTAATGTGTCAAACGGTTCCAGGCTAGGTTCTCAGATTGACAGGGGAGGTGTTTAGTGGGTAGTCCAAAGGTATCCTCCATGGGAGTCCCACACTGCCAGACTCGGCGGGCATAAATGCCTTCACCTCCCTACCACAAAAAAAAAAAAAATTGTACAACAAAACTTTGAGCACTTAATACGGAGTAAAAATAGTTTTTCTGTAAAAAGATTAAGCTAGATCAAAGTTTTCCTTAAATTTACTCAATAATAGTGTAAGGCAAGTGTCTTTATCTTATAGTTTGAGCACAAAACCTTTTCAACGGGAGCAGAGTCGAAAAATATTGATTTAAAAAATTCCGTTAACAACTGGTCTTGCAATGACATTAAAATTTTTCATATTAAGCTTTTTTGTAATGTTATATTCAAAAATTTCTCTTGAACAATGGCTTTTAAATGGAAAAATTTACATCAGCCATTACTTTCGTAGTGTTTAATGTAAAAATTTGACATACCCATTAATTTTATACATTATTTACTGCTTTCGTAATTAATAATGTAACTATTCACATGAAATATTTTTTTTTCATGTAGCCATTGCATGTATTTACAATTTCACATTTTTTCACACTTCACAGTAATGTAAAAGTTTTTTTTGAAAAGTCGTCCTGCTTTCCTTTTTGGGTAAACAGATGCGTTTTGATTCTTTTCATTCATTTTTAGTGTCTCCGACTCAAAGAACGCGAAACGCGTCTGCTCACTCAAAAAAGCAAGGGCCATGACTTTAAAAAAAGAGAATTGGCCTAAGGATATCAAATAAAAATAATAATTGAGTAATATACTAGATTAAGTAACAATTTAATTCATTATAGACAGAATCTTCAATAACATTCACTTTCTTATGACCAATGGAAGTATTATTAACTGGTACACTTTCACTGGAAACTCATATGTAGGATGTTGCAAATATTACCCATTACTTATTATATATGATTAATTAAATATTTGCATCACCCATTATATAAGCAATAGTTAATGGTTTTTACCAATATCCTAAATGATTGTTTTTATATTTCTCATTGCAGCTTGGCGCCCAACTTGGGTAGCGCTTTTTATTCGTAGGAATAACTCCATTTGGTACGTAAACGTTATTAAATTTTCATTCGGCATATTTACATGACAAAATATTTTTATTTTTGAATATTACTACATACATACATATGTTGATCAAATGAAACCAAGCCAAAGGTACATACCTGCGTTCGATTTCTGCCATGCGCTTCAAATGATCGTTCCATGCCCTCTCGATATCAACGGATGCTGTTGGAACTATAATATAAAAAACACAAAATCGTTAATGAATTTACTCATGTTTCTGAATATTTTCTCGTAAAACAAAAAAAAAATTGATTCAAAATTCCAAAAGTATTCAAAAGATGCATTATTTAAGCAAAAACGCAAAAAATCGCAGGAAAAATTCAGCACAATTTTCTCAATGATGTACATGAGGTTAGTGCATGAAATGAATGAAGTTTAGTAAAAAATGTTGTACAAGCGCCATAGTTTAACGGGAAATGTTCGATATGGAATGACAAAAATTGAAACTTTGTACTTTCTTTCGTGCGTGCCACTCCAACTTTCGACTGTATCTGTCTATGTACATTTTTGATATTTATGTATCTGTACTTTGACTTTATCGTGCACATGCTTTTTGGTGATAAAATTCAGATTCATTGAAAGTTTTAGATACCTTGGCTTATTCTCATGTAATGATGTACCCGTGACTAACTGTAATTGACAAATACTTTTTTGTTGAAAGAAGCAACAAAATTCTAATTCCTATTCCTTTCTAAAATAAAAAACGTTTTTTGTTGGTTTCCGCCAAAAGAAATCTTCTTTATTGAAAATATTATCGAAATTTAATTCCATTTACAATCTTCCGACTCGAAGCGTTAATCGAAGAAAATTTGTTTCTTTACTTTGATCATATTTAATTGATTTTTCGCTAAATCCAATAATGTTCCTCAATTTTTCGTTAGATTGCAGCCAATGGGAGCTAAAGCAATATTAAAATAAATCATTTGCAAAATTACAAATAGATCGTACAATTATTGTTAAAGTTTTTTTTTTTTAAATTACGATCGAAGAAAAAAGTAATTTTGTCTAAATAATTTGTTGGTTTTTGATGGTTGTTGTTGTAGTAGTTTTTATTTGAATTTATTAAGTAAGGCTTAGATGTTTTACAATACTGGTTGTTTGTATTATATTTAAATAATTATAGCAGTTTGTTATATTTTGTGATGTGAATTACAATATCTATCGTCGAACGTAATAATTTCAGTTAGTAACGAGCAACTATGCGACGGCCTGCGTATCATTGTATCTTATTTGCAATTTTATTGAGTCTACGATGAAGACATTTATGCTGAAATGTAGGAAAATAGTTTTTTCTTAACAACTTCCTGTTGATATTAGATGGATAGTGTGTTGAGGTAATTTTCAGGTGTAGAAGGCACGTGTGGGAATGTATATATTTATTGTGCGTCGTGTGGGAACACTTTGTACTCGTAGTGTTACTTAGGAGTCGAAGACTCTTAGAGGACAATTTGAGATCCATTTTGACGAAATGGTTTTTCTTTTTTTATCTTTTTAGGTGTTTTCATAAAACATTATATTTATTACTGAAATTGGAAAAATTGATATCTAAAAGCTCAAAGAAGGATTTGGCTCTGATTTAAGAAACCTTATTTCATTCTGTTTAGGGTCTTTTGAAGTCGGTTTTATTTGTTCAATTAATTTAGAACCATATACTGGGAGCAAAAAAAGTATGAAACTGAAAGTTTTATTCAGTGAATCCCATAGAGCGACTAAACAAAACTGATAATCTATTATTACCTTCTACGTGCCACAGAGTGAAAATTTTCCTGTGCCACCGAATTCCAGCATAGCCAGATTTTTTGCAAGGAGATACTAAAATTTTTAACTATTATTGCCTAAGCTGACCAATTCAAAAACAGATAGTGCATTGAATACTTTTTTCTAACCAAAAAAGTGTCATTAAATATTTTCAATTAGCTTCTGTGAGCAAAATCTCACAAACGGTATGCTAGGCATTATTTAGTTAAGTAAACATTTTTCGTATATTTTTCTCCCCTGGGCTTCCTGCTGCACAAAATGGCTTTTTTATTCCAGATTCTGAAAATACCAATCAAGTCCTTTTATTTGATACCACACACAACTATCTTTGATATTAAAAAATCAAGTTCCACTTCATTATAAGGAGCTCTCTTAAAAAATTTTGAAATGTTTATTAAGATCTAGCCTTCTGAGAGACTATCACTTCTGTCTTTCTACAAAGTCTAATCTTTGTACTTACTATAGTTTCTGAGGAAACTTGCCGTGATGCACGGACAGACGGACGGAGAGATAAGATGCGAAGCTAGAAGGTTTTTGTAAAATTCGTTTTACAAAGCCCTAAAATGGACTTAATATATTCAAATATGCAACTTGTAATGCGTATGGAGTATCGTAAACCGGATGATGCACCGCCCTCACCTCTTCACTTGAAGTCAATGCAAAATGAATATTTAAGCAGTGTAATTGAAGAAGTATGTCAACCGAATACCGATCTGCAAAATCTAAGATTTATACATTAAAAATATAATGACAGAACAACAGCTAGTTCTCCTTGGATCTAAACTATTTGAAAGAAATACAAGTATGCTTGCTTCTGGAAAGTTTCCTTGGTATCGTAACAAAGAAAAATACTTTTCCCTATATGTCGCTGAAGATCAAGACACAGTTTATTGTACAAGCATTCCAATTAAGATTGTTCATAGACTTGTCAAAATGAAGTTTAAAAGTAGTCCTTCTCCACTTTGGCAATAAGTATGCCCCTTACCTATTTCCCATTCTATATATTTTAAGGAGTCCTACGACAATTTAAAAAATTTATTGACCAAAATAAACTATAAACATCACGTTTGGATGGCCTGTGTGACCTGAAAATTATAAATATGCTACTTGTTTAACAAGGTGTCTACATCAGCACGGGTCGAGCAGCAAGAGTTTTTCTGAGGTGCTCGGAGGATTTATATGAATGCTGTAATTTGGAAGAAAGTGGAAATTTTAGGAGTTGCGGAACTTTGGAGGAAAAATTTGTTTGGAATTTGTGGAAAAAAAAAGGAGTTAAAGCGCCTAACCGAAGCGCGTAGTGCGAGCATAAGCGAAATGACAGGCTTTTTTAAGTGTTATTGTTTTTCTTTATAATATAATTATTTTGCTTTTTAGTCTTTTAATTACTAGACAATAAGGGTCTCAGTTTCTGCTCAGTTTCTAAATTATTTGGATACTATTCTCTCACTCCTCCAGTTGTCGGCATCATCCGTGTGTTCAGAGTGTGATGCTCTAATGAGAATTATAACACACGTCAAAACCACCTTCTCCCATTTTTTCTTTCAAAAATTAAAAATTAGCAATGAAATCAAAATTTGCATGTGAAATTTTTCTTTTTTTTACAATTTGTCTAATAGACCTTTTTTTTTAAAAAAAAAAAAGGAAGTTGATATATATATATATATATATATATATATATATATATATATATATATATATATATATATATATAGATATACATATATATATATGTATATATATATATATATATATATATATATATATATATATATATATATATATATATATATATATATATATGAGGGACCACTTAGCTTCTAATTTGCAAATATGTGTTACTTTCAAAAAAAAATAATGCAAATTTTCAAAAGAAAAACATAATCGACTGAAAAACTAACTCTGAAAGTAAATATAGTTCACACGCAAGCCAATTCTCTTTTCTTGAAAAGCCGTCGGATCTTGCTTTGCATGTTTAGCAGACGCGTTTTGACTACTTTGAGTCATCTTCAGTGTCTGTGGCACTGACACTCAAAGCCCGTTGCAAAATGTATTGACACCCAAATTTCATGACTTCTGATCCACCTCCAAAGTTTGGTGTCTCTAGCTGCTGTACTTTCGGAGAAAACTGCGGTGACATACAGACGGGCGGATGGACAGACAGATAGACGGACAGACAGATAGACGGACAGACAGATAGACGGATAGACAAAACCGATTTCAATAGGGCTTTGTAGGCAGTACAAAACCTTTAAAGGAAAAAAAAAATTTCCAATTAAATTATCTTAGCTACTTAGATTGCGCTAAGGCCTTAATAATTCGCAAAATTGAATTTCATGCTATAATAAAACAGTACACCAAATTTCATCAAAATCGATTGAATTGATTTCGAATAATAATTTTGCAACATAAATTTAAAAAAAAAAATATATATATATATATAATATGGGTGCCGATTAATTCGTGCAGTTTTCTAACAGGTAGCGTAACTTGATTTTTATTCCAGTGATTCACCTTTCCAAATATGTATTGGAAAGCTACTGTCATATAGTTTCAGAATCAGTATGTGTCATTTAGCTGAAGCGTAAACAACAATACTTTTCTTACTCTGAAAATATCGAATTCCGTGCCGAAGAAAGTGTTTTTGCGAGGAGTACTTTTTCATTGAAGAAAAAGGCTGCCGAAAGTCATCGTATTTTGGTTGAAGTGTATGGTGTGCATGCTCTAGCTGAGCGTACGTGCCAGAAGTGGTTTGCACGGTTTAAAAGTGGCAATTTTGACTTGGAGGACGATGAACGGCCCGGACAGCCAAAAAAGTTTGAAGATCACGAATTGGAGACATTGCTCGATCAAGATGCATCCCAAACGTGCAAAATCATTTGGCACCGCTCAACAAACCATTTCCGATCGTCTAAAAGCAATTTTTCACAATAAAGCTTCAGTTTTTGAAAAAAACCCGCACGAATTAGCCGGTAGCCCTATTATATAAACGTTTTTATTATCTTGTCAAACATAAAATAAACAATATCGATATTTGAAATTTGTTTTTCCAAATAAAAGTGCACGCAGCTACCAAACACAATTTATAAAATTGTCTGCTGGATTTTTCAAACTATAAACATTTTTTTACTAATAAATAATTAGAATATCTCTGTTGCTATAAATTTAAATTTAATTAAAAAAAATCTTTAAAAAGCACTCCAAAAGACAAGTTGAATTATGTGCATTAGCTCCTCAGATACAACCGGTCAAAGTTGACCGGTATTTACCACGAATTTATAAACAGTACAATGGTAATCTTCGCCTTCGCATTTGGAAGCTATTTCTCAGAAAAAAATTTTCACATCTTCACCATATTAATAGTGTTTATAAAAAGAATTAAAAAAATCGGTATCGTACGTGGAAAATACCAAATAAACCGTGAAAAAATGTGGTGAGGCAAATTGAATTTCAATGTTCAAAATCGGTATGCGGAAAAAATGCATTCTCACGGCTTCTAGTGGACCGGTTTATATATTTTTCTAAACCAATGTAACTCGAACAGATAAGCTTAAATGTGATATTACTTAATCCCAATTATGCTTTTATTTTGTTATAAATTAATTAATTAATATATTATATAACAAAATAAAACCACACATACATTGCTCTATGTTGTAGGAGTATTTCAGAGAAAAACATTTTAAACATATACATTTGAACGTATTAAATACAAATATTTTCATTTGAAGGCTATGCAATTCCTTAAAGAATCTTTGTTCAGATAAATTAAAAAAAACTAAACTTTGGCCGGTTGTATCTCAAGAACTAATGCATGAAATTCAACTTTTTTCCCAATGAAGCGTCTAACTCTTTTTAACGAATTTTTTCAAATTAAACTTGTATTAATAGTTACAGTGATATTCTAATTTTAAAATCAATAATTCCTTTATTTAATATCCCCATGCCAATTTTCTTTTTTCTAGAAAAGCTTTTCAAGGAAAAAAAATTCTAATTTTTATTAGCAAAAAATGTTTTATAATTTGAAAAAATTCCTGAGACCTTCCAAATACTTTGATTTCAATTTTATAAAGACGTTTGATAGTTGGCGGTGCTCTTTTATTTTCTACATCGTCTAATTTATCTTCTGCAAGATTTTAAAAATTTTGAATAAATAAAAAATTTAAATTATAAAATTATTATGCAGAATCAATTAATCGATTTGGATGAAATTTTGTGTACATTATATTATCAGTACACTGAAGAAGTCCATGTGTTATGTACATGTTATGTCTACACAAGAGTAAATATACGTGTATCACGTTTATCGAACATACCATGAAGTTATTTTAGGGAATTATTAAGGCCTTAATGGAATCTAAATTGCTAAAAAATTAAATGACGGCTTTCTTTCTTTCTTTTTATATTTATACTATCCTACTACTATTGCCAAAGTTCAACGAGTTTCAGCCTCTAATTATTTGTTATTGGATCTAGATCCATAATTTTTAGGGCTTTATGAAAGAAATTTCGCAAAAAACCTTCTAGTTTCCCGTCCTATCTATCCGTCTGCCCGCCGGTCCGTCTGTCCATCTGTCCGTCTATCCGTGCGTAATAAGAATGTTCTCTCAAAACTATAGAAGCTACAAAGCTCAAACTTTGTGAAAAGCTCATAAGTGGTAGTCTGTCAAAAGTTTAGGTTTTATCAAATATATCAAAATTGTTTAAGGGGGTCCCCCCTTATAACGCAGTGGCCCTTAACAAATTTTTTTGTAAATGTAGTCGCGTAGGATATCAAATGAAAGGTTTTAGCACTTTCAAAATCTGAATAATAAGTCGTTTTTTTGCATTAGGAGTCCAGGAGGGGGGAATGCACGAACAATATATTTGTCCCCTCCCTACACTATTAGACACTGAGCCGAGAATCCGAAGAAATCAGAAAAGTAGGTCTTTATGAGTCCAAGGACAACAAATACCTCAGAAATCAAAATTCACTCAACTCTGTTAATAATGGTATGACATGATGATTTATGCAGGTTGATAAAAGACCCTTATGCCTACGAAATTTCATGGAAATCAAATCATAACTAAGTGAGTTATCACCATTTCAATTGTATGGAATTACAAAAACAATGAACCATGTTAATAGTTAATTTACAATGTATTTGAAATCGATCAAGGCACTGTTATTTTCTTCGGATTTTCATAAAAATTTACGGAATACGGAGCATTCATAAAAACTTTGCATCTTTGGCATGAAATAAACTTTGCATTTTTTGGATTAATTTGAATGATATTTTAAATTAGTATTGGGTGAATAGTTTTAAAATCACAAGAAAGATAGTCGACTTTTTTTTAGATGGAGGTTAGCTCAATTATTGCTTTAAACGTTATTCCGCAACTTGTTCTGCAGAAATCAGGAAGTTCCTCCCTGGTCCATAATGCTATTTATGAAACACATTTATCATCACTATTTATCATTTCATTATTATCATTTTCTATCAAACTATGGTAAACTATTAGATGGCGTGTTTAAGAAAGCCTAAATATGCTACTTGGACCAACTTCAATATCACCAAAGCACTCCAACTGCAGGATGCAACCCGTAGAAAATCCAATATCTCCAATCTTCCTACTGACCCTGCCAATTTCAAAAAGCACCGTCTGGAGAGAAAGGAAATCGCAAAGATTTTTTTGCACGTATTTCAACCATATTGAAGCCTTGCTTTTTTTCAACTAAACTCAGGCGTTGGTTTGTATTCATATGTCTAATCCTGCATCGGGCCATCAGCAATTCTGTAAACTTTTTGCTTCCTATTTTTTCTTGGTTTAAATTTACCTCATCTTATTTCACTGCTCCTGTTGAAACAAATCTCTTACAGGTTGAGCTGCTCCTGAAAAATGTTGATTTCATTGCAATGGCTCTGGTGGCTAATCTACTATCTAAATATCTACTAGTATGTCTTACAATATACATAAGACTAGAAGAAGCCCTTAATGTCTTCTTCAAGTTTCAACCCTGTGAGCATATTTCCCCAACACCCAGACTTTGAGGCGGCTTACATGCTTGAATATGCAGATCTGTCTATTGCTAGCGTTGCTGGTCACATGAACGTCGAGAAACTCAAATAAACTGTGGATTAAACTTGGGAAATATTTTACATTGTATCTCTGCAAAACTACTATTTCCAACTTAATACTCTATTCAAACACATATGAGAGCTGTCTACGAAAAACCCTCACACATTTCTGCGGCATTTCCCTTTTCTGTCGGTACATGTTCAAAAAGAGATACAGGGATTGGTATATTCTCTGTACTAAATATTGCTACGTCTAGTTGAACCTTCGAAGCTTTCCATAGATTAGAAGTCTTTTTAAGGTTGTCAATACTCATGCTTTGCCTTCCCAGCCATATAAGTCCGTCTTATCAAAACTATAATGACGTTGACGACCTCCCAGGTCCGCATCAATAACAAACTCACCGATGCCTTTGACACAAATATTGGACTAAAGCAGGGAGACGACCTCCCAGGTTCGCATCAATAACCAACTCACCGATGCCTTTGACACAAATATTGGACTAAAGCAGGGAGAAGGGCTGGCCCCATTGCTATTCAATTTGGCTCTAGAGTACGTCATACGGAAGCTACCTCTCGATACGCGAGGTACATTACTATACAAGTAGAGCCAAGTAGTAGCCTATGCGGACGACATCAACATTTTGTCACGGTCAATAACAACTGCCAAAGAACTTTTCCTGAAACTCGACACCGAAGCAAAACTAGTAGGGCTACAAATTAATGAGAATAAAACAAAGCTCATGACACAGTCGAGGAAAAATACCTCGAATGCCAAAAATATCACACTTGGCGAATACAATATCGTAAATCTGGGCAAATTTGTATATTTAGGTGCTAAAATAACGAGAACCGCTGAAATACAGCTCACAAATTAAATAATTTTTCAGTTTTGACAACCTTGAAGATCAGCTGCATACAAAGGTAAACAAAGCTGCAAGTATACATGTCTGTGATAAGACCTGTGCTATGCTATGGTTGTGAAACATGGACCTTAACCCAAGCATCCGCACATATAATAAACTCCTTCTAAAGACGGGTCCTGAGGCAAATAATTGGAGCGAAGCTAGGCAGAAACCAATGGCGAATTCGATACAACTGTGAGCTGTATGAAATTTTTGACGAGCCGGAGGTCTCAACAATTGTAAAATTGCGGAAGCGGCCACATGAATCTTATGGATGAACAACGGATACCCAAGAAGGTTCATCGTTGCTCAGGTTTCGAAATTAGAGGACGCGATCAATGGACAGGAAGCGAAGACCAGAGAGTAGTGCTACGAAGAAGAAGAACACTTATGCTTAAAGCAGATGCTAAAAATTTCGCCAATTAATCTTCCTGAGGTTCAACAGGTCCTCAGATCTCTATCACGCGAAAACAAACTTCTTGTTATTTATTTAAAAACACGAGACCCTACAGGTGATTGCGATATCTTTGTCAAATGTACCTATTCTGATATTCACTGAAATGGTTTTGATGTTAATATTTTGTATATTTTTTTAACTTTAGCTCTAAAAGCCAGCCTAAATTTCTTCAAGTTAATTTTCAAGGATTACCAATGAGTGATGGTACTTCTTTCACTAAGTTAAAGATGGACAGTTTCACCAATACCGTCGCTATCTGCTATACAAATAACACTGGGCACCGCATCCCGCCCACTCTCTCTCCCGAAACATACAAAATTGAAGGTTAGTTTATTGACTTTCTTATAAACAGATATTATTGTCAATAATGAAGTTCGTCGAAAGTGAATATCTTGCATTGCATGCCATGGTACTAGCACGGTAAAGGAAGGTGATACATTAAAAATCAGTTGTTGTTGGTCGCTTTGCTCTGCCGTTTTCATCTTAAAATTGGTTATGTTTGGTCGATTCTTTTATTGTGGTTGCTTGTTTTGTTGGCATTTTTGGTTAAAAATCAGGAGCTCGTTGCATTTCTCAACAAACTCATGGTATTACTTCTTTTTAGGTCTTTGTAAAAAATTTTTTTGCAAAGACCTACCAGTTTCGCGACATGTCTGTCCGTCTGTCCGTGCGTCATAGCGAGTTTCCTCAGAAACTATAAAAGCTAGAATGCTCAGACTTAATGAAAAGGTCAGAAGTGATGGTCTCTCAAAAGTTTAGGTCTTACCAAAAATTTACAAATTTTTTAAGGGGGGTCCCCCCTTACAACGAATGAGCTCTTAAAAAAAATTTTTATTCAAAGGTAGAATCTGAAATAAAAAAGTCATTTTATGAATTAGGGGGTCCATGAACCAAAAAAAGTGTTTAACTTGAATATGTTCGATCGGCCGAGCATTCAGCAAAATCATTTAAGCTGTATCAAAATGGCGGCTGCATTGTGCTTATGAGAGAAACTGTGTATCTTTTGCAGAAGTTTGAACGATTTCATATCCAAGTATTGGATTAATAATGTAAGTTCTCAATTCACGCTATTAGAAAACTTGTTTCTAAGCCTAGGATGTTTACAAAGACCTTCTGGAGGGAGCACTCTCCTGCTTACTCAACTTGTTTATATTGCAAGGGCGTCAGATAGCTCGGACACCGAAATTCATAAATATTAGGATATCACATAAGTGTCTTCGCACCACTGTATGAATAACATTTATGTTATCAGTTTCTGTCATCGCAAATTTCTTTCAAAAAGCATTTCGTTGTTGAAAAAGTCACATGTTAAATCATTTTCTACGCCATCTAATATCGAAAGTCCATAGGAAAAGAAGAAGATAATAGTGTAAAGAAAACTGCAGGTGCACCTTTTAAAGGATCGGTACTAAAACCATTGCCCGTCTGCTATGGTTTCAGTCATTAAGAGCTGCCAATTTTGACTTGAAATATGAAAACCGTAGCGATAACACATTAACGATAGACCTCATCAAGAGTATGCTCCGCGGAAAATCTGTGGTATAACATAGTGTGGGTGAAATAGTGGACAACAGTATATAAGCATTAAATCCAGTTGAGATATGCAAATCGTTATGATGTTGGGGTTCCACACCTATTGACGGAGACCGCCCTTATGAAACGCGTGTCTCCGCGTGACATGTAACAATTCCTTGCTTAATTGTCATCTAAGATGACACTTGGAGTTTATATCAAAATCTGCACCAAAAACAGTCTTCGTTTAAGAAAAGGTAAAATCATTAATATCGAAAAAAATTGCAATAAACCCGATTGCAATAGCCACGATTGCAAAAAACCGAATTGGTGACACATCCACCGTGATAATGCAAGACCGAGTAGTGCTTCATTCGATTGTTACTTGTTTCTTCCAATAAAATTTCTCTCTATGGCGAAATCCGTAACCGAAATAAAAACACATCTCGATAAATAAGCCACAACAGCTTTGGGCACAATGAGATTTCTTGAGAGACGGAAGGAAAAAGCAGACCAGTTCATATGTCATTTCGTTATTCGTGTCAAAAGTTGTACTCATTTAAAATGAGTGAAATTTCTGAAAAAAATCGTTATATTTTACAATATCACTACGATCAAGGTGAGAATGCATCGCAGGCTCGTGAAAAAATTTGTGGTGTCTACGGTCAAGATACTTTATCAAAAGCCACAGTCAAGAGATGGTTCGCTCGCTTTCGTTCTGGAAATTTTGATGTCAAAGATGCACGTCGCTCACGTCGACCAATCACTGAAATAGTCGATGAAATCTTACAAAAAATTGAAGAAGACCGACACATAAGCAGCTATGGCATTGTTAAAAATCTGAATATCCGTCACCAAATAGTTTCGAACCATTTGCGTGAGGCTGGATACACAAAGAAGCTCGACGTTTGCGTGCCGCATGAATTAACACAAAAAAATTTAACCAACCGAATTTCCATTTGCGAAATGCTGATAAAACGTAACGAAGTCAAGCCATTTTGAAGCAAATCATTGCAGGCGATGAAAAATGGGTAAGATACGAGAATGTCGTTCGAAAAAGATCATGGTCAAAAAAGGTAAATCATCACAAACGACTTAAAAGCCAGGATTGCCACCAAATAAGGTTATGCTGTGTGTATGGTAGGATATGAAGGGAATTGTTTATCATGAGGTGCTAGAACCTGGCCAAACACTCAATTCGGCTCTGTACTGTCAGCAATTAACCAGGTTACAACAAGCAATTCAAAAAAACCGGCCAGAATTGATCAATAGAAAGGGCTTTGTCATCCATCATGACAATGCCAGACCACACACATCTTTGATGGCCCAGCAAAAATTGACAGAGCTTGGCTGGGAAGTGTTGATGCATCTACCGTATAGTCCAGACCTTGCACCATCAGACTACCATTTGTTTCGGTCTCTGCAAAACTTCTTTAATGAAAAGAAATTCACTTCAAAAAGGGACTGTGAAAATCATTTGGCCAAGTTTTTCACCGATAAGCCACAGAAGTTCTACACAGATGGAATAATGACTCTACCCAAAAAATGGCACAAGGTTATAGATAATAATGGACAATATGTGCTTAAATAAAATCCATTTTCAATAAAAGAAATATTCAATCGAAAAACGACAACAAAAGCTCAAGACTTACCAATATCAGGTACTCATTTCACATTTAAAAAAGAAGGAAACTTATGGGATACTTTAATAATAATAGTGATTAAAGTCAATCGAGCAATTGAAATTATGTATTTGTATTGATCTCAAGTGACACGCCTGATGAGCTCCATATTACGATTTAAAAGTTGCCTACTTAACGTAAAAATGCATTAGATTGTAGATAGACAAGATCATCGTCCTTCGGAAGAGTTACAGAAAAAAATGCAAGCCCTCAATAAAAAGAGATTTAATGTAATGAACCTCTTGTCTAGATGCGTTACATGGCTTGGACTGTGTGCTCGTAAATCATCGCCTTATAGAAGACTAACCAAGTACCAGTACTTTCTAAATAATAAACATCCACATTTTATCCAGAAAACCCTCAACAAAAAATATGTAACGGATTTCGATTCATTCACTATTCAATCAGGGATATCAAGGAATCCCAAAGAAAATACGAAAGACAACATGAATCGCGTCATGATTGGCAATTATCCAAGCGTCTATACGATTTTTATTGAAGTATGCCGCAATAGAAAGCAGTTTTATAATCCCAAAGCTTTGACTCATTGAGAGCAACATTTTCTAAACCTACGCGTTTATCTTTAAGACTCTCCCAAGCAGCTAGAAATCTAATCTATTTTTACAACATTATTGCTATTCATCCTAAATACTTGTTTGAATATTTTCATTCCCAATTTAATTTCGACATTAATTTTTCCTCTACATCCTCGTATGAGATAAAATACAGAAAGTTGCCAGGTGCTTATCTTCAGGTAATGAATGTATGAATTGAAAAGGATAAAAAACTGATGACGAGCAGGTGAAGCAAAAGAGCAATCCAAAAATATGGAAATACTAATAACTTCTTCCAATGAATAGGGAAAAGTACTCATGCATAATAACTTTGCCTTTATGAAATGACAGAATACAGGATAAAGAAAATAAGAGTTCCAGGTATATTCAGGTGAATGAAGCAAATAATGATGATCATTGACATTTTAACAACCAAATTAAATTTAATCATATGAAGTAAAAGCATTTGGGGACGATAACCGTGGCCATAAATCTGATATTCTTATTATTTATTCGCTTGAACCAACGTAATCCATTAAGACGTAATCAAATATTTTAAACTGACTTCCTAAACAATAAAGAGGAAGAAGACAATCAACAGTAATCAAGGACTACTCCCTAAATACAACAGAGTCAAATTCAATCATTAAACTTCATCTTCTGCATACAAATGTTAAAAATCTTCACCCACCTCATTTTGAATATATTTGTGCAAACCACACAGATAAAATGTACCAAATTTTTGTTACTCGATCTCTTTAACTTGCCACTGAGCCGAATAACCGTACATAAAAATTCGTTAAATATGGATTTGTCAGGATTGCGCTTGACCGAGTGACGTAAGTGCTCGATCTATTTTCGCATCCTTCCCCTCCCATATGCAACCGAAATTTTGGTGTACATCAGCGAAACGTCTAAGTGTTGCGAATTTCCTGGCCTGAGTGGGGTACAAGGTGGGGGAATGCGAACGAGGAACAAAGAATGTTCTATCGACACCGATGTTCAACGGAAAATCGCCATGCCTCCCTAAACAATTGAAAATCCAAAAATACATCGCGCCAAGAATGAACACTTTAAAATAATTTTCTTCTTGAGAAAACTCCTCCTGGTTAGCATCAGTGTAGGAATGTGTGCGTGTGACTATTGTGGCAAGCTCCATGTGACGGTTTTAGAATGAGTGAGTAGTAGCTCCTGTTTTTTTCGTTCAGCTAATAATTTTGATAAATGCTGTTAGAAAGCTGCTCAAGCTAATTTTGGACGGATGACTATTATTTCATTTTGTGCTTAAAGCCTGCGAAAACAGCTCTAGCAGACTCTGCGAGTGAGTATGAGTTACAGTCCTCCTTGGCATGAAGGGTTTGATGTGTAAGTGTATGTGAAATTGGCGAATTGGTGTAGCGCGAAAAGAACAGTTGCGACTTACTTGATCGGCTGTAGTGATGATCGTAGATGGGTCTGGGCGAGTAGCCGTATGTTTCTCTATGCACTGGAAGGTAACGATAGCCTGAGGAAGTGATTCTTTCCGATGGTGTTTCTGGTTCATGAAAGATGCTCCTGAAGTTTGGTGGGGTGTCTACGTAAGCGCTCCACGGCCTCCATGACCTGACTTTGGGTGAGTCGTGGGCACGAATGTCATCGGATCCTGAAAGGAAACAAAACAGTTTCGTTAGATTTTAATTGGCTTTCGAGAATTCCGGAAACATCAGCGAACAATTTTCAATATCCTGCGTTACCTTTTAAGGATCTGACATACGATTGCCAGAACTTCGCCTTTTTGCTGGGGGTCTCATTCCGCCCAATCATTTCCAAATGATTCTTGAACATCTTGTTAGTTTATGTTTCGATTCCTGTCTCGTTCGCTGTAACCAATGAAAAAATGAACACTTAAACTTGTGATATTTGATACTTTCGCTTGATTCGCTTGAAATTAAGTTTATAAATGATTTATACGACAAATGGGAGCGTGAAAAATTTCAAGTTTATTTTTAGCACCAGCGTATCGCATTGCTTCAAGCACTGTTAAAAGTTCAGCAAAAAAAACGTTACGTATTCGTCACAAATTGCTGCTCATTCCCGACCGAAACGTTCTTCCCTTTTTAATTCAAACAGCACCACTGATTATTAATTTTTCCATAAACTATGAAAACTATCACAAATCCACCATAACAGTCCTTTCAGTAAATTCACTATTCTCGTAACAGAAAAACACAACAAAAATTACTCGTTTGCAAAAAGGATAAACTGAATTATTCCACTCCCATTTGAGATTATTTAGTAAATATATTTTTTTAAACTTTTATTTTCTTACATTTCTAAATAACGATCTATCTTCAACAAAGAATTTTTTCAAACTGCCAACCGTTCGGAATAAATTCCTTTAGAAAGGTGCTACCGGTGGAAAGATCGTCTCAGGAATATCGTCAAAGCAGAAAATTCGCTTTTAGCTAGATCCGCACACACCTACGTCCAAGCTATGTATTTATTCTTCAATCCGTTCATACATGCTAGCATATACTCAATCGTCCGAGCAACATCATATATGAGAAAAATCTATTTTCAGATTCGATATTTTCACACATTTTCATTTCGCATCAGAATATATTCTGGCGAAGTTGTTTGCGTGATTTTCACATTTCTCGGCGAGACTAACGTTTCTCAGCTAAAAAGCAATTATATGAGGAAAATGCCCAAACAGTGATCGTAACACAGGAGTCATGAAAGCAAACGCAAAAATGAAGGACTCAGAAATGTAATGTTCACAATTAGCGCACTTGAAGGAATGCCCAAAATGGCGAAAATGAACCATATATAGTGGAGATAGTTGAAACGCAAGTGGGCAAGTGGTACTTAGATCACTGGGAGTAATGCTGGTGACCTTGAAAAGCCTTGGAAACTAAAATAAAATCGGATGCTAGTGCGGGTGGATACCCTCTCTATGGACCAAATAAATTACTTTGCCTATTATCATTGTGGTTATATTTTTCATTGTCATTTTCGCTCTATTTATAAAAAAGTAAAAAATTAAGATTCATTCAGGACAGTATTTTGATCTAAGAAGACTTCAGAAAATATTGAAACGCTTGTGAATTATAAAAATCAACGATCACAATCCACCTTCTCCAAATCAATTTATTTGGCTGGATCAATCTATCCCACATCGAAAATTGTTCATTACAAATGAAAATTATATTATGGTATTGGGTAATTTGACGCGAAGCGAACAACGAAAGAGGTTAATTATTCTTCTAAAGGACCCGAATAAATTTATTTTTTTTGTCAATCCTAGTTGCCCGTTTATGCGACTTCAAAGTATTGTAAAAATTGGAGGATTCGTTTTTTTTCGAAAGCTGCGAGTATTAATGTAGTTAATTATATGGTTCCAATAATAAGCAAAAATTGAATTTTCGAGCAAATCAAAGGTTTTCCTTAGTGTAGGAAACCCGTGGAGGATACCCATTCGGCTATGGGATGTGATGGCTTCTGCCTCAAGTGGTTCCACTTGAGGTGCATCAAAATGTCGGAAGAGAGATCCCGGGATATAATGGACATTACTGAAGATGTGATTTGGATGTGTGCCGGATGTAGAGCTCAGCACCAAAAGTCTAAAGAAGACCAACACTTCCAACAAATTAATAATTTGCAAAGCCAAATTGAAGAGATGAACTCAAATGTAAGATTATTAATAGATAAATCTACGTCTGCGAGCAAGCCCTCATATGCCGAAATTATTAAAAATTCTACTTCTCCTCCATCAGAGCATCGGTCAAATACAATATCGCAAAAAGAGATTATAATTAAGCTTAGGAATCACTCTTCCTCAGAAAGAACACTGATTGATTTTAAGTCGAAGACCAAGCCATCAAAATGTAAAATAGGGTCATTCAGCAAGTACTTAGCCTACAGAAGATAAACGAAAATTTTGGAAAGGTGGCAATTTATTTTTCAACATAATCTCCTTCAAGCTCGATACACTTGGCCCAGCGATGCTCTAACTTTTTCAAAAATACATTTTCTCGAGGGCTGCAAAATAGGCCTCCGTGGCGGCGATGACCTCCTCATCCGACCCAAATCTATTCCCGGTGAGTGATTTTTTCAGGTTTGGAAACAAAAAGTAGTCACAGGGGGCCAAATCTGGAGAGTACGGTGGATGGGGCAGCATTCGTAGCGCAATTTGACCAATTTGGCGACGGCGACGGCGGAGGTGTGAGCCGGCGCGTTGTCGTGGTGGAACAGCACTTTTTTTTCGCCAAGTGGGGCCGCTTTTTCTTCAATTCGACGTCAAATTGGCCTAATAAGTCTGCATAGTAGCGCCCCGTGGTTGATTTACCCTTCTTGAGGTAATCGAGGTGGATCACGCCTTGTGAATCCCAGAAAACGGTGGTCAACACCTTTCCGGCCGATCAAACAGTCTTCGCCTTCTTCGGAGCACGTTCGCCGGGCGAAGTCCACTGTTTCGACTGTTCTTTGGTCTCTGGTGTATACCAGTTAATCCATGTTTCGTTGACGGTCACAAAACGACGCAAGAACTCCGCCGGATTGCGCTGAAACAGCGCCAAACATGTCGCCGATGTGGTCCCACGGTTGTTTTTGTTTTCCGGTGTGAGCAAACGCCGCACCCATTGGGCTGACAGCTTTCTCATGCCCAGTTTTTCGTGTAGAATATGATGCATCGTCCCTTCTGCGATGCCCACAGCCTCAGCTATCTCGCGAACCTTCAATCGACGGTCTGCCAATACGAGATCGTGGATTCCTCCGTAGCAGCCGTTTTCGGGGCACCTGGCCGTGGCTCATCAAAAACCGACGTGCGGCCACGAACAAACTCGTTAAACCAATTTTTGACGGTCGTCATAAAAGAAAAGAGTCACCGTACACAGCATCCAAGCGATATTTGATTTCCCTGCGCGTTTTCCCTTCCAAAAACAAGAATCTAATCACTGAACGATATTGTTCTTTTTCACTTTTTGTACAACCGACCGACACAACAAACTAATGAAGGGAATTGAGTGAAACTTTGACAGTAGGCTACTTAAAGAATGTACTACACAATGGTTGCACATCATCCAGGTTAATGGGAGCATGTATAAGAGGCTTGCAAATAGATACTTTAATATAGATTATAGATCATATTTTGTGAAGGAAGCCTTTAACGTAACGAGGTGTTATAAGTGTCGAAAATACAATCACACAACATCAAAATGTGAAGGGGAGCAAATATGTGTAAAGTGTGGAGGAAAGCATGACCTAAAGGACTGCAAAAGCACGATTGAGAAGTGCTCCAACTGTATTGGTAACAATAATAATGCTGATCATTCTCACAGAGCTGACTCGGTAGAGTGTCCGTTCAACGCAGAATATTGATCGCCAGGAGGAGCACCGACTACAATTTCGATGATTGCTAATCATTTTAATCAATCAAGTGGAACAAATTTAACACTCATGTATGCTAATACAAGAAGCTTAAGAAACAAGCTAAGTGATATTCAGATTTACCTGCAGCAAAATCCTGACAACGATTTGATTATTCTCAGTGAAATCTGGATTTACCCAGAAGAAACACGATTTTAAAATATTGAAGGATATAATGCGGTATTCTCCTGCAGACCTGGAAGACGTGGAGGGACAGCAATGTACGTAAGAAATACAATCAATTACGTTACTAAGAGAGTGACGCCTGATAAATATAACGTTATAATAATTGAAGTACGACAAGCAGGTAAAAAAATAAAATTAGGGACGTACTACAACCCCAATCCTATGAATGCGCAAGATTTTTGCACAGTACTAGATACATTATTCTCAACTGAAAAAAATTTAATCACAGCAGCGAACACAAACATTGATGTACTAATGGAATCATCAGAATCAAGGATTTATAAGGATACGCTAGAAACGAATGGAACGGAAATCATAAACAACAACAAAATTACTTGCCCAGTGTCAAATACCTGTCTGGATCATATAGTAACCAATGATTTAAAAGTCGTTGAAAGCATAACATACACATTTGAGGACTGGCCGGAACTGGATCACCGTGTGTTAAAAATTGCTATTCAAGACCAACCCCTGAACAAACAGAAGCCGACATACAAAACGTTCAGATATCTAGACACAAGGAGCTCTTTAAATCAAACAGACGAGAATTACTGAAAAAGAGGAAACCAAATAGTGTTATTGAACTCAAAAATTTCATCATATCTGTTAAGCAAAGCTCTAAAATTGAGAAAAAAATCAGGTGTCGACAACGGATTTGGCTAACGAAAAAAGTAATTGATGCAAGTATTAAAAAAAGGAAGGCATACATGGACTACAGGAAGAACAATGGAAACCAGGCTTTCAAGTTTGTATATATGCAAGCGAAAAAAGAATCAAAACGACTGGTGAAAGAGGCTAAATTCTCAGATTTCCCAAGAAGAATGGAAACTGCGGCCGTGAAATATGGAAAATAATAAATGAGGCAAAGGATAACTCTTCAACCCAGGGTATATCACAAAACTTTCAACTGAATCCTGATGGGCCCTCTAATACATCGTGTCCACGTGATGCCGCTAACTCATTAAATAAATTTTTTTCAACAATTGGTGGAAGAATCACCAAAGAAATCGTTGCCAGTTCAGCAAGCAATTTAAATACTACAAAAACCTCAATAAATTCCATACTTCATATTCATCAAACAAATAAAAGGGAAATCTTAAATGTAATCAATGAATTGAAAAAGAATGCGGCGCCAGGCATCGATAGCGTCACGATGAATGAGATTAGTCTAATAAAGGAGGATATAGCCGAGATTATGGCAAATCTTATAAACGTGCATATTAGGAATGGGACTTTTCCGGAAGAAGAAAAACTTGCAAGAATGGTTCCTATATTTAAGGGTGGTGATCATCTCGACCCGAATAACTATCGCTTGATTGTGCTGCTGACGGGATTTAGTAAGACATTTGAAAAAATACTAAACAATCGATTGACATCATTCTTAGTTGAAAACTCTATCATAAGCCAACATCAGTTTGGTTTTCAAAAGAACAAGAGTACTTTGGATGCCCTACATTCTGTCACACGTTTCATCAACCTAGGACTTGACAGAGGTGATTATGTTATCGCAATTTTTGAGGATTTGAAAAAGCATTTGATACAGTTAATCATGACCTCTTGCTTCGTAAACTTGAATCGTATGGTATTCAGGGTGGTCCTAAGCAGTTGTTTAAGAGTTACTTGGAGGGAAGATCGCAGAGAACTTTAATCAACAATGTCCTGAGCGATCAAGCACCTACGAAAAGAGGAGTTTGCCAAGGCTCAATACTTGGCCCAACTTCGTTCCTGCTATACACAAATAATCTAAATACATGTGGGTTGACGGGATATCACACATTATATGCTGATGACACAGTTCACTTTATTCAGGATGAGACAAAACTGCCATTGGGAACACTATCAATGAGGATCTAGGAAAATTCCATCAGTGGTTAATTGAAAACAAACTAGTATTGAAGACTACAAAGACAAACTATATTGTTTTTAAGCAAAAGCACAAAGGAGACATAGATGTCGACCTGAATATTAACGGCGAAAAGTTGCAGAGTGCTAGAAATGAAATATCTTGGTGTTATCATAGACCATCGTATAACCTGGTTACCACGCATAAATAGCTTAAGGAGGCAATTAGCCCCAGTAATAGGATTGTTAAGAAGATATGAGGATTTTCCAATGCACATCAAGAAACTTGGGCTTAATGCGTTTGTCCTGGTGAAATCGCATTATGGAGTACTTATTTGGAGTCAATCAGCAAAGCAACATTTAAACAGTATATCCAGGCTGCTGACCAAAGCGTATAAAAACATTCTGAAGCTGCCAACGCTTACTCAAACTAGTTTCGTTTACCGATTGGTAAAATCATTAACCTTTAGTCAAATTATTATAATGGAGAAAGCTAAGTTTATCTACAGAAATTTAAAAACTAATGGATCGGAACGAGCACCATTAATTAAGGTATCACAGATCAACCCATATAATGCGAGGAATGCAGATCAATTCGTATTACATTTTGCCAGAACGGATTGTCTAAAGAACGATGCAACGAATGATGCTCTGCGTACATATAACAATCTACCAGAAATTGTTAAGGAAGCAAACTCACTTTTGGTATTTAAGAAAAGACTAAGGGAGCATTTAATGAGCACTGATTGAAGCGTGGACCTGTAATTCTGCTTTATGAGTCCAGTATCTTAGGACGTTCTTTTGACCCTATCGGCGAGATACTGAAGTGACAGTTACTCAGAGTTTTCTTTTGAATGCGTCGTATTATATTGAATTTTTTTTATTTCTGAGAGCTGAACATGATTTTTGGACTAGATGTTCATGAAAAGGATTAGTTCACATTATATTGTGTGCCCCCTTATACCGATGTGTTAAACATTGTCTGGGTGGCACAAAAGATCAAGCGACGTAATGTGAAGAAAGAGTGACGGAGAGAGTGGTAGGGAATGGAGGTATTTGAAAAAAATAAATAAATTTATAAAAATTTGAGATTTTATTGTTTTGCATGTAACAAACCGGAAGTTAATATTCATAATCCGATTTTACTCAACTTCGCATTTTATAATCTTTAAAATTTTTAACTCAAAATTTAGTTTGTAGTATAGAAAAGCTATGTACAAAATTTTAAAATGGTATATCAATTAGTTTAGAAAATATAGTGTTTCATGGATGTAAAATGTCCCTTCAGGACTGCAGCAGTGGAATGCTGCCTCAGTGAGCGAAAGATCAGTGTTAAGCTGGAACGGCCTTGCCTAGCTACGCGTAAGCGTACTGCCAGGTAGCTTTGCGGTGTCGTGGAATGAGTTCTTTTTACCAACGCAAGGACCCACTACAAATAAATTTCACGCATACGATTTTTCGGACGGAGAAACTGGATCCATTCAACAAGTGTCGTAAGCCGAGGTAACCAACCTTTTAACGCCATTTATTAAATTTCACAATTCCTATTTCCTATTTATTTTCTATTCCTAATCTCTATTTATTTCCTTTTAATTATTAATAAATCAGATTTTGCCCATTTAAAGCATTTACCCTTAGCGGACGCAAAATTTGGTCAGCCCGCCGAAATTGACTGTTTAAAACGTAGCATACTTTCAGTAGTCGCTCGTCTCTTTGACCCACTTTCGCTATTGAGTCCAGTCACAGCTTTATTGAAGATCCTTGTACAAGATTGCTGGAAGCAAATTTTAGATTAGGACGAAACTGTTCCTTCATACATTCAAGTTCATCTACAAACTTTGAACCTTCTGGTCAACAGAAGAGTGGGATAATCGCATCAAAAGACTTGCGGATTCGAACCAAGAGGCAAACTTCTGCACTTTCTATGTAAAAGAAAGTAGAAGGATTTGTAATGAGGCCTTAATTCGAAAAACAATTGAAAATGACCTTCTAATCAGTGGATGCAGAGCTGAGCAGCTACCTTCCCGCAATCAGCAAAGACGTGGCTTCAAAGTTTTGATTCCAACGCGATATGCCTGGCTTTTCACGAGTTTCAAATGGATTGATCAAATCGCAAGCCCTGGATCCAAGGACAGTAAAAAAAAAGTAGCGCTAAGTATGTATGTAAGCCCATTACCCTTACTAATGGTCCAATAGCGACTTCTAACATGAATCCTAAACATCAATCCCTATTTTCTCCTTCGAAACGCTTGAATACCTTCAACGCTTCGGATCATTGGTTGCCAACCCAAAACTTCACTCTATTAGCCTTAGTGCTGGTCAACTGGAAACAGTCATAGACGCAGAGGCGTCTACTGCACAAAACCTAGAAGCAGCTTCCTCTTTAAACTATAAATCTTCCACTATACAGGGCACTTATAATAACTTCGTGCGTGGAGAAGATTTCATTCCAAATTCGTCCGGATCAATTTTACAGCCCATATCACTTGCTCCTACTAATAACAACCAATCTTTTTTAGCCCAGTTGTTGCCACCTACAGGCAAGGCCACTATAGTTTCGGGTGCTGACCTCGAAAAAAGATATTTAATATCTCGACTTGGAGATAATAAAATTTACGAGTCGGTTAGGCTCTACCTGTCATATATGCACAAGGCATCAGAAACCACTTGCATAGATGGGAAAACGAAAACAACTCTGAAAATCGTGATTCAGAGAGAAGGTCTTCGAATTCATCTGGATGCTCTCCGGCTTCTGTATTTTTCCTACCATGAAAAACTAGGTATCACCGTTAACCAGGCAAAAAAAGATCTCGAAACCTACGCATCACATGTTAGTTCAAATCATATCTCTCTCGTCATTGCAAAGAGCAATTTTTTCGTCCCCAATAAGCAAAAGATTTTAAAGTTATTTTACCATAACTGTGGTGGTATACGTAGTAAGTTAAACAAACTTTTTCTTGACGCAAAGTCGTGCCATTTTAATATCCTATTCCTTTCCGAAACATGGTCGAATGATTCTCACATTAACGAAGAGATCCTTGATAGTGACTGGAATATAAACAAAGACGGGAGAGATCGTCACAGCACAGGACAATCACGAGGAGGTGGCGTTTTAATTACAGTACACAACCCTTTTATGAGTGAGCTAGTAAATTCCACGCAATACAAATTATTCCAGCATAAAGTGGTTAAAATAAAGTTGAGAAGATCTTATTTATATATTGGCGTTTTTTATGTCCCCCCAAATTCTAACGACACTGTCTACGATGACGTTTGTCAAATTGTTGCTGAAATTGGTGCAATTACAAATGAAGAAGATAAGATTATAATTACTGGTGACTTTAATCGTCCAGACTTAAAGTTTGTGGTAGATGAACAAGACGGCCTCCTTCTTCCTTTCAATCTCCTAAATAGTAATGATTTCAATCTCATGAGCACCTTTTATAGTAACGATTTGCAGCAAGTAGCTCCTATACCCAACAAAAATGGCAGATGGCTAGATCTTACTTTCTCTAACTCTTACGACGAAGTAGTGGTCAGTTCAACTGATGACAACGGACATCTGTTTTCTAATTCAGTTCATCACTCCACTTTTACCGTTGAATTGTCCACTTCTGATACTTCTAATTCTATGTCGTACAATTCCACTATTGTATATGAGTTTCGTAATGGCAATTACGATCAAACCAATTGTATTTTATCCCGAGTAAAGTGGAATGGCACTTTGTCAACGTTAGACTTGGATGCAGCATTATCCACCTTTTATAGCATCATCTTTGACGCCGTTGAATCATTCATACCTAAAATAAAAAAAAAGACAAGACTTCAGAGCCATGGCTAGGAAGAGATCTCCGGCACTTACGCAACGAGAGAAATAAACTTTACAAGCTCCTTAAACGCAATAATGATGCCAGCGATGAGATCAAGAGTAAGTATAACGAGATTGCTCTCGAATTCAAACTAAAATCCCAAGAGGCATATCAATCGTACGTTAACGTTGTAGCGGAGGAAACTATTTCCAATCCAAAAAAGTTTTTTGACTTCGTAAACGTTACGCTTAAAACTCATGGCTATTCTTCGATTATGACATACAAATACTCGACGTCATCTTGTGTAGAACAAATCTGCAAGTATTTTGCAGACCACTTTCAGCATGTTTATTCGAACTCTGCTACTCCACTAAACCTAGAGCCTCCGGAACAATCGTCTGGAATCCTTATAGAGAATATGTCGATTCCAGAAGATCAAATTCTCCAAGCTATCAAGGATCTCGATTTAAATAAAGGAACTGGCCTAGATCTGATTCCACCCTGTTTTTTGGCCCTCTGCAAAAGTGAACTGACAAGACCCCTCTTCATTATATTCACTAAATCCCTATCTAGTGGTATCCTTCCTACAATTTGGAAGCCATCCTTTATAACACCAATACATAAAAAAGGTGAAAAACAGTTTGTGTTGAACTACAGGGGCATTGCTATCTCATCTGCTATGCCAAAACTGTTTGAAAAAATTATTTGTAGTACAATTTCTCCCATTATCCATACATTGCTGCTTGATCATTTTTACTTTTTCAATTTGCACGCAGGACACTCTTTATTAGAGGCATTGCTTTGGCAATCATATTGGATTCTAGCCGCTAGAAGCGTTATAAAAAAGCACATGCAAAGTTTGTTTCAAGCTGAAACCTAAAAATAATTCTCCTTTAATGAGTGAAGTCAAAACTTTCGTATTTACTGGAATCGACTACGGAGGACCCTTTAGTATAACTCCATATCGCCCCCGCGGCACCAAGGTTCTCAAAGCATATTAATGCCTTTTCATATGTCTAACGACAAAAGCTCTTCATTTAGAGCTAGTATCCGATTTGACCTACTAGATGTTTTTAGCAGCTTCGCCTTATTAGTAGAAGGGGACCCGTTTCGTTGATTGTTAGTGACGGGGCTACAAATTTATTAACTATATACGCTGTTAGCCTCAAAGCAGCATAACGATTACTTAGATCAAAATCTGGCTAAATCCCCCACTTACCCCACATTTGGAAGTATATGGGAAATTAATATAAAATCTGTGAAGTCACACTTGAATATATTGATAACCAATTATTAACCTATGAAGAATTTAACACCGTCCTCGTATAAATACAGTGTTTGATGACTTTGTGTACTCAGTTCTGATTCTTCAGAAATAACGGCATCAAAGTCTTCACAATTCTCAACGTAATGCCATTAAAATATCTGCCCGCTGAGGATCTAAGTACCGCTCCAATAAAAAGATTAATTGTTCAATTTTATTAGAATGGATGGAGATTGGAATATCTGACGTCGCTGTAAAGCAGACAGAATTAGAACACTCATACTAATCCTATTCAAAAGGGAGGTATTGTAATTATTCGTGATAAGTCACCACACCACCTTGAAGCTGGCCGCTGGGAATAGTGGACGAAGTTTTTCCGGGTAAAGACCGAGTTTTTCACATGGTTGAAGTCAAAACATAGACGGGCCAGAACGTGAGACCCGTTGCCAGGCTCTGCCCTTGGCCACTTCAGTAAACTAGAAATACTGTAACTTAGCTTACAATAATCTTTGCTCGTGTTTCTTCATTATAATTGTTGCTATTATTATTATGTATATTAAATTACAATTACGTTTAGCAATTGCTGTTGCTAAGTATCATTTCTGAAGGATTTCTTCAGCCCGGGCGGAGATGTCAACGCCATTTATTAAATTTCACTTTTCTTATTTCCTATTTATTTTCCATTCCTATTCTCTATTTATTTCCTATTAAATTCCCGAATTCTCTTATACGCACGAAAACAGTGGCCGCTGTAAAAAATTATAAAACTGCCACTGAACTGATATACATTGTGACAAAAAAGTAACCAGAAATTGCAAATAAAACGCAAAATATTTAATTATTCATCAATATTTATTTTGTCACCTTCAAAATAATCCCCATCAGATCACTATACTTACGCCAACAATTTTTCCAGTCCTCGAAATACTTTCCGTAAGCACTTTTTGGGATGGCCTTCAGCTCCTTCAGCGAGTTTTGTTTTTCATTGTGACAAAAAAATACCCGGAAATTGCAAATAGCACGCAAAATATTTAATTATTCATCAAAATCACACGTAGCCAAATCTGGTGAATATGGTGGTTGATCGATGGCATTTATTGCGTTTTTAGCTTTAAATTCGGTCACAATCAAAAAAATCACAACGCACTACTGAGGTGTACTGATTAATGCAGCTGCTGTAAACAAACTGGTTCACAGAAATATCATTTACCAGAAGAATTTAATCAACAATTTCCGGGTACTTCATTGTCACAATGTATATACATAGATAACATATATTAGGTGTGTTCAAAAAGTAAGGTGACTTTGCATTTTTAGGAAAAAAAATGTTTGTTTGTTTGTCAATATTTATGTTGTCCCCTTCAAAGTGATCAATTCACTTGTGCCAACGCTTTTTCCAACACTCAAAGCATTTCTCATAAACACTCTTCGGTATAACCTTGAGCTCTTCCAGCGATACAGTCTTTATCTCCTCAATCGTTGCAAATCTCCGTCCTTTCATAAGTCTCTTCAGTTTTGGAAACAAGAAAAGTCACATGGTGCTAAATCCGGTGAATATAGTGATTGTGGTGTTGTTTTCGGCCAAAAAATTCTTGATCTTTGATCCATATTTTTCGATAGCAAAAAATCGCCGAGCACGCAAAACACTTCTAACCGTTATGCCTCTCACAAACAAACTAAACATATTATATAGCTGAAACTGTAAATATATGTTCGTGACGAGTATACCAACATAAAAATAATAAAAAGTTCAATAATCGAACGTACGTTACCCGTCAAGCCACACCTCGTATGTACTCGTATAAGAAGTCAACTACAAAACAAGTTGGGTAGACAGACCTATGCTCATGTCAGAAGGGTTTTGTACTCAACTTACAAAATGCAGTAACCAGCAACGAATAAAATCAAGAAACATGTCAAAGACGATTTAATTGGAGAAAATGTGAAATTCGAGGATCATACTATTATTAACAAAGTTGAAAGAATTTTGACTTCTGAGGTATTTGTTTTAGTTATACCCATAGATATCTCCCTTGATAATTTTTCCAGATTTTTTAGAAACACATTTTTCATGTTTTTACACCCCCCCATTGGCCCCACTGAAGCAAAAACTGTCAGTTTAAGAACTGTTTTGAAAAGCTCTCATAGAGAACTTTCAGTTGATATTCATATCGGCTACCTTTCATGAAATTTTTTTCAGGGCCCACTCCTCTGTACTGTAATCATCGATTCATGGCCTATTTTTTCGAATCCTAGAATGGTTACAAAGCCCTTTTGCTAGGAGCTCTCTCCTGCCTCTTCGACTTGTTTCAATTGTATGTACTCATCTTCATGATACCTATGATTCCTGAAATTTTCATGCAAATCCTAGCAAAGCTGTAGTGTCTAAATCGATAAAAAGCGCATATGGCTCCATAGCCATATGTTTCCATAGTAATACAGGGCATATTGTTCCATAGTAATACGGGAAAATTCAAATCGCTATAACTTCGTTAAATACTATTGGATCTTTATGAAACTTTCAGAAAAGATTTATGTTATAAAAAATAATCTGTTAAATTTTATTGAATTTAAGGGTACCGTTTAGATTTTATTCAGGAAAACATAAAATCGATAAATCATACTATTACTAACAAAGTTGAGCGAATTTCGACTTCTTATGTATTTGTTGTTGTTGTACTCATAAAGGCCTACATTCATGATTTTTTTCAGAATTTTCGGATGGAAGGTTTCCAATCGCGAGGGGGGGTACGCGAAAAGTTCGTACATTTCCCCTTCCCCTGCCCCTCTCGGTACTCATAAGGCTTGTTTTGAAAAGATCTCATTAAGACCTTTCCAATGACACCCTACTCGACTACCAATGGTGAAAATTTTTTTTTTAGGGGTCACCTCCCTATATGGGGAGACCCCCCTTAAACCCCTTTGAAAAATTTTTCCACCTTTGAACTTTCAAGAGGTCACCACTTCTGACCTTTCCACAAAGTTTCATGGCTGTAGCCTCTATAGTTTCGGAGAAAAAGTGCTGTGACATACAGACGGACGGACGGACGGACGGACGGACAGACGGACACAGGTCGTGATTGCAATAGGGTTTTGTATTTTAGTACAAAACCCTGAAAATTGTGTGCGTACTATCTTCTTTACATCCCCGCAACAAAAAATCGCCTCCGCGTGTCCGCGATTAAAAGTAAAATAAAAGCCTAACAAATCTACGCGATCGTACGACGCAGAATAATAAATAAACAAACGAAATAAATCAAGCGCAAAGTGCGATAGTGAAAATAATAAATAAATGAAATTGAACAAGTGCAAAATGAAATTGTGAAAGGAAATTAACTCCATATCGAGTGATCGAGAGACAAGAAAACAGATGCACAACCGAAGTATCGAACACGCGAAACGCGACAAGATTTCAAAGTTACCCACGCGTGAGATAACAGGTGAATTCTTCATTGCCATACATACTCATAGCCCCAAAAAGAGTGGAGCATTCGGGTGCTAGTGGAGCCCCCCGTACCTCTACCAACCGGATGAATGATCCAAATTGATGACTTGGCCATAAGAGAAGTGGAAGGCCATCCATCCCAGGTGAGTCCCCTGAAACGACTAAAAAGGGAAGCTTTGCCCGATGACTAGCTCATTTTTCCTCAGGAAGAGCTCGCTAATGTTGCAGGTCCTATACCCATTAGAAGAAAGCGAGAAGGCCGATAAATTTTAGCTTAACAATGCATTATCCATTTATTCAATATTAACAAAAAATTAATTTTCTATTTCTTAGCGAAACCCGGCTACACAATTTAATACGTATGCAAATTCATAGTGAAGAAAGAACGTAACCTGGTTATGACACGTAACAGTATAATATGACATTTGATCTTCAAACTGCTCCCAAATAATATTAACCCTACATTTCATAGATTGAGTACAAAACCTACTTAGCGGGAGAATATTGCCTAATTCGTAAAATTGAATGGTGCGATTTATGAATTAACCTTCAAAATATATTCATCTGAAATACATTAGTGTTTATAACAGTTCAAAATTTTACATTGCTTTAAAACTTGAATGCCATAAATTTTATCATTATTGCCCCCTCACTGTTTTACATAATTTAATCAAATTAAATTCTGCTATCATATAAAATTTATGCACTTCAAAAGACTCGATAAAACTTTCTTTCCTTATATTTTGAAGCGTACGGTGGCCGCAGTATTGCTAATATCAATTGTCAATAAAAAATTGCAGAAGTAGTTCTTTATGTTGAAAAGACGTCAGATAGCTCGGAAACCGAAATTCATAAATATTAGATTAATATTAGGACGTCCCGGAATCAATTAAAACGATGTTTCCTTCTATCTGATCAATTTAAATCTAGGAATGCCTCGAATTCTATTCAAACAAGTTGGGTAAACAGACCTCCGCTCATGTCAGAAGGGTTTTGTATTCAATGTACAAAATGCAGTCACCAAATCGAATCAAATCAAGAAACATGTCAAAGACGATTTTATTGGAGAAAATATGAAATACGAAGATCATACTATTGTTAACAAAGTTGAACGAATTTCGACTTCTGAGGTTTTTTGTATTGTTATACTCTTAAATATCTGCCTTGATAATTATTTCAGGTGTCCATCCGCGACGGAGGAAACACATTTTTCATGTATTTCCCCCCTGTGCCCCCACTGAAGCTAAAACTGACAGTTTAACAACTGTTTTGAAAAGCTCCCATGAAAACTTTCATTTCATACTCATATCGGCTATGTTTGATGAATTTTTTTTTTCAGGGGCCACTCTCCTGTACTGTTATCATCGATTCATGGCCAATTTTTTCGAATCCTAGAATGGTTACAAAACCCTTTTGCTAGGAGCTCTCTCCCGTCTCCTTGACTTGTTTCACTTATGAGCATTAATTGTAGGTACTCATCTTCAGTCATTCATTAAATTGAATCAAGTGTTCAAAGCACGCACCTTAAACGTTGAAGTTGGGAAAAAATAACTCAAAATTATTCAATCTTCGCATTTATAACAGCCACTATTTTGTTTTACGATTACTGATACCACTAGCTGAACCGATCCTCAAAGATATACATGACACCTACCATTCCTGGAATTTTCATGCAAATCCTAGCAAAGCTGTAGTGTCTGAGTCGGTAAAAAGCGCATGTTGTTCCATAGCCATATGTCGCCATAGTAATAAATGCAGCGCATATTGTTCCATAGTAATACAGGAAAATTCAAACCGGTATAACTTCGCTAAATATAATTCAATCTTTATGAAACTTTCAGGCACCGTTAAAATTTTATTCAAGAAAATATAAAATCGATAAATCATACTATTACTAACAAAGTTGAATGAATTGCAACTTCTAACGTATTTGTTGTTGTTGTACTCACCAAGGCCTCCGTTCCTGATTTTTTTCAGATTTTTCGGATCACAGGTGTCCAATCGCGAGGGGGGGGTATTTTCCTGTATTTCCCCTCCCTGTGCGCCCCTCGAAGCAAGATTTACCAAACTAAGACCTGTTTTGAAAAGCTCTTATCATTTGATACCCATATCGGCTACCTTCAATGAAATTTTTTTTTCGGGGGGTCACTCTCCTACATGGGAAGACCCCCCTTAAATACCTTATAAAATTTTTTGTAGTTGAACTTTGAAGAGATCACCACTTTACACATACACACAAAATTTGATGTTTCTAGCTTAAGTAGTTTCCGAGAAAAACTGCTGTGACACACGAACGGACGGACGGACGGACAGACAGAATGACAGACGGACAGACTGGTCGCGAAACTAGTAGGGTTTTGTAAAATTATTTTTAAAACCCTAAAAAGAACGAGCCAATAATTCACACATCTTTTAAATTGCAAGATATTATTGAATCAATATATTTTTTCTCTTTCTCAATATTTACAATTCATCAAATTTATTATTGTTCCAAGCAGCAATAATATTAACAAATATGGGAAAAACATCCAAGAGTACTCACCTCATTCCCTCGACGAGCGCTCGTTGCAGGAATGCGGCTCCTAAAAAACAAATCTGATTTCTGTTTGTTTTGTTTATTTCAATAAATGGCGATTCTGTTTAAGCTCTGAATAAAATCATCTGGCTATAAATAAACAGGGATATTTAGGTGGATTTTAATTTTAACTATTTCTCTACTTTTTGCTAACAAACTCATTTCAACGGAATTCAGAAAAGCGAACAAATGAAGCAACTAGCTTGAAAGAATTTTTGCGATTCTGAGTCTTATAAGCCGCATTTCATTTCATCTTCATCATGGGAAGAACTTGTGGTGATTTCGATGAGTATAACATCTGTCAATTAGGCGGTTTATGCACTTTCGAATATTCGCGGATGTGGACTGGACAGTCATTCATATTTTTCAGCTATGTTGCAATTGCGGAGCATGCAAAGAATTTCTTCATTTCCTCTTTCGAAAATCAATTCTAAATTGCCCTTCGTTTCGCAGATACGACAACATACCCGGTCCACCATTCTTTGTATTAAAGTCCACAAGATCTAAGCAAACTTTTCAAGTAATAAATGGACAAGGCTTGGGCAAGTTTTGAAATATTTGAAATCCATTTGCACTTTATGGAAGCGAAGCTTAATGATACGGATAAACTTTGTAGGAGGACAAGTCGTTTGTACTTTACACAATAGCGGCTATGGTGGACCTGCTGTCACTTTTTCCACTCCTCACTTTACAATACTTTTGTGATCACTGGTAGAATCTTTCAGTTATCCATCTCTGATGAGCTTGTTTCCGAGTCTGTAACAAACATTATTCATGCGCTGCAAATTCCCACTGGATTCCAGCAATGCCTGCGAAGAATCTGTCAATGTCAGGGTCACTAAACATTCTTATTGACCCAACTTTATCTTTATTTCACTGTGACTATTTGCGTTTATCTTAAAAGTGGTGATTAGAGCGAGCTCGTGTAACTCTCCTCTTGGGTATCTTTCTCAATTCGAAGCAGCGGACTTTACCACCTTTTTACTGTAAAAATGGCTGGAACCGTGCATTCACAATCACTCCAATGTGGACTCTAATCCGTAAGCGGCCTTTTTCCATCAAAAAATAAGGTGACATTTGAATTTAAACTGCGTGCGTCGAAGGATTTGAAGAATTATTTATTAGGTTGGTAGTACTGTCAGTGACATCTATGTGAAATTTATGTGTCAAAATATTCATTAGTGTCTGAGATACGCGTCGTTTCCGTCTTCGCTGCGGCTTGAATCTCCTCTATCGTATCAAAACGGTGTCCCCGGAGCGGTCTTTTGAGCTTGCCAGAAGTCGCACGGCGCCAGATCAGGTGAAAACCGTGGTTGCGGAACGATATGGGTTGAGTTTTTGGCGAAATGATCACGAATTACGAGTGCAGTATGGGATAGTGCATTATCGTGGTGTAAAAACCAAGAATTGTCTTTCCACAATTCCGGCCTTTTTAGGCGGATAGCGTTACGCAAACGCCGCATAACGTTCAAATAATATTCCTTGTTGACTGTTTGGCCCGGCGGAAGGAATTCATAATGCACAACACCACGATAATCGAAGAAGAGAAGAGGTTCATGGTCGCCCAGGACGCTCTCTGACACATTCACGGCCGGCTTGGAACTCAGTATACCACTTGGTAACATTTTTTTTAGACACACCCTCATCACCAAAGGTTTTTTTCACCATCCTCGACGTATCTGCGGCAGAAAATTGATTCCGCAAACAAAATTTAATGCAAATTCAACAAATTTCGACATCGCGAAAAACGAAAAACTCACTTTTAGCATTAGCTAAACTTTTTAATTGGATCATTTCACCCTTTTCACATCAACTTAATGTAAATCTATACGACACTTTTAGCAGCTCACAAAACGACGCGTATCTCAAACACTAATGAATGTTTTGACATGTAAATTTGACATAGATGTCACTGACAGCACTGCCAACCTTAAAAAAAATAACTCTCCAAATATTTCGACGCGCGCAGTTTAAATTCAAATGTCACCTTATTTTTGGAGACAGCAGTATTTCGCGATAACGAAACGATAATGCATCAATTGCGGCACTACTTCCGGGTAATTAATCACGCTCCCAAATTTTTACAGATTTCTCCGAATTCGAACTCTGAATCTAGGTAACAGTCATGGATTTCTTCAACCCTCGATGAGATGGCTCCCGCACAAAACACCGTCTCAAACGGCAGTCCCTTTTCCCTTGAGTTAACGAAGCTGCAAGCGGAGGAAAAATAAATTAGAGACGAAAGAGAAAAATAACAAAACCCTGTTATTACAATATAAAATAAAATACAAAGGCGCTGTATGGCGCGTGGTAGATTTCTAAGTGTAGTACTCTTGCTCCCTAACGCATGAGAACGTTGTAACATGTATATTAAACAATTCAATTTCACTTGTTATTTATTTTAAGAAATTCATAACCATTACTTTTTGAAAATAAAATTAAGACATTAGAAAAAGTTATTGCGGCACAACATGGGAAAATATCGTAAAATCAAAGCAATAAAATTTGATTTCTGTTTTCCGTTTTCGAATCGTTGCAAAAAAAATTTCATTAAAACTCATTTTGACTCAGTATAATAAAGTCAAACTATTTTTTCAAAACCTCTTAAAGTTGTAGATATAATCCTTTCTAACGCATCATTAAATGAGGGCAATGAAACCTTAGACTTTAAAATCAATCAAAATAACTAATCTTGTAAGTTATATCGAACACTGAAGAAAAGCACAACAGGTATATGTTGAAATAACAAAAAAAACGCGAAATAAAGAAAACAAATAATCTGTTTTCTTTTCTCTTTTTGAAGGAGCTGGATAGACGTCTGCAACTGAAATCTGATTTGTCCGGTTTTTATTTACCTACATTTAGACCGTGATGCATTTGCAGTATTTTTTAAAAATTAATTGTGTAATAAATTTAAAATCATGAATTACAACGGAAATCGATGCTTGGATCCTTTTATTTGCCAACTCATCCAAAGTCTTGGAGTGTTTGAAAAAATTTTACTGAGAAATGAGGCTTACGCATGTCCCTCCTGCAGGGTACGTCTTTCGAAGGAAGTAGCTTCAGTAGCGGCTGTAAACTACCAACGGAAATCGAAAACTTGGTGTAAGCTTTCCATTTTCGAGAAGACATCTTCTTCTTCGTAGCACTACAGCCCCCCGGGGGCCTTCGCTTCCTGCAACAAGCGCCTTCAACTGTCTCGGTCCATTGACCGCGTCCTCCAGTTTCGAAATCTAAGCAACGATGAACCGTCTTCGTCGACTGAGTCAGACCACCGTTTCCTCGGTTTTCCCACCGGTCTCCGGCCTTCAGTTCTCCCAACGAATACCTTTTTGTGTATTCGTTGTTCGTCCATACAATTCATGTGGTCAGCCCATTGCAGCTTCCGCAGTCTTCCAGTCATTGAGGCCTCCGGCTCGTCAAAAATTTTATACAGATCATGGTTGCTTCGAATTCACCATCGGTCCCCATCTAGCTTCGCTCCGATTATTCGCCTCATGACCCGCCGGGCATTCAATATATTTTCAGATGCTTGGGTTAGGGTCCATGGTTAACACGTACAACATAAAACGAGTCTTACCACAGAGTAGTATACTTGGAGCCTTGTTTTCCTGTGCATGCAGCAGGTCTTTATGATCGTCAAAACTGAATAAAATATTCTTTTGCAAGCTGTATTCTTCGACGTATTTGATCTCTTTCATTAGCAGTTCTCGTTATTTTGGTGCCTAAATACACAAATTTGCTCGCATTTCGATACTGTACTCGCCAAGTGTGATATTTTCAGTACTTGAAGTATTTTTCCTTGACTGCGTTATAAGCTTTGTTTTATTTTCATTGATTTTTAGCGCTACAACTTTTGCTTCGCTGTCGAGTTTCTTTTGGCAGTTGTTAATGACCGTGACAAAATGTTGATGTTGTCCGCATAGGTTACTACTTGGTTCGACTTGTATAGCCATGTACATCGTGTATCGACAGGTAGCTTCCTTATGACGTACTCCAGAGCCAAATTGAATATCAATGGGGCCAGCCCATCTCCCTGCTTTAGTCCGATATTTGTGTCAAAGGCATCGGTGAGTTGGTTATTGATGCAGACTTGGGAGGTCATCGACGTTATTGTCATTTTGGTAAGACGGACTTATTTGGCTGGGATGCCAAAGCAAAGCATTATTTGGTACAGTACATTACGATCAATACTGTCGTATGCTTGCTTACAGTCAATGAAAATCTAGGGTACGTCTATGTTGAACTCCCAGCATTTTCAAGTACATGCTTGACTGTGAACAATTGGTCTATTGCCGATATACCTGCTGTAAAACCACCTTGATATTCCCCAATAATATTGTTGGCATATGATCTGATTTTACTTTCTGAGATCTTTCAAATTATTTTCTACGCCGTACAAAGTAGTGATATGCCCCTATAGTTTTTGCACTGTTTGGCTCCACTCTTTCCCCATACGTTCTTGTTGCCAAATGTCCTGGATGACTTTGTGAATATGTTAGCTTTATGAACACTATCACCATCATATTTGATGAGATCCACTGGAATCCCATCAATGCCCGGCACTTTATTAATCTTTAGGGCTTTGATGGTGGAATAAATTGCATCCAGAGTTGATGGGGTCAACGGCAGCTCTACGCAGACTCCTATAGGCTCCGATGCTCTGGAGCCGTTCAGAGATTGAGGAGGTTCTTGAAATATACTGCCCATCTTTCCTTAATCTTGGTCTGTATGCTTGTCTTGTGTTGTTGCTTGCTAGACTTATAGTACATCGATACCTATCAATTGTTCGCCATTGTATTTTCTTTTCTGAATTCTAATTATCTTATTCGCTACTCTTCTGAGATGTTGATAGTGTTCTCTCTTCGTTCTTACGTATTCTTTGTACGCCTGATTCTTTTTATCTAACGCATTCTGACACTCAGTATCAAACCATTTCTTTTGGGTCGTGCTTGATCTTCGATAGTCTGTTCTGCCACGGTCTTAATAGCCACTTTCACTTCCATCCAGAGCTCTTTGCTGGTTCAGCAATGCGTCTGGTAAAATGGGGGTCAGCTGGTTGTCGAGGATCTCCGTGAAATTTTAGGCCACCGACGCCGTTCGGAGACCTTCGATGTTAAATTTTTGTAGCGGGCTAGTGTTTGCAGAATATGCCTTCGTAAAATCAATAACCTGTGATTTGAAGTCCCTATCCGCAATGAAGGCCACCCTGAATTCACGTTTTCCAGTAGGCTTCCCACTTTTGAATATTGAATATTATTTTCAGTCCACTTCGATTTCTGGATTGTCAGTTTGTTTAATTTATATTGATTAGCCTGTTGTAAAAGGTCCTTATTACTTTGATTCCGTTATCAGGTGCGAAAGACTCGCCTTCATCCTCTCATCCTCACACAAAAGAGGTGTAAGTAGGATTTAGCAGTAGAGCTGTAGATGTTTTTACAGTTACTAACATTTCTTGGGGAACCAGTCAACCCAATGTGTGACCTCGAGAACACTTACTATCATTTAATCGGGCGGTTCGGGATGAGAAATCAAGGAAGCTGTGGGTTGGGGAAACAAGAGGGTTAGAAAAGTATCTCAGCCAATGCTAAATCAGCTGAGTGAAAACAAAATGGCGGCCATTTTATATGAAAATTCGCGATTTCTATTCTGACCAAAGTATAGCTTTGATTCGGGCGAAATTCGGTACAGAGGTTTACGCAATGAAGCTCACAATAAAAAATTCAAATTTGAATCATCTGAAACAAAATTCTGGGCCCTCAAATGTTATTTTTATTATTATTTGTCATTACTGTTGTGACCAAAGCTTTCAACCAATGTTAATGAAACTTGACAATTTGTTAAAAGCTACAAGTACCTAGAGAGCATTTTAAAATGGCGGCTCTTTAAAGTCTGATATTTTGGTTATCACCTATGAGTTAGTTTCAAAATGGCGGTGGTTGAAATGTGACATTTTTTCGGATTTTCGTGACCTTCTGGCAGCCATATTTTTCAACAAATTTTGATGGGACTTCAAATTCCGAATTATTGAAATATATTGTTTTTTGCAAATTGTGAAACTAGAATTATGTATAAAAATGTCCAAAATTTAAAACTTGATATTTTTAGCTGCCATTTTCAACAAAAATCGAATATGTTGTTTTGTCTAGAGCAAAACACCTATTTGAACGAGATATATTTTTGTGGAAACGTTTTATTTGGCGTATATTGGAAATATTTATGCAACAGAAAACTTTCTTGAAACAGTGTTTGACTTTCAAAGTGGTAGACAATCAAATTATTTTTTGCTTTTTAAATTAAGAGTGCCCGCGTGAAATTATCGTTTTTGGTTGGCGACGCTAAAGGGGATTTTTTTGTAAATCAGTAGATAGCAGACTAAAGAACCATTTGATGTTATTATTGTTGTCGTCATTGAGACTCAAACCAGGGTTCTAGTGGCCAGACCATGAACTACAAGCGTTAGCGTTAGGCTTAAAGTTAAGTAAGGGAACAGGAAATAGTTAGACTTAGAGTTTGTAAGCAAAGGTTGAAGATGAATGCAAAACTTAATCTTTCAACCCTAAGACAAAAAGGCCCTGTTCAATACTTTTCATTGGCATCACTGCAATTTATTTAAAAATATGCTGTGTTAATTGCACGGAAAGCAAAAAAGACCTGTATTTCAAAGTGAAAAGAGCATCTTTCATTACAATCTTCCACACTATCCCACAAAACTATCGGATTAAATTTGAGCTAAACTGATTCATTTAAACTCCTCCGTAGGTGGTCCTAAGCCCTGCTGAGAAAGGAAGAGGGAGCCTCTTGTTTCCTCAACTCACAGCTTTCATGGCTCCTCATCGCAAACCCCACAAACAATTGGTAGTAAATGGTCTCGGGCTCGCACATTGGGTTTACTGGTTCTTAATAGTAAGAAATGCCAATACCTGCAAGTACTCGTACACCTACAGCTCGGCAACTGAATCCTACTTACACGTTCCTTGTGGTGATGTAAGAGGATGAAGGTGAGTCTTCCGTACCTCATAACGAAATTGAAAGTAATAGCATACCACCGGAATGGAGGTTGAGCGACGGGCTAACTCCTCGTCCCTGAAAAACACTACACTGTTTCGAATCCGGCAACAGAGCCTCAAAATTAATTGGACCTACGGAAATGACCTCACAACCAAAAAAAGACAATGGCATTGGAAGCTGAAATGTCTGATCACTGAACAACCTTGGCGCTGTTCAGGACCTTTTATAACAGACCAGTCAATATAAATTAAACATACTGGCAGTCCAGGAAACGACCTAGATATTCAAGATATGAGATCGCAAACAATATTCAAAAGTGAGAAGCCTGCTGGAAAGCGAGAGTTCGGAGTGGCATTTATTGTGGAAAGTTAATTCAAGTCACACGTTATTGGCTTTAAGGCAGTCAATGAACGGTTGTATGCAATCCATGTGAAGGCGAAATTCTGCATAACATGGCTGATATTTGCTCACGCCTTGACTGAAGAAACGAAAGAAACCTTCTACAATCATTCAATCACTTAGAAAGACTAGTTGGCTCATTGCCTGCATACGGCACAATAATAGTTCTGGGAGCTTTCAGCACTAAGGCTATGTAATAAAAGGTTCGGTTATCATATGCACACTATCACTATCACCGTTATCCTGACTTGCTGCTTAGCACATTCAACTCTTGCCTTCGGGACGGGGGTTTCCCGGTACGATGGAAGGTGGCAAGGCTCGTACTGATCAGCAAAGGGAAGGGAAATCCCGGATCGCCGTCTGCATACCGCCCGTTATGCATGCTAGACACGGCTGGGAAAGTGCTGAAAACTCATCAAGGGAAGACTCTGACGCGATTCGTGCTGCTGGGGACCTATCTTCTCGGCAGTACGGCTTTAGAGCAGGACGTTCTACTATTGATGCGATTGCAAAGGTGCTGAGCGGGGTCCAAAAGGTAGAGGCACATAGTCGCGCCAAGCGACGGATCGTCCTGTTGGTGACACTCGACGTCGGGAATGCCTTCAACTGGATATTCTGGATACGCTGGAAAACCCTTTTCAAGTTCCAGAATATCTAATGCGGCATTTGAGGAAGTACCTAAACGACCGAAGCCTGCTCTACGACACGATACATCAGGTGCTGCCCAGGAATCTATTCTTGGTCAAGACCTGTGGAACGAGTCTTACGACGGGCTACTGAGACAGGAGATGCCAGCCGTGTCACGCTTGATCGGCTATGCGGATGATGTTGCGGCTCTGGTCGCTGGACGCTCTGTTGAACAAGCGCAACTTAGGCTAGGTATTCCCATGCGCCCAGTGAGAGACTGGATGACTGCTCACGGGTTCAGTTCAACACTGGAGAAACCCGATGTGGTCATCTTGACAAAAAACGAGAATCCCTAGAGTAAGGATGATCAGTATTGGAGACATACGAATCGAATCGAAGCCATCGGTGAAGTACCTGGGGCCACTGATCGACTCGAAGTCCGGGCAACGGCCGAGAAGGCTGCTTCGGGAATATCGGCTCTGAGTCAACTTATGGCCAACGTAGGGGGACCCAGCCCATCAAAAAGATGCCTCATGATGAGTGCTGTAGGGTCAGTGCTACTGTACGGAGTAGAAGTATAGGGCGACGCTCTTAGTAAGGAGGTTTACCGAAAACGCCTGGCTCAGGTACAGAGAAGAAGAGCACTGAGGATTGCATCTCCGTATCCAGTCTCTAATTCGGCGGTGTCGCCCTTCTTGCTAAAGAGTGCCGCTCTATTTATCTGCGTCGAAACGAGGATGCGAGAGAGATGGTTCTCCGCAAGGAGAGACAGCGCTCGCTCAACGATTGGCAGCAGTCTTGGGTCAATTACACGAAGGGAAGGTGGACTGCGTACCTCATCCTGGATGTGACACCGTGGCTAAATCGAAGGCATGGTGAGACTGACTTCTATCTGACCCAGCTTTTGAGTGGGCATGGGTGTTTTCTGTCTTACATGCACAAGATCGGTAAGTCACGATCCCCCGATTTTCGGTATTGCCCAGGAGAGGAAGACAATGCCTGCCACACATTCTTTGCAAGCAGAAAATGAGACAGGCTCCGAAGGGCCCTCTACAGGGAGACGGGAGAGCTCACCCCGGATAACAAAGTTGCGGTGATGCTCGAATCGGTTGACAAATGGAACCAGGTGGCATATTATGTTCGGGCAGTCCTAAAAGATAAAAGGGACTCACAGCAGCCGGGGGTGTTGGGGCTGGGATATCGCTTGTCTGGCACTTACTTTTCTCCTCTCCCCTCCCGCTAGAAGAAGGACCCCCAGCTTGAAAGCGCCTCACGCCGTAGCAAAACGAGACCTGGTCCGAAGTAATGTGTCAAGCGGTCCCAAGCTAGGTTCTCAGGTTGACATGGGAGGTGTTTGGTGGGTAGTCCCGTCATCTTCTTGTGAGCATGGGAGTCCCACACTCTGTGTGTAAATGGGCATTCACCTCCCTACTATAAAAAAAGTGCAATGGCCTTCATTACTTTACACACTGCAAAAAACCAAAAGCCGTAAATGCATCAATTGTGGAAAAGAATACCCTGCCAACTACGGAGGATGGCCCAAAAACCACAAAAACGTTAGGAAAACTTTTGCGCGAATAGCCGCCCAAAAGAAACAGCAGCCCAGTATGAACCCCCCAAAACCATCCATCATCAGGACCGCTACAGCTCCTTCTCGGCCACAAACTACATTCACTCCATCAAATATGGAGCAATTTTTCATGAACATGCAGCCACAGATTCAAAAAATGATGGTCACAATGGTGCAGGGTTTCTTCGCGCCACAAAGCCAAACTTAAAGCACCCAATAACTTCCGCCAGGAATCACATTTCATACTCGCGCGGAATGCAAACTCCCTACAACAGAGGACTGGTGAGTTCAGGCAGTTTATAGTAGACAATAAATTTGATATAATTCTCATTCAGTAAACCTTTTTGAAGCCGGGAACCCGTCTCCGCTTCACTAACTATTATCTATACAGAAATGATAGACTGCCAGGAAGGGGAGGCGGAACTGCCATTTTTGTGGGAAGAAATATGAGTCACTGCCTAATTCAAACCCCACAACTATACTGTGTAGAGGCGGAAGCAATTAAAAAAAAGCAAATTCGTTTGAATTTGTAGTTATTGTACAACCCCTCCTCGAAGTGAGACTTTCTATCAAGACATAAACTTCCTCTTTGAGCTGGAAGGCCCACTTCTGATGATAGGTGATCTCAAATGCTGTGAGAAACAATCGAGCTGAGGCTGAGCTCAACAGATTCATCAAAGCCATTGATGGTAGACCACACATGCCAAGTGAACCAACGCACTCTGGCGGAACTTCTGGTAACATCCTAGACTAGAATCTCACGAAACTTTAACCACGATATCTAAACAACGGTACTCAATGAGCTCTCTTCTGACCACAAACCGGGGCTCCTCTTAATAGAGGAAATCTTCATAGATTAACCCCTAAAAGTAAAGTAGATTAAAAATTGGCAAGCCTTAGAGATATGCTCAGAGAGTCTCACCCAGCTGTTCAAATTCAGTCAGTGATGTCGACGGAAACATTGAAAATCCTACGAACCAAGGAAAATAATACAGCCTAAGCTCCGGTAAGGGAGCACAATCCCTCTTGACTCCCTCAGAATATTAGGCTCCTGATACGGAGGAAGAATCAATACGAAGATGAGCTAGGAACACGCATGATCCTAGGTTAAAAACCAAAGCCAACCAGTTAACCAACAAAATACGTAATTAGATTCAAGAATTTTGCAACACCATATGGAAAGCCTCGAAATTGGCGATAATAATTTGCGACGTCTATCAAAATATGTTATGTTAAAAACAAAAGTAATATCCCTTCCATTCATGAGCCAAATGGCCTTGAATAAGACGGCACTGAAAAAGCCGAAGCCTTTGCAGAAACTCTTGAACTGCAATTCCGTGAGAATTATTCCCCTGAGGGGAGCCCTGAATCTGAAGATGAAATTGAGCCCTCTGTGCAAAAACTACTAGCTTTCCACGCAGCAGACACTAACGAAATCCATCTACTAGACTTACCTGAATCAAAAGACATGGCAAGCACGCTAAACAAACGGACAATCCCAGATTTTGATTCTTTGACGAATACCATGCTGAAATGGCTACCTAACATCTTATAAGCCCTGACAGACATCATCAACACCATCTTCCACCTATGCAAATTCTCCAGATCGTGGAAAATGGCAATTATCATCGTACTTACTTTCCCCCGAAATAGATCGCCAATAAATCTTCTGTCTTCCCTCTCTAAATTCACAAGAACAGCACTTTAACTTGGCTTTTGAGCTGGACATTCCACTGAACTCCAACTAATAAGTGTGGTCCAACATTACAGAAGTGGGTTGAAACGCAGAAAGTCAATAGGCCTAGTTATGTTCGACGTAGCAAAATCCTTTGACAAAGTCTGGCATGCAGGGCTAATCTTCAAAATGCATGAATGTTCTATTCCACTACTCTTGATAAAAACGATCAACTCTTTCCTACAGGGCAGTTCTTTTCCCGTCAAAATGAATGACAAACTATCCAACATGCGATAGACTCAAGCTGGACTTCCGCAAGCATTAGCACTCTCCCCATTGCTGTACACCCTAAAAACAGCGGACCTTCCACGTCTGTCCAACAACGTTCAAATTTCCCTATATGTGGACGACACTTGTATACATTACACGTCGCGACAAGCAGAAGCCGTATCTTCATGTCTGCAACGATCCACTGGAATTCTTTTGTGGTATTTTCAAAGGCGGAAGATGAAAATTGCCGTTGACAAGACACAAGCCATATTCATTACAAAAAGACGAAAATAACCTGTTGAACTACAAATAACGTCAAACTCAATATCATGGAACAGAACAGCAAAATACCTTGGACTTAAATTCAACAATAGACTTACATTGACTGACCACGTACTCGTACGCGATAAGATACAATATTCTTTAGGTATCCTACCCTCCTTGTACCCCATCTTAAGCTCAAGAAAACTGAACATTAAAAATAAACTCCTCATCTATAACAACTTTTAACTAAACGGCTGTATAGCCTTTTATTAGACCTCGAAATCCAACAAAAAAGCACTTCAAACTCTACAAAACAAGGCCCTTAGGAGAATCTTCAGAACCCCCTGGTACATTAGGAACATTGACATTCACAAAGACCTAAACTAGACACAATTGATAAACACATACTCGAACGTGCACTAGAACTCTTCGACACAATAGATGAACACCCTAATAGCACCATGAACTCCTTTAAATCAATCAATAATGAGCATGGCTCACCTACTTTGTAGTCAAAGACATAAATAAATGGACGAGCAACGACAATCTGTGTACTCGTTCATGTGGGAAGCAAATGAACATATAAATAAGTTATAAATAACATACGCTCTCGAAACTATATGATTCCTTCTGCTTCTCCTTCCACTTTGTTTCCAGGCAAGTTTTTCTTTCCTCTCTTCAGAAGAATCACTTTCCTCACAGACACCCGCGCACACCTATAAAATTTCGTTTCACGTGAACACGATCGCGCCTTCGTTATCATTTGTTGAACAGTTTGAGTACAACACAACTCGAAAGCTCGAACGTCAAAGCTGATGAAATTCGTAGAGGCGAGAAAACTCATGTATCAAAGCCGATGGGAAATTCGTAAGTTTTTACTAACACAAGAGAACTAAAGTGCACGATCTCCTACACGCGATCTTCAAAACCAAAAATTAAGTGCAAAAACAAAAACATATCAATTCAAACCTCAACTTCACGCAACTTTAGCGAACGTTGCTAATTGCTTCGGCTCTCGTGACCGGTTGCGGATCCAGCACTCTCTATATCTATGTTTGTAGTATAGGACTGACAGATACTAGTTAATTATTGGCTATAGGCCAGTTGGGTCCAATGATAGCCACAGATAGAAATGGAGGAAAAGTGCTAAATTGCAATTGCTCCACGTAACCACACACCTTAAAAATTGGATTGTATAAGGATGTCCGTAAAGAACTGCTGCGTTGTCGTACTGCCTCAGTGAGCGAAGTATTGGTGCTCACTGGAAATGACCTTATATTTAGGGATGCATGTATGCAGTAGCAGGATAGCGTCTGCGATGCCCTGGAATAGGTTCTTTCACCTAGCATTAAGTCACACTAAAAACTATTTCGTATACATGAATTTGGGAAGTAAGTGTAAAAGCGTCAAAGGCCTAGACCCGAATTAAAGATAATATTGTCCTCCTATCTACCTTTACATTCACCTGGATGCTATCAGTAGTGTGACCTCATCCTTGAAGAGCGGAATTGTGAGCCAAGACTATAACGCTTGCACCCCTCCTACGGTTCCGATGGTGCGAGTCTGCATGCGAGAGCTCTCCATCCCAGCGGAAGCCCGTACACTATAAAAAACTATAGCCGGCTGGCTGAGCTAGAGCGGAAGGTCAAAGCCAAAATTGCGGGTGCCATAATCGTTTCTGTCCGATACCAGAAAGGAGAAGACCAAAAATTCATTTTAATCATTCGTAGTTCCGTAACTTTTACTTCTGTTGCACAAAAATGCAGAAATCATGCTTTACGTTGTGAAGTTAATTAATTGGAATACTTGGCATAGAACTATCAAACATTATTAAAAATCGGTTTTCAATAGTTTATGTTTTGCTAAGCTTAATGAAGAGATAATGAAATTTATTCTATTCATAAAGTCAACAGGCTTTTGGATTAAAAGTATTGTCTTTGTAAAATCGGTTTTCTTTCCAACTCTCTGAGCAACATAGAGTCTGTCATCCTTTTTTTCTAGTAGTTTTCATATTCGTTAAAAAAATAATATTTCATATGATAGAAGCTTTTCTTGTGGTTGAAAAGAGAATGTCATTCACGTACTGAGTGTGAGACTCCCATGCTTGCAAGTGACTGGACTACCCACTAAACACCTCCCCTGTCAAGCCGAGAACATAGCCTGGAACCGTTTGACACATTACTTCAAGCTAGAGAATCCCTCTTCTAGCGGGAGGGAAGAGGGTAGGAAGAATCACCAGACAAAGATTCCCCAGTCCCAATGCCCCCGACAATTGTGAGTCCCTTAAATCTTTTAGAACGGCCTGAACATAATGTACCACCTGGTTTCATTTGTCAACCGATTCAAGCACCGCTGTAACTATACTATCTGGGGTGAGCTCTACTATCTCCCTGTAGAGGTCCCGTCGCAGCCTGTCCCATTTTGTGCATGCAAAAAATTTGTGGTAGGAATCGTCTTCCCCTTCTGAGCAAAACCGACAATCGGGAGACACCCATGTCCGCTCAAAAACTAGGTCAGATAGAAGTCAGTCTCACCATGCCTTCAATTTAGCACCGGTTCACATTTGGGATGAGGCACGCAATCCAACTTCCCATCATGCAATTCATCCAAGATTGCCGCCAACCGTTGAGTGAGCGCTGTCTCTCCTCGTGGACAACCACATCACTCGCATCCTCGTTTCAACAAAGGTAAATAGCGCGGCGCGGTATCTAGCAAGAAGGGCAACAGGTATCACGCCTGCAATGACTTTTACCGCCGAATCATAGACTATCGGATATGAAGATGCAACCCTCAGTACTCCCCTTTTCTGTACCTGTGCCAAGCGTTTTCGGTGTACCCCCTTATTCAGAGCTTCAGAAAAACTCATCTTTGAGTCGATCAGTAACCCTAGGTACTTATCCGCTGGCTTCGATTCGATGTGTATATCTCCAAAACTGATCATCCTTATCCTAGAGATTCTCTTTTTTGTCAAGATGACCGCTTCGATTTTCTCCAGTGCTAAATGAACTCGTGTGCAGTCATCCAGTCTCTCACTCCACGCATTGGCATACCTAGCCTATGTTGCGCTTGTTCAACGGTGCATCCAGCGACCAGAACTGCAACATCATCCGGATAGCCGATCAAGCGCGTCTCATCTGGCACATCCAGTCTCAGTAGTCCGTCGTAAGGCACGTTCCACAGGTCTGCACCAAGGAGAGATGCATGGGCAACACCCGATGTAACTTCCATCCTTTGTTGGTACTGTGTTGTATTATAAAGCAGGCTTCGGTCCTTCATGTACTCCCTCAGAAGCCGCATTAGATATTTTAGAACTTCAAAAAATTTTCCAGTGTATCCAGAATATTCACCCATCTAGCGGAGTTGAAGGCGTTCCTGACCTCGAGAGTTACCAACAGGACGATCCGTCGCTTGGTGTGGCTATATGACTCTGTCTTTTGGACGGTGCTCACCACCTTGGTAATCGCATCCTACTCCAAAGCCATACTGCCGAGAAGATAGGTCCCCAGCAGCACGAATCGCGTCAGTGAGTCTTCCCTTGATGAGTTTCTCCAGTACCTCCCCAGTAGTGTCTAGCATGCATAACGGTTGGTACGCAGACGGCGATTGAGGATTTGCTGATCAGCACGAGCCTCAGCACCTTCCATCGTACCGGGAAAACCCCGTCCCGTAAGCAAGCGTTGAATGTGCTGAGCAGCAAGTCAGACCAATGCTGATAGGCAAATTGCAACACCTCAGCTGGAACACCATCTGGACCTGGAACCTTCCTCGCTTTCGGTGAAAGAACTGCCTCTTCCAGTTCTCGCTGTGTGAAGAGTGGACATTCGATTGATTTTTCACCGTAGATAACGCCTACACCGATGGGATGGGCGGGGAGGAGTGCCCGCAATACCCCCTGTATCTTTTCCGCGTCATGTATGCAACGCTTCCGTAGGGCACCAAGCTTCTGCATAACAAGTTTGTAGTCGAGGCCCCACGGATCCTTGTTCACATTTTCCACTAGATCTTGCCAGCAGCAAGACTTGCTGTTGTTAATCAATTTAAGAAAACATTCCTGGCCGACTTATATGATGCTACATGGATGCATGCCTCGTCACAGTTCCGCGCTCGTTGAGCCTCATCTCGAATCTTGGGACGCCCTCTTCTCTTTTCAATGATTTCAGTCGACCAACAGAACACTGGAGGCTTGGCATGCCGGGATATTCGGCGGGGAATAAAAACATTGCAATCAGTCGTGATGATGTTCATATTTGAGTTCACCACGCCTTGAGCTGCCAGTTATTTCGTCCTCTGTAAATCTCCCTACAATGGAGGAACTGAGCACCTCAACGAACCTCTCGACGTCCATCCTTCCGATGTTTCTCCCAATTGTAGAAAGTTGAGAGCATGGACGTCAGGAGACAACATCACTCATCTCAAGCAAAATGCACTGATGATCACTGGCCGAGTAGTCCTCTAATACTCTCCAATTGTGTATCCTCCGGACTAAGGACTCCAAAGCGAATGCCATATCCGGTATGGTTCTTTCGCAGCCAATACGGTGGAAAGTTAGCGTATTTCGGTCTTCAGTACGGCAAGCGCCGTCCTGGCCGCCATTCCTAGGATTCGTTTTCCCCGCAGATCTGTTTGAGGCATGGTCCATTCGATTGCTTTAGCGTTGAAGTCTCCCCTAACGAGCACGTTGCCGTCTGCATTCGCGAGCGTGCCCTCCAAAGCATTAGGCTTGGCTTGGAAAGATGATATCGATTCGTTCGGCGTTAGGTACACGTTAAATAAGGTGGTCCCTGGGCACCAAACACACACAAAACCATCCCACCGTCCACAGCTCTCTGCCTGGAAATAACTGTTCCGAGCCCAGATGGCGGCAGTACTAGTTTCATCAGGATACTATGATGCATAACTTTTATCCTGGGCTGGCCCACTTAGCAGCGAAAAGTCGGCTCTCAAACTGCTCAAGCAGGTTTTGGGCAGTTAAACTGTGTAGGTTTAGTTACAGGGTGTGGGTCATCGAAGTTCTGATTTTTCCTTGGCTTGGGGATCCTGTAAAACTCGACATTTCCCTGATCCCAAGATGTGCCCAAGATCCTTGTGAAGGATAGAGTGTACCTGTTTTGTACATGCTATTCTTTTATGTCCCATTTCACTATATTTGTAACATAGGGAATTCCTTTCGGGTCCTTTGCATACTTGTGCCGTGTGACCATAGCCCAGGCATTTGAAACATTGAATAGGCACTGCTCTTTGCCATATCCTGCAGACAATCCTACTTATTCTTACTTTGCCCTTATTCAGAATTTACTCGAGGTCCTTTTTCGTCCACTATGGTTTCCTAATGTCAGCTTCGCTTTGATCCAGCCCACGCTAGGGAACTCTCTTCTGATCACCTCTTTTCCTTAGCCAGGTCCATGACGCAGTCAATGTCTCTTATTTCGATCATTGCCATCAGCTCGAGCGGGGCTATAGTTGCGCTGTTGCGGAGGAATTTCTTGCGTCGCAGAATGCTTCCTTATTGTCGGCCTCTGCTCTCAGTTTGATCGGTATGTAGGCAGCCCGCGTTGGTTGTAATGATTTTATGGCATTGTTGGTGTCTTCGGGCGTTACATTTACCTTGATATCCCGCAGCACTTCTGCGTAGGATTGGCCATCTTGGAGGCTCACGAGCAGTGCCTGCTGCCGGGATCTTTGTCGGGGCTACTTTCTGTCCTGTTTCGTCTCAGGTCAGGTCTTTTTCTTGTTGGTCACCCGTGTGAACTTTATTATCTGGCACTTTTTGAAGGAGTTTCTTTGCGTCTTTCTTTGCTCCTTTTGTCAACACTGTCTGGAAACCCTGATTTGGCGTTTCACGCCCATCAAGTATCTCTTCCTTCCTTCTTTTATCCCGATCTCCTTCAATTGGTCTGGATGCCATTCTTTTATTGATGTTTGATGGAGGAGCTATTTGCACGTGCCCTTTGGCCTTAGCCCTTAACGTTTCTTTAGCCTTCTGCTCTTCTTCTCTTGGTCCTCTTTGGCCTTTAACCAGCTCCTCCGGTTATGCTCTATGCGGTCTAGGAGCTCCTCTAATTCAAGGCCGCCACCCTTTACTCCTATGCTTATTTGTGGCGAGCCGCATGCAAATTTTATTCTTTTTGGAACAACTCCCACTTTTCGGATTAGCCTTTCTTCTTCATATCACTGGACAGAAATTGTACTTTGCGAACACATTTCTTGAGAAAGGCTGCCGTTTCCGAGTACAGTACTTCCGCCACATTTTCGATGGTGATGATGACAACAACAGCTTTGTATTTGCCTGGTCACTCCTTTTTAGGGTTTTGTACTAAAATACAAAACCCTATTGCAATCACGACCTGTGTCCGTCTGTCCGTCTGTCCGTCCGCCCGTCCGTCCGTCCGTCCGTCTGTATGTCACAGCACTTTTTCTCCGAAACTATAGAGGCTACAGCCATGAAACTTTGTGGAAAGGTCAGAAGTGGTGATTTCTTGAAAAGTTTTTCAAAGGGGTTTAAGGGGAGTCTCCCCATATAGGGAGGTGACCCCTCAAACAAATTTTTCACCATTGGTAGTCGAGTAGAGTGTCATTGTAAAGGTCTCAATGAGATCTTTTCAAAACAAGTCTTAAAATTGCCTTTGAGTACCGAGGGGGGCAAGGGAAGGGGAAATGTACGAACTTTCGCGTACCCCCCCCCCCCCCCCCCCTCGCGATTGGACACCTTCCATCCGAAAAATCTGAAAAAAATCATGAATGTAGGCTTAAATGAGTACAACAACAACAAATACATGAGAAGTCGAAATTCACTCAACTTTGTTAGTAATAGTATGATTTATCGATTTTATGTTTTCTTGAATAAAATCTTTACGGTAGCTTTAAATTCAATAAAATGACTATTTATAAGATTGATCTTTTCTGAAAGTTTCATAAAGATCGAATAGTACTTAACGAAGTTATAGTGATTTGAATTTTCCTGTACTACTATGGAACAATGTGCCCTGTATTACTATGGAAACATATGGCTCGCTTTTTACCGACTTAGACACTACAGCTTTGCTAGGATTTGCATGAAAATTTCAGGAATGATAAGTATCATGAAGATGAGTACATACAATTGAAACAAGTCGAAGAGGCAGGAGAGAGCTCCTAGCAAAAGGGCTTTGTAACCATTCTAGGATTCGAAAAAATAGGCCATGAATCGATGATTACAGTACAGAGGAGTGGCCCCTGAAAAAAATTTCATGAAATGTAGCCGATATGAGTATCAAATGAAAGTTCTCTATGAGAGCTTTTCAAAACAGTTCTTAAACTGACAATTTTTGCTTCAGGGGGGCACAGGGGCGGGGGGGAAATACATGAAAAAATGTGTTTCCTCCCTCGCGAATGGATACCCGTGATCTTAAAAAATCTGAAAAAATTACCAAGCGAGATATTTATGGGTATATCTTTAACAAATATCTCAGAAGTCAAAATTCTTTCAACTTTGTTAATAATAGCATGATCCTCGAACATGACGTGTTTCTTGATTTTATTCGTTGCTGGTTACTGCATTTTGTAAGCTGAGTACAAAACCCTTCTGACATGAGCATAGGTCTGTCTGCCTAACTTGTTTTTCCTGTCGTGATATCGTTGTGGGCTTTACGATGGTTCGTTATAATTTCGGGAGTTAATACCCTTGCCACAATCGTGGCGGTAGTGATCGCAGCAATAACCATCGAATTCTCGATGTTCTTTATGTTGTCCGCAGAGTTTCCTGCTCTTACTTTTTAGGACACTCTGGCGTTCGCATCATTTTTTTTTGTTGCGCCCAAACGCGGCAGGAAGCTGAGTCTAGACAAGACTGTCTATTTGTCGTCCGTCTTCACTGTCATTGTATTCATCGTGGTTTTGCCGTCGTTAGAGCCGCTCCCGATGTGCTGTAAACATCGAGGCTGCAGCCGCTGGTTGCGTCGTCATTGTTGTTATTTTAGTTTTCTTTTTTTTTAATTATTTATTTTTTGAATTATTTAAGCTTTAAAAGCTCTGAAATACAAATTATATAATCTTATGTTGTAAATAATTGTTAGATGAATAAAATTTTTGATACAATGATCCATATACTCGTACTACCTTTTAAAGTTTTGGCAGACTGAATAAATGCTCGTAGTACATAGCTTACATTTCTCCGGACATCTCTTCATGCAGGATTCTCGGTGAATATGTACTTGGATGTAATGAAAACCTCGATCTCTTCGTGCTCGAGTCCCATGATGATTACTTGCTGTTTATCCAGTAGCACTTCACTCGTTGAAACCTTCCATAAAGATAGCTACGGTAAACGAGTGAACACAAAGTTCATCTCTATGCGTTTCTTTTGTTTTTATATAATTCCTGTCCTATTTTTATATCTACAAGTCCCGCAAAAGTCTTCCTCATATTAGCGTTTAAGGCCACGACTTCTGGAGCACAATAGTCTCTTTTTGCTATTTGTCGATTATTCGTAGGTTTAGTCATGAAAACAGGGCTATTTACTCAAATAAATTTCAATGTTCGAAAATCGGTCCTTTCTATCGTAAATAACAAAAAGCACCCAACGCCATAAAACGAAGAACTAGAATTCAAATTCAGAATATTGAAAAATTCATCACATCTGTTGAATTGATGTTGACAAGTATATACAATGAAAAACTCCAAGGTGAAACACCACTGAGAATTGAAAAAATCATCTGTACCAGATGATAAGCCCAAGGTCCCTTAGCGCCTTACTCGTACACACTTGTTTTGCCGTTTTCAAAACCACATTTGAACGCCATTAAAATCAACTCCTACTTGTGCTTCTGGACTAACTCATTACTAATTGATCTGAAAATAGTTCTTTGATCAATATTTTGCAAATAACAGATTCATGGTGGGATCTGCGACGTAAGCTCAAGCAGAATCCGATGGGGATGGTGTGCAGGATGTGCGTAATGATTTCGAAGATTTGTTTGTTGTATTCCGACAAGGTGGTGTTATTTTTGGATGCGTGTGAGACTAATAAGTATCCGAATTTAATCAATCACGATTTTGAGTTAATAATATCAAAAGCTTTTCTGCGCCTCTGGGACGCGAGATAAACCCGAAACGGACGAGATCCTCAGCATTGAAAATTCAGGCAAGTATATTTTCAATGTCAGATGGAAATCATAGAGAACGCAAATGCCATCCGGAGAATGTAGAAACCATAGAAAGTTGCGTGGGAATGAATGATGATTATATCACAATACTTCACCAACACCGTCATCACATCCCGGCTATAAACAATGCAACACACGCATATGTAAGACTTAGGCAGAGCAGCTCCTTTACTCGCCACTTGGCTATTTTAAATCGAACATAAGCCCAACAACTTAGAATATATTCTTTCGTTATTTAAGAAGAAATTAGGAATTTCTTGTTCACATATGAGGCTGGCCTCTGCGCGAAATATTTTCAACACCTTCAATATGCGGCTGCCGAGTGAATTAAGGTGAAGGTGAATATTTGGAATGAGTGCAGACCGAAAATGTTCTTGCCGAGCAGGTGGGATTGAATTTTACGAGCATGATGGCGTTTGAAAAATGAAATTAAAATCAATATCTTATGCACATGCCTTGGAAATGAGCGAAATATTGTCGATGTGTGAAAAATGTTCTCTGGCGTGTCGATGAAATTTGAAACTATTTAAACTTTAGATTTTTAGTTTGAATTTAGTGAATCACACATTTTGTCATGAGAAGTGGAGAGTGTGCGAAATTTTGTGATTCATCACAAAAAGTATTTAAAATTTAAGAGGAAGTACGTAAGGAATCAGCTGCGATTCCCACTAAGCGTTTTTTTAATCAAATAACTAAAATGACTTTCCCAATTATTACCAAGCATTTAACGTTTTTCAAAGGAAATTAACTTTAACTATGGAGTTTTGATTTCCACTCTAAGGAAATATGAATACAGCTCGAGCCATTAAATATACCAATGCCTAGAACGCTCCAACGAAAGTTTTGTGCTTTAATGGCTAAAGTAGAAGAATGCCAAAATATACTCTTGGATTTGCGGGTGTAAATAATGTATTAATTTAAAAACTACTGCAATCAAATGATGCTTATGACCTTGCTTCCGACAGGAGTACACTCCTTTCAGAGGGAGATTACGCTCCTTTCAGGGGGAACTTATTTCTTTAACTATATAACAGTCCATTCAATAAGTCCGTAGGATAACACATAGATGGCGTTACTAGATTTTTTAATAGGATTTTTTATTAGTATTAACCTTTAAGCGATACGTGTATCAATTTGACAATAATCGGACTATTGATTCGTGAGTTATAGAATTTGGTGCGAAGCAACTTTTGTTATTGAAAAAAATGGAAAAAAGTGAATTTCGGGCTTTGATAAAGCATAGCTTCTTGATGAAAAAATAAAATACAGTGGAAACCAGACAATAGCTTGATAAACATTATCCGGACTCTGTTCCATCGAGGAAAATTGTAAAGACGTGGATTGCTGAATTTAAAAGTGGCGCAGTGGAGGCCCAAATGAGGCTGTTATTCCAGAAAACATAAAAATATCCACAAATTGGTTATGAACGATCACAAATTGAAGGTTCACAAGCTAGCTGACATCGTAAAGATATCAGATGGTAGTGTTTTTACCATTTGACATGAACGTTTGGGTATGCGAAAGCTCTGTGCAAAGTAGGTGCAGCGTGAGCTCAGTCTACCAAAGTCAAAAACGCATTGATGTTCCAGAGGAGTGCTTGGCGCTGTTAAACTGCAATAAAATCGAATTCTATCGTCGATATGTGACAATGGGTGAAACATAGCTTCACTATTACACACCAGAATCCAAAAGACAGTCAGCTGAGTGGACAGCAGTTGACGAACTGAATCCAAAGCGAGCAAAGATGCAACAGCCGGCCAGTAAGGTGATGTCATCTGTATTTTGGGATGCGAACGGAATAATTTTCATCGACTATCTCGAAAAAGGAAGCACCATCAACAGCAACTATTACTGTACACTTTTGGATCCATTGAAGACAGAAATCGCAAAGAAATTGCCGCATTTGCAAAAGAAAAAAGTGCTGTTTCACTAAGACAATGCACCGTGTCGCAAATTCATGCAAACGATGGCAAAATTGAATGAATTTGGCTTCGAATTGCTTACCCACCTGCCGTATTCTCCTGATTTAGCCCCCAGCGACTTTTCTGTTTTCAGATCTCAAAAGAATGCTTGGTGGAAAGAAATTTAAGTCCAATGATGAAGTAACCGCTGAAACTGAGGCCTGTTTTGATGAGAAAGAAAAATCGTACTAGAAAAGATGCATCGAAAAGTTGGAAAATCACAATACTCGTTGTATCACCTTTGCCAAAATTTTGTTTTTTCTTACTTATCCTACGGACTTATTGAATGACCTAATAGGAATATATTTTTTGGAATTATTATGTATCAATATGGAATTCAGTCACCGATATTATCAATTATCACCTGACATCTTTTTGTACAACTGTGACTCAATTTCTGTGCGTATCCCATTGTAAAAGCTCGCCATATCCTCTTGAGGACCCGCGTGAGCTGCTGCTGCACAAACCCGTACACCCTATGTGTACTGGCATGCACTGGGAGCTTGATATGATGTGTGTCCTATATACACATCAAGGCTCCCGGGGTAGAGAAAGATTCCTGTATGATACTTACCTGCTATTACATTCTGGTCAGCTAGATCAGTGAAAAGGTACTTTTGTTTAATGGTTTAATTTTTATTTTATTCTTTGTTTTGTAATATAATTACACGTTCAGTTGACTATATTAATATTAATAAATATTGCGCTATTGAATTCTTTTAATAATTAATTTATTACAGAGACGTATAAAGTTCGAGCATTAATGGAGCTTGTAAAATTTTTGCGATTTATATTTACTTTGATTATTTTTGTTATTGGAAGGAAATGTATGATATTGCTTGATATCATATTTGAAAAACCAATCAATTAAAGCTTCAACTGTTGCTCGGGCTGACGCCTTGAGCACGCAGTTATATTAACGAATCAATTGATTATAACCCAACTGCTAGCCCCAGGCACAAAGCCTTAGGATGCTAATACTCGGGCTGATGCCTTGAGTACGCAGCCAGATTGATAAATCAATCAATTACTAGTTCAACTGCAGGCCCCGGGCATAACTGCCTTGAGGCGCTTATACTCGGGCGGATGCCTTGAGTACGCAGTTGAACGTATCCTAAATTCACTTATCCCGGGCTAAGTGCCTCTGGATAGAATAAGCTCGGGCGCAAGCCTTGAACCAGTGAATGGAGAAATACTTCTCGATTTTCTTACTTCTATAATTTTTTTTTTTACTATAATTATGCTGACTTTATTGCTTACCAACTAAAATAATGAAGACAATTTATCATTTCAAAGATCAAAGTTCAACAACAAAAACAATTTAACGTATTTAGTGCCATCTCTCTGTGACTGGTGCAACCACAAAGCTAAAGCTTTCGCTCGATTTGCAATGCATGTAACCAATTAGTTCCGCTGGGCGGTACGTTAGATTACGAAGTCTGGTGTGTATATGTTTGATACTTAATACGAGTATGGATACACACCCACTTCTGCTAATCCATGATACGACACCGCGGCCACAGATGCTTTCATTACAATTCGCAGCTTTTAATATATGTATGTTGTCATTTACAGTACACAGAGAGGAACGACGCAACACGAACCGAGTAATATTTGGACTGCGGTTCCCGTAACACTGCCATGTGGTAGTTATATTTTTGCCTTTTTGTTTCTCCTTCATTAGTGACTACAATTTAATAGGGTATTGTAAAATCATGTAGTGATTGTTAGGGTTTCAAAATGTCCGTAGAGGACTGCAGCGATGGTCTGATGCCTCGGTGAAAGAGGATGGTGATATCAGCCGAGATTGGCCTTGTCTGGGGGCGCGTGAATGCGCCGGCAGGCTAGCGTTGCGGTGTCGTGGGGCGGGTTCATTCCCCCAGCACAAGGACCCACTACAAAAGAATTTCGCATTCACGAATTCTTGTGTCTCAGAAACAGGTCGACCGAAGTCGAAAAATGTAGGTAACTACCTAAGGACGGAATTGCTTGTTCAAAGAACAAGACGAAACAAGCCAAAACAGACGGACTTAGGGGAACTTCGTCGTTATCCGACGATTCTCATGGCCGACAAATAAAAGTGGGGCAACCGGATGGTTGTGGTGCCCCCTCGCCCCGCCCAACCGGATCAAGATCCAAAATGTTGCAGTGGCCATATATTTCCCTTCTGAGTGGAAAACCCATACAAACATACTTTCCATGAGCCTTCCGATCAAAAGAGAAATACAAAGGTGACCAATTTGTGTCATAGAGTTATGTCATTGGGTCACATAACCCTATGCCACAAAAAGGGCACTTAAAATGGAGGCCACCCAACCCGCAAGAGCCCCTAAAACTAAAAATCAGCGGGAGCGCGTCTGATGGCTAGCTCTTTTTTTTGGATACAACCTTCCACCGTGCCGAGTCCTGTACCCGGTCGGAAGGAATAAAATGGAAAGACCGGTGATGTTATTTTTAATGAACCATTTTAAAGGAAAATGAGCCAATTATCAATTTCAAACAACGTGTATGAATGTACTTAAACGTTTACAATCTTCTCTAATATTCAAATTTCACGGGGTTCAAGCGTTAGGCGCACTGCCACTGTTCGTTTATTTTATTTTAAGTTTTAATATACTGGGAATATTATATGAAATTAAATTTTGCTATAACTGCTTAATTTTCTTTTAAATAAATGAAATGTTATAGGAAAAAAATTTAAATATGCATAAAAATACGAGTATATCAATTAATGCAAAAGAAAAATGTACTAAATCGATAACAATTAATTCCATATATACAAAAAAAAATGATTTGCAAAAAAGTATACAAGAAGAAAAATAAAATGATATGCAAAAAAGTATACAAGAAGAAAAATAAAATAAAATTGTACTCACACATCATCCGCGACGAGCGCTCGCAGACGGAGGGTAAGTCCTGTTGAGCAAAGGAATAAACGATTAAATGCATTGTTGCATATCTCACACTTATGCATTGGGATTCGAGTGGACAGCTTTATTATTTTTATACTAAGTGACTGTCTTGAACAACTTCCCACATAAATCGAACTTCAAATAGTTTCCCGCATTGTTTGCATTGATATCTTTCCGAACTGGTATGAAAAACCTTATGTGCTTTGAACGGTGACGCTGTTATGAATGATCTGTTGCACATCTCACATCTATACATTAGTCCTGCTCCATTGTCAATGCAGCCTCTTTTAAAGTAATCCACAAAGCTATCCTAATCCCGAATGTGTGGAAGGGAACCCGATATACACTTTAAATGTAAGTTTTGAACAAAGTGATTTTGTTGGAAGAACTTAAAACCTGATAAAATACTAGGTTTCATATATATCTTGAACATCTCAAATTCAACTGAATTTCAAAAATATGTTTCCATGTCAAACACAGTTTATCAATCATCACCATTACTCAACATCTTTTAAAGTTAAATTTAGTCGGATATTTCTTTCACTTCTTCCACCGTGTAACTTTAGCACTGCTTTTTTAAATTATCTTCTGAATAATCCTCAAATCAGCAAAAATGTTGTTAAAACCTGTACTTCTATTATTTTATTTCATTAAATATTTTAATTGTTATTGTCACAAATTTTGGTCAGAAATCATAAATTTGACTGTAGGTACTGCATTTTCAACAAATGTGTTGAACTCTTCCTTCCAACGATTTCAATATAAGCAAATGATTTAATTCCAACCTACTTCAAAAATTAAATTGTATATTTTCATACATGCACTGAAGCTTAAAACATCACATTCGTGTATACAATTCAATTTACGGGAGCAACACTGCCACTCTTAGTACTTAATTTTTTAACTGATCATTGTTGCTTGTACCAACTCAACGGTCACCTTCACATCCAAAATGTCGCGCAAGTAGGTTTTCTCCTCGGAACTCAACCCGATGTTCATAAACATCTCGTGCTTCAATTGCATCTTCAAATTCACCAAATGCAACTCGTGGGCCAACATCAGAATGTAAGTTTAGAAGACACGAAGCTAAATACACGACCTTTTCTCGCTTTCAATTCGGTTATTTTTCACCTTATTTCCTATCACTCTCACTCAGACTTTCCAAACTGTATCGGATACTACTAAGACTGCTTCCGATGTCCGTCGCGGCCAAAGAACAAAAATGCATCCCCCGTCGTCGAAGTATTGCCGTCGCGTCGATCGGAGGAATCCCCGTTTTTTTTCCTCCCAATTTTTCCTGTTAATTTCATTTGGTTGCTGCAATGGATGTTGCTGCTGCAATCCAAGTTGCTGCTACAATGCCTGTTGCTGCGTCAGCTGATAGTTTTGTTTCTCCTTCTCACTTTCCCGTTTAGTAACAGCTAATTGTCGATTGTTCTTAGGAGGTTGTGGAGGTGGAGCTACAACTTATGGTGGCTGCTCGGGCGGATATTTATTAATTGGAGCTACAGCTGGAATAGGTGTAACCGTTTCATTGTTCTTATCAGATAATGATGAGTGCCGTGCTGGCACTGTATTGGTCAAGCGGAGGAACTGTGTGCGTTTCAGTTCCTTTCATTTGTCGTTCTTGATATCGTCGAAGATTCAATAGCTTCTCTTCAATTTCTGGATTGAGATTCTCTTGTTTTAGCGCATTTTTGTTGGTTTGTTGTATATAATCGGGTGTCACGGTTCCAGGTGGTTACCCTTGTAGCAAGGATTTTTCTGTTGACGGCGTCAAACCAGGAGTATGCTGTTGCTGCTGCACTAATTGTTGTTGTATTTCTGGTTAAGATAGTTGTGGCTGTTGTTGTATTTGTATCTGTTGGACGTTTTGCTGAACAGGCTGAAGGAGATAGGGAAGTTTTCGAGCAGTTTAATAGTGTAACTGCTCGATTACTACAATCATTTTACAAAACCCTACTGAATCGCGTCCCGTCTGTCCATCCGTCCTTGTGTCACACCACTTTTTCTTGCAAACTACATAAGCTAGGAAAAGAAGATTTTGTAGGTGGGTGCAAAGTGACGGCCTCTTCAAAGTTTCATCGCAAAAGGAAATTTATAAGGTGTTTCTTAAAAACTTTTCAAGCAGTTCACATTTTTGGATTACTCAATTACTACAATAGGTTCTCAGCAGCATGTACTACGTCAGTGAGTCTTCCCTTGATAAGTTTCTCTAGCACTTTCCCAGCCATGTTTAGTATGCATAATGATAGGTGTGCAGATGGTGACCTGAGATTTCTCTTTCCATTATTGATCAGTATGAGCCTCGCTACTTTCCAACATTCCGGGAAAGCCCTTTGCCAGCAGCAAGCGGTGGATGCACTGAGCAGGAACTCAGGACAATAGCTCAAATGCCACGATTATATGCAGCTGATATGTGCCTTTTAAGCTTTTTCGTTCAGTCCACCGTTTGTATTCGTTCTTTGAATTTTTAGTGCCTCATAAAGTCTTGTTTTAGTCGTTGCTATTGTTTTTGGTGAGTGTATTGCTGTTGTAGCCCCTTTCGGGCCTTCGCTTAAAGATAGTCTGATTATCGTATTATCACGATCGAATGTGTCGGCACTTCACAAGATGATATTGATCAGCATCCCGCATTGGCCGTGTGTTCATCCGTCGGGCTTATGGTCCTTCCGAAGAATCATTTGAACTAAATCTCGTTGCCGTCAAAGAGATTTGAACTACGGGCTTTTGCCTGACAGGAAGAGTGCTTTAGCCACTACACCACGCGGACTACTTTTGGTGAGCTTAGAGTTGCCATATTTGTTGGTTGCCCGCCCCCCGAAGCGGCTAGCGCCACTCATACCTATATGTGTAATCGCTTTTTTGGTCCCATGGTGATCTTTGCAGAGTAGAGAGGCTATGCCAGCGTTGGCACCAGCCCTTATGGGGATAGATATTCAGAGCCAGACTAGCTGTCCGTCTCAACTGAACTTACACCGCCAACTCGAAACTTGAACATACTCCGAGGCCTGCCATGGTTTTAACGGGATGGAGACGGTATGGTACTTAGATTGGAGCCATGTGTGCGTGAATGTCACCTTGGTGGTCCTTGCTATATACCTACGTCCAAAATATCATATCGACCACCGGAAACATTAGCTCCAAATCCATATCGTATTGGTAGTACAGAGATCGTTGCCAGGTCGTGGAAAACTCCACTTCCTCGGGTAAGTGGGGGTGGTACTCCCCAAAAAGTGCTAGTGTCCAAAAATACTCTTGTCAACCAGCACTACCCCGGGATTGACGCCCTTGTCAGGGGGTTCAATCCCGTTGGCGAAAACGAGAATATAAGCTGGTCCAGTTATGACATATACTGGTTTAAAATCAGCTGCGTAGGCAGACATATGGCTAAAGTATGGTACTGACCATATGAACTTCTCGAGTGCCGGTACATATGATCATGATAATGAAATACTCTAACAATCTATAAGCGAAGGCCCAAAACGAGCTGTATGCCGAGCAAGTGAAGCCAATTAAGTATATTCCTTATCCACAAAAAAAAGGGGACAAGGTATATTGTGAAAATTATAGGGTCATATCACTACAGTGAAACTTTTGTGCAACGGACAGCTTCGGGAACGATGGGATCATCCGTTGGAAAAGGGTGTCCGTCGGAGAGGAGTGCATGTGCTAGCAACTATACGAATATAAAGTTCTGAGGAAATTTATAATTTTTTTTTTTAATTTCACAGTTTACGTATTCGAAAATTGGTAGTTAACATTAAAAATGCACAACAACGTCAATAAAAAATAATTATGAATTGAAAAAAGAGGATGTTTCAGTTTGTTTCTTCCCTTTTGATTTTATAATCTGTTCTTCGTGATAAATAAGGACATGATTGATTAAGTTGAAGCCTTCTACATCTGCCTTTCTTTGATAAAAGTCCTTTATTTGTATCAAATGTTGAAGTCCTGCAACCCAGTCTTTAATGAAGGAATCCATTGAAAGGGAGAAGTTCCTAAGTATGTAGCTGTACTCATTTATATGTGAATGTTTTGTAAAGGCTATGCTACTTACGTTCTCTTTGTTTGGAGTGTCAGTAAATTCATCTTTTTCTTCGTCTTGTTGCTGGAAGCTTTCTAAAATATCCTTCTGATTTTCGCTGCTAGTTTCTGTTGCTAAATGCTGATCAATTTGTGAACATTCAGTTGCATCGATACGCATGCTAGCCATTCTAATTACTGCGTTAAGGTCTGACTCTTCATCTACTGTGCTTAAATTTTCACTCTATTTTTGTAGTCTCCACAGCATTCCAGGTTTTTCTTATCCAAGTTATTGCCTTCAAAATGTCGATAGACTTGACCCATTCCCCAGCATATAGATCTTGTTTTATATTTGCAAGTAGGTGGGTCAAAATTAAATGCCGAAGTTAAGTTATGTTTGGGGGAAAGTAAGCCAGTTCAACGTTCTTAAGCTGTACGTGAGGATGGAAA